>JAWWMR010000103.1:3597080-3626174 GCA_035047985.1 Basileuterus tristriatus | reverse complement strand
AATAAATCAGCCTTCTGAGAACATGGAGTCAAATTCTCATCTCTCACCTCATCCTGGGGACCCTCACAAACACCACACCAAGGAAAACAATAATAAATAAAAACAGAAGGGCCATGAAGCCATGGAAAGACCTCAGAGGAGATATGAAGGTAATTTTCACCTGTTCTCACCCAAATTCCCTCTCCCACAAGACTGTGTCATCTCCTTGAAACCAGAAGTGGATTTGTTCTCTAACAGAACAATAAAAAAAAATATTTCTTGCCTCCTGCAGACAGTCATGTTTCCCAACAATTAGCAAATCACTGAAATCTCTGAGTGCTCAACCTGGCCCTTTTCCAGAGGGATGAGTATGACTTTACCTCACTGCAATATGTTTAGGAAACAATCTGAAACCCCATGGCAGGTGTGGCACCCAAGCCCCCTCCCTTTTTCAGGGACTAAGGATGGGTTTAGCATCTCATTTTGGTGCTTTTTTCCCAAAGAACTGACGAGCACAGGGTGGCTGCTTGTGAGACAGGAGGGGATTGCCCCAGGACTGTGACACATCCCACGCTCACCTCTGCAGTGAGCAGTGGGAACCAGGGGCCAGCAAAGTGCTCTGAACCTCAGGGCTTCACCTCCCACCCCACAGGGGACAGGACAAACTGTGACCTGCTCAAACCTGCAGGTTCCCCTATGGAAAACACCTCACTTGGAAGGGGAGGGATTTTCTCTCCCTTTTTTACCATGAGTGACCCACATTGCAATAATGGCTTGGAGCAGTTTTGTCCTGGTTTCCAGGGCAACCAAAATTTCAGCATTGACCTCTGGGCACATATGGAGGGTTTAAGTCCAAAGCAGTGATTCCCCTGGTGGAAGATCTCTGGGAAGGGGAAGGAGCCAGCATCTGTTCAGGATTTCAGACTCATGCTCTTACAGTACTGACACCAGCAACAGCCTTGCAGCTGGGACCAGCAGCTTCTTCCACACTCAATTCATGAAAAAATAACATAAATAAAACAGGACAGGTGCATGGACAGCACCTCCAAAACTCAAACAAGGAGCAGCTGATGGAAACGTGGTTAGAAGATGAGGGCTCATGAACACAGAGCCTCTGGGTTGGTAAAACACAGAGCTCCAGGAGTCAAAAAAGCTTTGAATGGAAGAAATCAGCACAGTTTTTAACAAATCCTGGAAGAAATCAGCACAGTTTTAACAAATCCTGTAAATCACTACATTTTTTTAACAAATCCTGTAAATCAGCACACTTTTTAACAAATCTTGTAAGAAATCAGTACAATTTTTAACAAATCCTATGAGAAATCAAATCAGCACAGTTTTAATAAATCCTGTAAGAAATCAGCACAGTTTTCACAAATCCTGTAAGAAACCAGCACAGTTTTAATAAATCCTGGAAGAAATCAGCAGTTTTCACAAATCCTGTAAGAAACCAGCACAGTTTTAATAAATCCTGTGAGAAGTCAGCACAGTTTTAACAAATCCTGCAAGAAATCAGCACAGTTTTAACAAATCATATAAATCAGCACATTTTTTAACAAATCCTGTAAGAAATCAGCACAGTTTTATACAAATCCTGTAAGAAATCAGCAGTTTTAACACATCACATCCATGACAGGGCCTGTACAAGGTCTCTGCATCTCCCTCTTCCCCATGTGCCTGTGAGTGTGTATTCCCTGCTGGCACAGCCCACCAAGCTCCTGAACACCTCCCTGGCCCCCCAAACACTTCACATTCCTCACCTGGATTACCCCACTTCACATTTTTTAGCAGGGAAATTTTTTACAATTAAAAAAATTGTAAAAATTTTTACAATTAAAACCAAAAAAATTTAAATATTTTTTACCATTTTTAATTTTTTTTCTTTTTTTTTGCAGTTGTGTTTCACCAGGAGATTTGGCATCAAACCTGAACTCAGGCTGGAGTCACTGTGTGACCTTGCACAAGGTTATTTTTCCACACCAGGCCTTCAAACTCCTGCTGCATTTGTTGCAGGTTTTCAACATCCTCAGAGTGCCTGGCAGGCTCAAAGTTAATTAAAGATTGCACAGCACTGCCACAAAGATCGTCAGCACCAAAGACAAAGTATCATTAGATCCATTAATGAAATAATCCTCCATCATGCAGTGATGGCAAAGCTGTGCTCCAGAAGCAGAGGGTGTAACAGGCAGCCCCAGGCCAGGGAGCTGGGAGAAGAGAGAGTTCTGAGGAATGCCAAACAAAATTCCTCTCATTTTACACTAACTAATTATCAGTGATGGTCCCCAGGCAGGGGAAGCACAGGGACACGTGTGAGAGGGCTCACACTGCACAGCTGCTCACCAGAACCTCTCAGGTTATCTGGGGTATGGAACCACGGGCAGAAATGTAGCTCTGAAAAGGGATTTGATTGCAGAAATGTGCTGGGGCAGACTGGAATGAGAATTACACTGCAGTGCTGTGACAGGGGAGGAAAAGCTTTGCTTTCCTGGTAGGAGCAGGTCTCCAAACCTGAAGCAGGGGTTTATATCTGGTTATTCCCCTATCTGGGCACAACTGGGGAGCACTTATTCATCCTCCCATTGTTTGCCCACACGAGGATAGAGGGGCTGGATTCCAGTTCCATTTCTAATTTCATTTATTCATTCATTTCATGACAGAGCTCATGACAGCCATGACAAAGCTCCACTGTGCACAGATCAGTTGGACAGTGCATCTTCTGATTGCCCTTCAGGGCACATTTCCCTCACTGTCTGCATCCCACATTCTGCTGGCCTGTTGGCTCACTTGGAATGGTTTCCAGATGCCAATGAGCAACACTTAAATGAATTTAACCCTATTCCCTTCCCTGCTTATCTGCACACAAACCCCAGGCTGCTGCCAGCCATCAACCACTGAGTGGCAGATTCATTCAACAAAATTCCCCAGACACACAAGGCATGGGTAACAAACCTTCCAAGAAAGGCCTTTCTCCACACAAAGGATGCTTCTGTGACAGAAACCAAATTCCTTCCACACCAGCCTTTCCTAAAGGCTGTCAGATATGGCCTGAGAGCCAGTGATGGCTCTGGAGAACCAGTGATAGCTCAGGAGAGCCAGTGATGGCCCAGGAGGGTCAGTGATAGCTCAGGAGAACCAGTGATGGCTCAGGGGAGTCAGTGATGGCTCAGGAGAGTCAGTGATATCTCAAGAGAGTCAGTGATGGCTCAGGAGAGCCAGTGATGGCTCAGGAGGACCAGTGATAGCTCAAGAGAACCAGTGATAGCTCAGGACAATCAGTGATACCTCAGGAGAGCCAGTGATGGCTCAGGAGGGTCAGTGATGGCTCAGGAGAGTCAGTGATGGCTCAGGAGAGCCAGTGATACCTCAGGAGGGTCAGTGATGGCTCAGGAGAGTCAATGATAGCTCAGGAGAACCAGTGATGGCTCAGGAGGGTCAGTGATAACTCAGGAGAATCAGTGATAGCTCAGGAGAAACAGTGATGGCTCAGGAGGGTCAGTGATGCCTCAAGAGAGTCAGTGATGGCTCAGGAGAATCAGTGATAGCTCAGGAGAGCCAGTGATAGCTCAGGACAATCACTGATAGTTCAGGAGATCCTTACAGAGGTCTGGAAGTGCAGGATTTTGAGCTCATGACCATTTTGTCCTGTCTCCCAGCTCTTGGTCACTTCAGTTCCATGAACAGCCAGCCTCTTCCCAAGCAAATGAAGGGCTCCTCCACAGAGGAATTTAAGTGGAAACAGATGGAGAGCAGCTGCCAAAGTTATGTCAAGCTGCTCAGGACCTTGAACAGCTTGAGTTTTAGAAACTCCTTGGCCTCAGGTGAGCCTCATTTGTTGCTCCAGATAAAGCCAGGCAGTGAACAGGCTGTGGCATGGCCACCAGGCACCCTGGAAGTGACCACCAGTACCAGGGGATCTGAGGCATCTCCCTGGCACAGGCTCTGCCTCATCCTGCTGTCCTCCAGCCACATAAAATACGTGAGAAGCAGAGGAGCTGGGAGGGTCAAGCCTTCTTCTCCCTGTTTTTCTGGGTGATTTGCCCAGTTGAGACAATAAACAAGCACCCAATCTCCCTGCCAGGCAGGTCCCACCTATACCCTGAGCACAAGAACCAGGCTCTGGAGCAGAAAGGATGCTCAGGATCAGCACAGCTCCTCCCAGCACCTGCACAGGCCCTTGGTGCTGGGAGCCCTGGGGGCACAGAGCTGCTGCCCAGGGGTCTTTCCCCCTCACAGCCCCACCAGCACAGGAAAGGAGCCTGCAACTGCTGCTTTGACTGCCAAGCACTAAAATCCTGTGATCAGCCCTGCTAAGCCATGGAGTTTGGAGTGTTTAGGTGCCTGAGTGTGACTGACAGCCTTAATTATACAGGGACAGCATCACAGCTCAAGGAGACAATTGCTGGATCAGGCTGGGGAGAAGCAGGAACAATATTCTGCTCTCTTAGAGGGAGGGAGCAGAAAGTGAGAGCTCAGCTTCCCCCTCTGATGGTGATCATTTAATTATCCTCAATGAGCTGGATACAAATCCCAGCTTAGCAGGGGGAAGCACACTGTGGTGCTCTCAATCCACCTATACCCTGGCCTGGAAAGAGATCTTTGGAAGTCTGATTAATCCATCCAAGCAAATCCACTGCTCTCCACCACCCTGTGGAACTCAGGGCTGGCAGCTGCTGCTCCCCTGGTCATGCTGAGGAGCTCCAGTGATCCCCCAGTGGTTTGGCTTTCAAGGGGCAGCCCTGAGAGCCTGGTGTGCTTGGGGAGGCAGGGTGTGGATGGATGTACCACAGGGGAAAGATATTGGGAGTGCTGCCCAGAAATATCTTAGAGAGAACAAGCTGATCTCTGCTGGCTGCAGACCTACGGCAGGCACGGGGGTGCCCTTCACAGGCTGCTCCTTTGGATTAAAAATGCAATAAAAGGCTTCTCTTGGCATGTTTTTTTCCTCCAGACCAGGTTTGCAGACTCACATGGTGCTCTCCCTTATAAACAGGGCTTCCCCTTTTTCCTGCACTGCCAAAATTTGCAGTGAAATAAACAGATGTGAACATTTCAGCCTGTAACTCCACACTGGGGGAAGAACTTCAGGTGTGAGCAGTAATTTTGTACCTGCAGCTCCCCATCCCTCTGCCTTGTGCCTGCAGGTAGGGCCAGCCTGGCACACTGAGGGGTTCTGGCTCTTTGCTCTTTCTAATTTCATTTATTCATTCATTCCATGAAAGAGCTCATGACAGGACAAACTGAAGCCCAGGGAGGGAGAGGAGGTACAAGGACTCCCATAATCAAATACAGCAACCACAGGGAATTAATTTAATGCTTTGTGCTTAAATGAAGGAAAGAGAAAAAGCCAAAGCATTTAGAAAATTCTGTTTTCTTTTTATTTTCATAAATAAAAATTTATACATCTGGGTTTTTTTCTTTTTCTTTTCTGTTTTCTTCTTATTTTAATAAATAAAAATTTATATGTCTGTTTTTTCTTTTCATTTTCTGTTTTCTTTTTATTCTCAAGACATGATCATCTAAAACCATTCCATCTGTCCAGGACTGGAGCAGAGGCTGGAGGAAGTGGAGGCCAAGCAGTTTGAGACTTTTTCTCAAAAAGTCTTTCTCAAAGCCAGGCTTTCACCAACACCTCCTTGCCTTGAGCAAAACAGTCCCAAATATTTATATTTGCATATATGTAAATGCAGCCTGGCTGCCAAAGGGCTTCATTTGCCCATTTCAAGCCTCTTAGGATTCTTTTCACAGAGGCTTTTTCTTATTTTGCATGGGGTTTTTTCTCCCATTTTAATTAAAGTATTTGTCTCCACAGCAGGAAATGTAAACTGTGCAGCAGGCAATCTTAATATATCTTTTAAAAGAGGAAAAAAATCTTTAGCTGAGTTATTATCTTCAGCTATGCACAGAGGCACTCTCTAGCCCTTTTTCTAGAAGCCAGAAAAATTAAAGACAAAAGGAAAAAGAGGGAGGGTGATCCTTTAAAAAGTAGGAAAAAGGTAATAGACAGGTTTTTATTCTGTGTCTTGAAATGAAGGGTCAGATATTTTTCGCTGCCAAAAAAATTCCTCTTAGAAAAATACAGGATTTTTTTTTCTCTAAGAAACATCAAGAGCTGGGGAGTAGCTGAATTATTTGGAAAACCTGCGGCTCAAGGTGTGGCTGCTAAGCAATGATGAAAAATCTCATTTTGTCTGAGTTTAATTGAGAGATGGCAGAGCTGAAGGGAGTGGTTTGTGTGTGTTGACAACGTCCTGGATTTGGAAATCAGTACTGTTCTTGGTGATAGGTGATCTGAAGGAAAAAGGACTGATTTACTACTTATTTACTACTAATTTATTACTGGTTTACTCCTCTGTGCCTCAGTTTCCCCAGTTGCAAAATGGCAATTATCATGGCTCAGGCTACAAACCTGGAATCATTGGCAAAGGGCAGCTATAATGAGTCCCTGCAATAGACCAAGAATAACACAGAAACCCCCAAAAGATGCATCACCCTCCATCCTTCAGAGAGCAATGCATGAGTTGAGCTACCCTGTGCCTTTTATCCATCAGAGATTCCAAACTTGGAAATCAAATGCCTAGAAAATGTGAGTGCATTCTGGCTGATTCTGTTTCCCTCTTCTCATAAGGAGAAGCTCTGTCTCCCCTACTCTAGGAAAAAAATATTTTAAAAAAATTAAAAATCAGCTTCTCTAAATATTGTTTCTCTCACATCAGCCCAGCAGGAGAGGCAGAAATCAAATTATAACCACTGAAATAACCATCAGTGCTTGGTGCCAGAAGGGTGGGTGGAGACACGGGAACATTTTGCTTCAGGCTTCCAAATAAAATAAATCTATCTTTATTAAAATAAACAAGTGCAAAAGAAGAAACAGAAAGAAAATCAATCAGCTGCATTTACAGCAGGGAGATATCAAGTATAGAGTGCTCCATCCAGCGAGAGGGACAAGAGCTGCAGGAACCAAACCCACTCTGTCCTTCTCTCTTGGAATAGGGGTTTTTCCCCCCTCCTCTCCTGATTCTGAGTGTGTTTTCTCCTGGAAATATTTCTTCTTGCTTATGGAAAAGTCCTAGTGAGAACTTTTTTTCCTGTGGGGACAAGGATGAGGAAAAGCAGAGCCATTCCACCTGGTGCCCAGCAGACAATTCCAGACAATCCCCATGAAGGGGATCACACTGCTTTCTATCTGACAACAATTTGGGCACAACTCGCTGTGTTTGTACATCTCAAAATCCTTGTAGATAAGACCAGATAAATACCAGGATTGTCACTTCCGGATATTCTAACAGAGTTTCCTCTCCTGCGGGGATTATTTCAGGAAAAAGCCTGTTCTGTATGGAAATGCTGTTACAGCTTTTCTCTTCATCCCTGCGGTGCTGTCTGGGTTTTGGCTGGAGGATCTGCACCTTCAGGAAGAAGCAAAGTAACAAATTCCTCTTCCTTTATATTACAAAACCAAAATAAAAACAAAACAAAAACAAACAAACAAAACCAAAAAAAACCCACAAAAAACCTCAAACAAAAAAAAAAAAAAAAAAAAAAAAGAGAGAAAAAACAAAACAAAACAAAACAAAACAAAAAACCCAAAAAACCCCCCAAAAACCCAACTAATTCCTCTTTCTCTCTCTCTTTTCCAGCTGGCAGCCGAGTGTGTTATTGTCATGCAAAACCCGCACCGGGGCTTCATTCCGCCCACTGCCTTTGGAGCCCATCTCTGTGCCTGGGGGAGCTCAGGAGGTGAAAGCAGCGGAGATTTGGCAGCCACGGGGGCTGAGCCAGTCCAGGGCAGCTTTCCTCAGTGCTGGAGGAATTTGGGACACGCTGCTGCTGCTGCTGCCCAAATTAACCCTGGACCGACGTGCGCTGCTGCCAGGCTGAGAACAGCCAGAATTTTGGGGAAGGAGGGAAAAGTCTCAGCTCTGTTCAGCCTGGAGGAGTGGAGAGAGGGGAGAACTCTTTGTGGTCTTCAACATCCTCAGGAGGGGCAGCAGATGGGCAGGGATTATTATCTTTTCCCTCTTGGAATCAGTGACAGGAGCCAGGGGACGGCTGGAGCTGTGGCAAGGAGGTTTGGGCGTGTGGAGCAGCGGGGATGAAGCCACTGCGCATAGGGGCAGGCGCCAGCCCAGAGGGGAGAACTCTTTATGGCCTTCAGCATCTTCAGAAGGGGCAGCAGATGGGCAGACACTGATCTCTTTCCTCTTGGAATCAGTGACAAGGGCCAGGGGACGGCTGGAGCTGTGGCAGGGAGGTTGGGGTGTGTGGAGCAGCGGGGACGCAGCCGCTGTGCATCGGGGCAGGTGCCAGCCCTGTGTGCGCCCACTGCTCCCAAGACCATGGGATATCCCAGCTCCAGAAAGCTATCCCAGCTCCAGAAAGCTTTGCCCTACTCGGGAACAGCAGAACTTTGGGTGCGGCATCCCTCGGCGTCCCTCCACGCGTTATCCCCGGCAGGATGCGCCTGCACGGAGGCAGCGAGAGCAGCGCAGCGTTGCGCGCTCCTGCAGTGCCATCAAGTGCTGTCGGTGCACATTGCACATTGCTGAGCTGCTGCCACGGCCTGCAGGGCCGGCCGGGGACAGCAAAACATCCCTGTGCCTGCTGCCGGCACCGGGCACCCGCTGTGGTCACCCTGCGGCCAGCCCTGCCATGGCGACAGCGGGCAGGGCAGCTCCACTGACCCAATGTGGCAGCAGTCCGTGTCCTTCAGCCCCACACCACACAGAAGGCTGTGGAGATCTCACAGAGGAATCAATAAGGGTCCCTCAGCAGAAGAGCCATGGAGTGGGGAAATGGGGGTTTTGACTTTTATTTCACCTGGAATATTCCTTATCCTGGGGATTTCCAGCAGGACCTTCTTGCTGTTTAATAAAAGCTGCTCCAACCTCGGCAGGTCCCCACTCCTGTCATAGAATCATGGAATTATGGAATCATAGGATCATAGAAACAGAACCACAGAATATCCTGAGCTGGAAGGGACTGAAGGGATCCCCCAGCCCCTGTCCCTGCCCAGCCCCCCCAGCAACCCCACCCTGTCCATCCCTGGCAGCGCTGCCCAAAGGCTCCTGGAGCTCTGGCAGCCTCGGGGCCGTGCCCATTCCCTGGGCAGCCTGGGCAGTGCCAGCACCCTCTGGGGGAAGGACTTTTTCCTGATTTCCAACCTGGCACAGCTCCAATCATTCCCTGGGTCCTGCCACTGATTCCAAGAGGGAAGAGATCAGTGCCTGCCCATCTGCTGCCCCTCCTGAGAATGTTGAAAACTACAAAGAGTTCTCCCCTCGGTCTCCACTTCTCCAGGCTGAGGAAACCAAGTCAAATCAGTCACTCCTCACTGGCTTCTCTTCCAGACCCTTCCCCATCCTTGTGTCCCTCTTTGGATGCTCTCCAATGGCTTCATGTCTTTTTTATATTGTGGTGCTGTGGCCAGGCTTATTGTCTCTTCCTGTTCCCCAAGTCCCTCCCAAGGCACAATTCCCCTTCCATCCTCCTGTTTTCTCCACCTGCTCTGATGCCAGCTTTGCAGCCCAGAGCTTTGTCAATGCCTTCTGCCCTCCTGCAGCTCCAGCCTGCCTTCCCCCTGAACCTCAGACAGGCAGCAAGGATGCAAGCAAGCCCTGGAGCCTGACCAAGCCCTAGGAAATTCTGTGAGGACAAAATGAGGCATTGCAGGGGGGAAATGAGCTCATGCAAGAAAACCCCAACCATTCAGGGCACGCTGCGTGGGCTGGGGGATGAAATCCCAGGAGCTGATAACGCTGACCCACCAAAGCAAGGGGGTTGTTTTAAGGAGAAGCTGCTTTTCCAAGCTCTGCTGCTTCATCCCCAGCCAGGTTTTGTGGGAAGGAACAGGCAGAGAGGGAAATGGCCACCCCACCACACACCCAGGGTAAGTGGGCTGACAGGGACAATGCTCCCCAGAAGAAACTAAGCCAAAACCCTTCCTCTGTCAAAGACCTTCTCAGAAAATCCGACCTTTTAAATCCAACTAACAAGGAGCCAAACAATTTAGGCTGAAAGTGTTATAATTAGTTTTGGTGATGCCCCCACCTCATCACCCAAAATATTCTCATTTTCTTCTTACACCCCAGCTCTGCCTTCACTGCAACACGTGGCTGTGGCTCACCACCTTCTGTTATCACTTTTTAATGAAAAAAGAAAAAAGATATTTGAGAGAAAGTCGGTTCTTTGCAATCAAATAATAAACTAAAGGATCTGCCCCAATCACATTCTGACAAGAATTTTGATTCAGAGAAAATGTATTCCAGCATAAGTGGATGAAAAAGTATTAGAGAGGAATCACAATATTTTACTCATTTTTTACTCAATATTTTATTCATTTTATAGCAGTCTAAATGACAGCAAAACCACACAATTAGGGGGGCTCATACATTCTCATTTCCTTCCTCTTTGCATTCCCCCACCTTTCCCAGCCTGCTCCATCTGGAGGAAGGTTTCCAGCCAGGCATGGCTGGCAAGGAGTCAAGGGCAGAGGGACACCCTCAGAGCAGTGTCCAGGGCTGATTTTGGGTAGCAAGAGAGAATCTCTTTAAGCTCATGCTCGTTGCTGGAGCTTTCTGTGAAAGGCCTGTGGTGAACAGGACTCTGGCACTGCCCATCCCACGAACACCCCCCATGTGCCTTCCCTGAGCCAAAAACTTCCCACAGCAACATTCCCTCAGTCCCTTCTCTGCTCCAGCACGTGTTCAACCACGCTGACAACGGTGGGATGGCACTGGTGCTGCTGAGATGCTGTCCTGATGTGGGTGTCTAGCTGCTGATCAGCCCCATCCCTTTTCCTTCCCCCACTTTTGAGTCACACTTCCCAGTTTTGGTGTTTTTTGGGGGTTTTTTTTGCTGGCAGTGGGATCTATTTTAATAGATGGGAAAGTGATGCCTCTCCAGACTGTGCTTCAGCTCAGAGCTGCTGGATTGCTGCTGTCAAATCTCCCCTTCCACACCCCAAAATCCTGCAGCTGGTGGCACAGGAGGATGAGGTGGATTCCCAGGTTCTTCCCAAGCTTGGAAAGGCAGCAGGCAGCTCCACTGCTCAGCATCCACTACTCCCACTAGGGCCAAGCCTGTTGCAATGTTTTGGCCCAGAGGCAGAGAAAACCCAGCTTTGATTAGAGATAAGCAGGATGTTTTCCATGCAGCACTTCCAAAGAGACATTAGGCAGGATCAGTGGAGCAAACTTCTCTTCAAGCACCAGCTGCAGAAGACAGAGGGAACTGGGGAAAGAGCTGCCTGACACCAAAGTGCTGTCCTTCGATTTCATTTTATCCCTGTGCCAAAGCACAATGCAAACATCCTTCTGGGGCTGAGAATCTGCACAGGGGCTGGGGGAAACCTGCTCTGCCCTGCCCTGGAGCAAACCCACAGCAGCACGGAGGGGTCACTTTGCTCCTAAATTCCATTAACCCCTCTGGAAAGCAGGCCAAGCCCTTTCCGTACAAGCAGCATCTTTTGGTTTGCATATTTACCCAGGAGAGCTAAACCAAATCACCATTGCAGACAGAGCTGGAGGGCTCTGCCAGGTATCTCCTGGTGGATTGAGCTGAGATGCTGCATGACCCTTGTTATGAGTAGAAAAGTGCCCATTTTTTTAAAGGTTGTAGAGTTCACAGGTTGGGCTAGCTGCTGCCAGGGTGGAGTTCTCAATGTTTGTTATTGTAATCACCTGTTGTTTTCGTTTCCTACCTGTCCTTGATGGTTAACAATTGCCCCTTTTTTCGAGCACCACCCAGACGGTGAGGAAGAGGAGACCTCGGAGTTACCATGCAAATGACCTCGGATCCAGCATGCAATGGGAGGAACCCCTCACCAACCTAGCCAAAAACCCCTAAAAACAATGAGCCAACATGAAAAGGATGAATCAAAGTGATGTCTAGACATGAGGAACAGAATCTAGTATCTACTAAGACCCTTTTTACTCCTCACCCTTACCTATGGATATCAGCTAGATAGGCGACTTCAAATATTAAACTATAAGACAAGTTAATTTCTTGATGCTTTCCTGAAGATGGAACCCCCAGCTCTGCCCACAGAGCAGTGGACAAAGCTGCGCCCTTCCTCCTCCTCTGTGCCACTCCTGGAAGCAGTGGCGGTGTGAGTGGACCTATTGGTTCTCCCTGCCAGAGCTGATCACTTTTAAAAAAGGAATTAAAAAGGAGAAATGTTGGGGAAGATGCAACAGGAAAGCCTTATAAATATGATTGTCTGGCAAAACATTTTGAGAATATAGAAACTATAAGCGAGATTGGAATGAAAGCAAGCTTTGAGATCCCTCAGTTACTGAACAACTGGAAAACAATGGCATGGCCGGCTGAAGGTGATCCCCTTTTGATGGAACAACACCCTCTGCTTGCAGACAGGCCCAAGGGTCAGAGCAGACCCCACAGCTTGGCAGAAGGGACCAAAGAGGAGTTTTTAAGGTTTAAAATGTAACACAGTGTGGTAAGGTAATGATTCTTATAGGCTGTATGTAAATGCTATAGGATTTGCATCCTGTACTAGATTGGTTAGTGAGAATCAGAATATTCAACACAGAAGAAGATTTATGGTATTGTAATGGGAACCTCGCTCTCTCATCCTCTTTATCACTCTCTTTACCTCTCTCTCCCTCTCTCAGTCCTGCTCCAGCTGTGCCTGGCAGCTCCCAGCAGGGCCCTGCACTTGTCCCTTTGCAATAAACCCCAAATTCCACAACCTGGCTGCAGAGATCTCTCATCTCCGTCCATCCCGACTGTGCAACCCCCGTCGTTCCTACACCACCCCGTGTCCCCCTACCTTGTACCCAATCTTGAGGTCCTCACACTCCTGGGAGCAGCCACTCAGCTTCTTGTTGAGGCACTCGTTGATGAAGCAGTTGAGCTCGTCGGAGCCGTCGGCGCAGTCGTTGTTGTTGTCGCAGAGCAGCGCCTCGGAGATGCAATTCCCGTTCTTGCACAGGAAGAAGGAGTCGTTGCACTTGTTTTCTGCAGAGAGGAGGTGGCAGTGATCAGTGAGGGGGTGGCTGGCATTCCACTATCCCCTCCAGGACCTCACCATGACCCCCAGAGGTACCTGGGCTGCTGCAGCGCGGGTTTTTGGGTGCCTCATCCGAGTGGTCGTGGCAGTCGAACTCGCCGTCGCACTCCCACTGCCGGTTGCTGAGGCAGCGGCCGTTCTGGCAGCGGAACTCGTGGGGGCCACAGGTGGGATATTCTGGGGGAGGGTGAGGGGCTCAGGCAGCAGCCCACCCTCCTCAGCCTCCCAGAGCCACCGTGGGGACGCTCAGAGAGAGGCACCATGGAGGCAAACCTTCCTGAGCTGCTGGGAGTGACGGGGACACCACAGCTGGCCTGGGACAGGGCTGCCCTGTGCACACATGGAGCTCTTTGTGGGTCTGGATGTCTCTGGGGTTTGAATCTGCTGGTTTGGATCTCTCTGGGGTTTGGATCTGTTGGTTTGGATCTCTCTGGGGTTTTGCTTCTCTCTGTGGGTTTGCTTCTCTCTGTGGGTTTGCTTCTCTCTCACTAGGTTTGGATCTCTCTGGGTTTGGATCTCTCCATGGGTCTGGATCTCTCTAGGGTTTGGATCTCTCTGTGGGTTTGGATCCCTCTGGGGTTTGGATCTTTCTGTGGGTTTGGACATCCCTGTGGGTTTGGATTTCTGTGTGGGTTTGGATGTCTCACTGGGTCTGGATCTCTCTGCAGGTCTGGATCTTTCTGTGGGTCTGAATCTCTCTGGTGTTTGAATCTCTCTGGGGTTTGGATATCCCTGTGGGTTTGGATCTCTCTTGGTGGGTTTGGATCTCTTTGTGGGTCTGGATCTCTCTGTGGGTTTGGATCCCTGTGTAGGTTTGGATCTCTCTGTGTGGGTTTCGATCTTTCTGTGTGGATTTGGATCTTTCTGTGGGTCTGGATCCCTGTATGGGTTTGGATCTCTCTGTAGGCTTGAATTTCTCTCTGTGGGTTTGGATCTCTCTGTGTGGGTTTGAATCTCTCGGTGGGTTTGGAACTCTCAGTGGGTTTGGATCCCTCTGTGGGTCTGGATCTTTCTGTGGATTTCAATCTCTCAGTGGGTTTGGATTTCTGTGTGGACTTGAATCTCTGTGGGTCTGGATCTCTCTGGATTCCCTCTCTGGATTCCCTCTCTGGGTTCCCTCTCACCACACTCACACCAAACCCCTCCATGGTGATGAAGCCCCTCCCAGGGCACTGTCCCAAAGCCCATGAGGACCCAGCAGGGTCAGCCCCCACCCAGGGTGCCACAAACACCCACCACATTCCGGGGACTCATCGGAGCCATCACCGCAGTCATCATCATGGTCGCAGACGAAGTGCTTGGGGATGCACTGCCGGTTCCCACACATGAACTCCCTCTCATCACAGGTGTTGTTGTACACTGCAAAGGGGCACTGTCACCACCAGCCCCTGCCAGCCCCCAGCCTCCCCCAGCCCCCAGGCCCGGGCACTCACAGCAGCCAGCAGCGAGGGTCTCATCAGCCCCATCAGCACAGTCCTTGTCCCCGTCACACAGCCAGCGCTCCGGCACGCACACGTAGGTGCCAGGGCACTGGAAGGATCCTGAGCTGCAGGTGGTGAGCCCTGGGGAAAGGAGGAGCAGGATGTGTTGTGGTGAGATGTAATAGCCTGATTTAACCTCTCCCTTCCCCTCCCTTGCCCCTGCTGACTGCTGTCCGTCAATCCTGGCACACCAGAAAGGGCATCATCGTGTGACTGGTGAAGTTCAAAAGATGCCTCTCAGCCCTGGGGACATTGGGCCATCCAGGTGTCATTTGTCCCCTGAGACCTCCCATCCTGTACCTGGTTGGTGGGATGCCTACCCCTTCCCTCCCTCTCTCCCTGGGGTTAAAAGGAGCAGCAACCACGGGCTCAGGGAGTTCTGTTGGAGCTGGTGCTGCATTCAGAGGCCTGTGGGCCAGAATAAAGCTCTGGATCCAAACCCTCCATCAGAACCAACTCCTTTCCTTCACCATTGCCTTAAAGCTTCTCCGCCAGAGGTAAACCTGAGCTCCTGCATGCCTGGACTTGTCCCAAGTGCCCATCTGCAATATCCAGCTAGCCAAAGGTGTCTCTGAGTTGAAACAACCACAGCTGCCACCTTTGGTCAAGCAGCAAGGGCTGGACAAACCCAGGCACGTCCCATTCGGCAATATTGGAATTTAATTCCAATATTTTAGCACCCAACATGGGTCAGCTCCATCGTGGGGATGGATCAGTCAGGAAGAGAACCCTGAGGTGGCACCCTCACTTTTGCTGCAATATCCATCCAGCCAAAGGTGTCTCTGAGGTGAAACCACCACAGCTGCTGCCCTTGGTCAAGCAGCAAGGGCCAGACGAGCCCAGGCACGTCCCATCCGGCTATATTGGTATTAATTCCAATCAGGATGGAGTCCCATCACCCCAGTGCTGGAGCCCCAGCAGGTACAGATACAGCAAGAGTGGGAGAAGGGATGGCAGAGGCAGGAACACGGAGATGGAGCAGGAAAGGATGGAGATGGGGGAGAAGGGCTGGAACAGACTCACGGCAGCGACTGTCCTCGTCAGAGCCATCCCCACAGTCGTCAGCCCCATCACACACCCAGAGCTTGGAGATGCAGCGGTGGTTGTTGCACTCAAACTGCACGGGGTAGCAGAACTTGTCTGGGGGACGAGAAGAGGAGGAGATGGAGGTCAGGGGGAGGTGATAAAGGGAGGAGACACCAGCAGAGCATGGCCAGGCTGGGCCAGCCAGGCTCCAGGAGCCCAAGGGGTGTTGGGGGTACTGCTTGTGGTCCCTGTGGGACTCGCTGGTGTGGAGCTGAGGAAGATCCCCAGCTCCTGAGCTCTGTCTGGGGCTTGTTCCAGGAGGTTAGAACTAAAAATGCAGCTGAAGAGAGCCATAACTGGTCCTGTTCAAAAGGGCCACAGACATTTGTGCATGTGCAGAGCAAACCAGCACCTGAGGACATTTACACTGATGACAGCTAAAACCCAAGAGAGTGGAATAAAACCACAGAGGGGAAAGAATCTGGGGTCTGTCCATGGCAAATGGATGTCAGGGAGAGAAGAGGGTCCTGCCCACCCTCCAGCACCGCCCCGTGCCCCAGCCCAAACCCTGAGTGTCCCCACCCTGCCGCTCACTGCACTGCGTCTCATCCTCGCCGTTCTCGCAGTCATCCTCCTTGTCACAGGTCCAGGTCATGGGGATGCACCTCCCACTGGGGCAGGCAAAGTAGTTGGATGGACATTTGGGCTTCCTCCCACCTACTTTGTGATGGAAACAGCAGTGAGGACGACAGCACGGCCACGTCCTGCCTTCCTCCCAGCCCACACTGAAGGATTCCTCCCCAAAATCCCCCTGAGGTTCCAGCTCCCTGCAGCACCATCTATGCAGGAGAACAACAGCCACAGTGGGCAAACAGAACCTCCACAGGCCAAGCAGACCCCAAAGGGGCATCCCTGCCCCCCAGAGCCCCCTGTGCCCTCCTGCTCTCACCGGGGCAGTTGCGCTCGTCTGAGAAATCGCCGCAGTCATTGGCACCGTCACACACCCAGCTGGGGGCATAGCAGAGGGACGTGTGCTCACACTTCTGGAACGTGGTGCCCTTCACCCCCAGCTTGAAGTAGCTGCTGCAGTCGGTGGCAGCTGAGAGGAATCACAGAAGGAGCTCCGGTGACACAGCAGGAACCACAGAAGAAGCCCCCTGGTCTGGCACTGAACCCTGCCCTACTGCCAGAGCCTACCACACACCCCCAGATGTGCCCCACACATGCCCAGAGCTGCAGAGATCCAACAGGTTTTGGGGTGCTGAGCATGGCACAGAGGGGCTGAAGGGATGGGCTGGGGCTGCCTCATCCCAGGACAGGAGCAGGACCGTCCTCCCTCCCCAACCCAACCCATCCCAAATCCCAAATCCCAGCTCCCTGCTGCCATCCCCAGAGCAGAGGAGGGGCCAGGGGCAGCAGCTGGGCACTCACTGCAGTTCATCTCATCCGATGCATCCTCGCAGTCGATGAACTGGTTGCAGCGGCTGGAATTGCCGATGCAGGTCCCGTCCCGGCAGCGGAACTCGGTGGCAGCACAGCTGGTTTCTGCCGGGGGGGAGAAACCCCAATAATCCATGAGGGAGGGTCCCTACATGCACACCCACGCCCCCATACTGTCCACACAGCTCTGGGATGCTCAGAGGGCTCCCAGACCCTGCCTGGCAGCCTGAGCCCCTCTCCCTGGCACAACCAGAGCTGGACACGACCCTGAGGAGCTCCTGACTGCCCCTGTCAGTTTGGAACCGAGCAGTGTCACAGATATCTTTTATGGAAAATCCTTTCCTTGGGATTTTTCCTCCTGAGAAGCTGAGAGGCCTCAGGAACAAAATGTAAAGAATGGTTATCTGCTGCTGTGGAATGCAACAGGTGGATCTGTGATTGGTCTCATAGAGTTTTTTCTAATTAATGGCCAATCACAGTCAGCTGGCTTGGACCCTGTCCGAGACAGAAACTTTTGTTATTCATTCCTTTCTATTCTTAGCTAGCCTCCTGATGAAACCTTTTCTTCTATTCTTTTAGTATAGTTTTAATGTAATATATAATAAATATTATATAAATAATATCATAAAATAATAAACCAAGCCTTCTGAAACATGGAGTCAGATCCTCGGTCTCTCCCCTCATCCAAGGACCCCTGTGAGCACCGCCACAGAGCAGACCCTGCCTGGCAGCCTGAGCCCCTCTCCCTGGCACAACCAGAGCTGGACAGGAGGACCTTGAGGAGCTCCTGACTGCCCCTGTCAGTTTGGAACTGAGCAGACCCTGCCTGAGCCCCTCTCCCTGGCACAACCAGAGCTGGACAGGACTTTGTGGAGCTCCTGACTGCCCCTGTCAGTTTGGAACCAAGCAGACCCACCCTGCAGCCCCCCAAGGGAATGCCTGGGAGCCATGAGGAGCAGTGACATTACACCCCTGGCTGTCAAACCCCTCTCTCTGGGAAGCTCTGAGTGCTGCACGCCCATACCCAGGAGTTTTTCCTCTCAGCTGTCACCGCGAGCTTTACAAACCAGCACAAGCTTGACCTTGACTCTCCGTTACGCCCTGGCTCTGCTCTGCTCCTGTCAAGCTGACAGTAACTCCTTCCTGGAGCTGCTGTCCCCTGTCCCAAGCAGCTGCCAGGGGCTGGCTGGGGGCCAGGCAGACACTCACTGTTGCAGGGCACCTCGTCCGAGTTGTCCCCGCAGTTGTCCACGCCGTCGCACCAGTAGCGGCTGGCGACACAGCGCCCGTTCATGCAGTGCAGGAAGCCCTTCTTGCACTTGCGGCTGCCTGCCGGGGAGGAAGAGGAGGGGGAGGAAGAGGAGAAGGTGAGGAGAAGGAGGGCAAGCACCCCCAAGGGTCTCAGAACCTCGGGGAGCTTCCAGGAGGGGAAGAAACCACAGAGAAGGATCAGGGAACCTATTCCTTCATGCACTTGTGGCTGCCTGCCAGGGAGGAAGAGGAAGAGAAGGAGGAGGAAGAGGAGAAGGTAAGGAGAAGGAGGGAAAGCACCCCCGAGGGTCTCAGATCCTTAGGGAGCTTCCAGCAGGGAAAGAAACCACAGAGAAGGATCAGGGAATCTATTCCACCTCAGATCCTTGGGGAGCTTCCAGTAGGGAAAGAAATCACAGAGCAGGATTAGGGAACCTATTCCTTTGTGCAGAAGGATTAGGGAACCTATCCCTTCTTGCACTTATGGCTGCCTGCCAGGGAGGAAGAGAAGGAGGAGGAAGAGGAGAAGGTGAGGAGAAGGAGGGAAAGCACCCCCGAGGGTCTCAGATCCTTTGGGAGCTTCCAGCAGGGGAAGAAACCACAGAGAAGGATCAGGGAACCTATTCCTTCATGCACTTGTGCCTGTCTGCCGGGGAGGAAGAGGAGGAGGAGGAAGAGGAGAAGGTGAGGAGAAGGAGGGCAAACACCCCTGAGGGTCTCAGATCATTTGGGAGCTTCCAGCAGGGGAAGAAACCACAGAGAAGGATCAGGGAAGCCAATCTCTCATGCAGAGGGATGAGGGCTGGTGTTTGAGGGTGTTTGACGGTGTTTGAGGGTGCTGCAGACCCCACTGGCTCAGCTCCAGGGTTCCAGCACATGCCAAACACTGGGAAAGGTCTGGAAACCTTAAAGGGCGCAGCTCTGGGAGGGCAGGAGAGACTGTGGGGAGCTGAGGGGTGGAAGGACACTCTGGAGTCCTGGTGCCCTTTGCTGAGCTAACCTGGCAATGTCCAAGGCCAGGTTGGATGTGGCTTGGAGCAGGTTGGATGTGGCTGGGCTAGTGGAAGGTGTCCCTGAGTGAAATGAGATGAGCTTTAAGGTCCCTCCCAACCCAAACTGCTCCATGATTCCATGATCTTGAACGTAGGAAAAAGGATTGATTTACTGCAGTGCTGTGAATCCTGCCTTCCATCCTCTTTAGTTTTTGCCTCCATCCTCTTTAAGATTTAATGGCAAATTGGAAGAGGTTCTAAGGCTAATTAACAAGGAACAGACCTTGCAAAGCTGTGTGGAGATACCTGTGTGTTTGGTTGCCCTGAAGGTGAAGCCCCTGATTTTGTTCTCTTCCAACCCAAACCATTCCTTGACTCTCTGAGTGGAGCAAGCAGTTTGGGCAAGGTGTCTGGGGGTGCTGGATGGGAATCCATCCCTGCATCCATCTTAGCCTTTTGGGAATCATCCCACTGTCCTTCCCAGCTTGTTGTTGCCCCCTTGTGACTCTCACACCAGAGCTGTCCATCCCCAAACCCAGTGCAGCCTGAAGACAGAGAGGATTTGCTCTGTCCCTGCTTTTCCTTGTAAAATCTGGGGAGACCAGGCTCCTCCTGTCCCCTACACCCACCAGAGCCCCATGGGAAGACTCTGGGGAGGGATCCCCCAACAGGGAGGAGGAGGAGCAGGGAGTAACACCTGTAGGGCATCACAGCACCTGGATGTTGTCCAGCTCCTCAGACACATCCCGGGGTTGATCTTTTTAATTTTTTCCCAACAAATACGTGTTTGGGGTCACTTCAAGCTTTTGAGATTCTTGTTTGCTGTGAGTAACACCTGTCCTAGATGTAGTCAGACACATCCCAGGGTTGATCTTTTTAATTTTTTCCCAACAAATATGTGTTTGAGGTCACTTAAAGCTTTTGAGATCCCTGTTTGCTGTGAGTAACACCCGTCCCATCAGGGCTTCAGTGAAGCTGGAGCCCATGGACACGACCCAGGCACTGGGATTTGGTTTGGTTTAGCGCCACAGTTGGCATCTTCTCCCTCACAAAGGTGGGATCTGCCTTGCTGGCACTCACAGCTCCTGCTCTTCTAACACAAGCACGTTTTCTGCCAAGGTGAGTGGGTGAGGAAGGCAGCAAGAGGAGGAACCTTACTGCAGTAGGATTGCTTCTCATCCGACTTGTCCTTGCAGTTCACGACGCCATCGCAGGTGCGGCTGAAGTCGATGCATTCTCCGTTGCCGCACTCAAACTCCTCGTGCACGTTGCAGGTGGAATTCACAGCTGGAAAGAGCACGGGAAATGTCAGCTCGGCCAGGCTGAGATCAGCCTCACCCCTTCCTCTCCTCAGCCTGTCCCACGCCCCTCACCTTTGCAGGTGAAATCCTCTTGCAGGACGCGCTCCCCGCGGCAGGAGCAGTTGACGTGGCCCTTGGGGGTGAGCAGGCACAGGTCCTGGCAGCCACCGTTGTTCACCCGGCACGGGGACAGCTCACCTAGGACAGAGAGACACTGGTCACACCAGGGATGGACCCAGCAACCTCTGCTCCTCCTCCTTCCTGCTGTGGGATCCCTCCCCAGGGTCTTCCCATGGGGCTATGGAGGGTGTATGGGACAGGAGGAACCTGGTCTCCCCAGATTTTACAAGGAAAAGCAGGGAAAGGGCAAACCCTCTCTGTTTTCAACCTGCATTGGGTTTGGGGATGGACAGCTCTGGTGTGAGAGTCATGAGGGGGCAACAACAAGCTGGGAAGGACAGTGGGATGATTCCCAAAAGGCTAAGAAGGATGCAAGGATGGATTCCCAAAGGACCATGAAGGACAGTGGGATGGGTTCCCAAAGAGCCAATGAAGGATGGTGGGATGGGTTCCCAAAGGAACATGAAGGATAGTGGGATGGGTTCCCAAAGGAACATGAAAGACAGTGGGATGGATTCCAAAAAGGCCAGGAAGGACAGTGGGATGGATTCCCAAAAAGCCAACGAAGCATGGTGGGATGGATTCCTAAAGTCCCAGAAAGGACATTGGGATGGGTTCCCCTTCCCTAAACCTGCTGCCAGGCTGAGGAGCAGAGGTCAGGGCCACTGCAGGGACACCAGAGGGTGCTCACAGCTGTCGGTGTCGTTGGCCACGGCGATGATGCCCATGGGCTGCTGGGGGATGTCCACTCGGAGCAGCTTCATGTCGGTGCCCACGTATTTGTTGGCGCGCTGCACAGCCCGGCGCACCCAGTCTGTCCAGAAGATGTAATCCCCATACACGGCCAGGCCAAAGGGGTGCACAGGCTCTGACTTCAGGATCACCTGCCAGGGCACAGAATCATGGCATGAGTTGGGTTGGAAAGGGTAAAGTCATCTCTTCAAACTCATCTCGTTCCCACATGGGTGGATACACCTTCCAGGGTTGCTCCAAGCTCCATCCAACCTGTCCTTGGACACTTCACAGAAACCTTGAGGTGGGAAAAGATCTCCCAAGATCAAGTCCAACCTGTGACTAACCCGCTCCAGAGCACTCAGTGCCATGTCCAACAGCTCCTTAGACACCTCCAGGCATGGTGACTCCACCACCAACCTGGGCAGCCCCTTCCAACGTTTAGAAATTCCTTCTCATGTCCAACCTGAACCTCCTCTGATGCAGCCTGAAGCCAAGTCCTCACTTCTCAGGGACACAGCCCAAGTGGGAGCAGAAGGAACCCAATGTGGGGTACAGCCCCACAGCCCCCCAAACACAGAGTGCCCTCCCCAGCCCCAGGAACAGCTCTGCTTCCCTCCAGCCCCATTTTGGACACCCTCCTCCAATCTCCCTGTCCTCAGACTCACGTGGCGATGGGAGCCATCGTATTCACAGCGCTCAATCTTGTCCAGGGTGGCATCAGAGAAGTAAATCTTCTCAGCCTTGTGGTCGATGGCCAACCCGTTGGGCGTCCGTATGTCCTGGTCGATGATGATGAGGACGTTGGCGCCGGAGAGGGTGGCTCGCATGATGCTAGGGTGCTGCTCGTTCCAGTTGGTCCAGAACATCAGGCTGGGAGGGGAGGGACACAAAACACCTTTGGAGGCCCAGCTCAGCCACATCCAGGCTGGCTCAGCCCATCCCTCCATGGCTGGGGGATGCATGGGACATCATTCCCACATAAAACCATTGGGAAGGTGCAGCTGGGAAATGTGGCATCATAAGGATGGGGATGGGATAGGGGGTCTGGCAGGGACACAAAACATCTTTGGAGCCTCTGCTCAGCCACATCCAGGCTGGTTCAGCCCATCCCTCCATGGCTGAGGGGCTTCCAGGGACTGGGGGATGCAGGGGACAACATTCCCATGTAAAACCAGTGGGAAGGGGGTGAATGAGCCAGCTGGATGGGGATGGAACAGAAGGTCTGGAGCTGCTTGGGGAGGGGGCTACAGGGTCTTTCCTCCCTGGGGATCCTGTGCTGTGATCCAGGGCTCCCTCCCCACCACCACGAGGACCCCCGGGGATGCTGTCTGAACCCTCAGTGGTCACTCACTTCTGGCACTCGTCCAGCACGAAGGCCCGGGGGTGGTCATCCCCTGACATGGTGATCACAGTCTCCCTCTCGAAGGCCCCCAGCCTGCTCTGGTCCACGGTGTGCCGGGTGATGGTGGACGTGGTGTAGCTGGTCCAGTACAGGGTGTCCCAGCCACGGTGGTAGGCCAGTCCCTCCACTGAGCCCACGTCTGCAGGGACAGAAAAGGTCACAGCCAGCCCTGAGCCTGGTGTACAACTAAAAAGAATATTTAATTTTTACAGTAAAAAGTAAAAAAAAAAAAGTATTTTAAAAAGGTGTCTCTGGGGGGAAACACCACACATCCAGCTGGCCAGGAATGTCTTGGGGTGAAACACCACACATCTAGCTGGCCAAAAGTGTCTCTGGGGTGATTCAGCTACCCAAAAGCATCTCTAGGATGAGACACCACACATCCAAGTGTCTCTGGGGTGAAAACACCACACATCCACCTAGTCAAAAATGTCTCTGGGGTGAAAACAGCACGCATCCAGCCAGCCAAAAGTGTCTCTGGGGTGAAACACCATACATCCAGCCAGCCAAAAGTGTCTCTGGGGTGAAACACCACACATCTAGCTGGCCAAAAGTGTCTCTGGGGTGATCCAGCCAGCCAAAAGTGTCTCTGGATAAAACATCACACATTCAAGTGTCTCTGGGGTAAAAACACCACACACCCAGCCGGCCAAAAGTGTCTCTGAAGTGAAACACCACATATCCAGTCAGCCAAAAACATCTCTGTGGTGAAACACCACACATCCACCTAGCCAAAAGTATTTCTGGGGTGAAAATACCACACATCCAGCTGGCCAAAAGTGTCTCTGGGGTGAAAACACCACACATCCAAGTGTCTCTGGGGTGAAACACCACACATCCAGCCAGCCAAAAGTGGGGTGAAACACCACACATCCACCTAGCCAAAAGTGTCTCTGGGGTGATCCAGCCAGCCAGAAGTGTCTCTGGATGAAATACCACACACCCATCTGGCCAAAAATGTTTCTGGGTTGACACACCACACATCCAGCCAGCCAAAAGTGTCTCTGGGTGAAACACCACACACCCAGCCAGCCAAAAGTGTTTCTGGGGTGAAAACACCACAGTTGCCACCTTTTGGTCAAGCAGCAAGGGCCAGACAAGCTCAGGCACGTCCTGTCCAGCAATATTGGTAATATCCCAATAGAGAACCCCCTGGCACTCACTCTCCACGATGGTCTTGCGCCCCGTGCCATCATCGTTGATCTGCTGGATGTTCCCGAAGTGGATGTCGCTGTAGAAGATGCGGTTGCTGCCCTTGGAGCCGTAGCGGTAATCGAAGGCCAGGGCGATGACGTTCTTCATGTGCTCCGCGTCCTCGAAGGGTTTGATGGGCGCGTTGAGGTTGTTCTCATCCGACAGGTGGATGCTCTTGAGGATGGTGCGCTCGGAGTAGAGCAGGTACCCGTCGTAGTCGCGGCAGCTGACGCCGTCCTCCGAGAGCATCCCGTGGGCGCAGGCGCACGTCCTCTGCCCGCCGCCACGGAACAGGCACAGCTGCTGGCAGCCCCCGTTGTTCTGGGCACAGATGTTGGTGCCTGGATGTTGGGGAAGGTGAAACAGGAAAGACTTGTAAATAGGATTGTCTGGCAAAAAGATTTTGAGAATATGGAAACTATAAGCGAGATTGAAAAGAAAGCAAGTTTAGGTGAGCCAGGAGGGACAGACACACAGACAGACAGGTGAGGGTGTTGGGGAAGATGAAACAGGAAAGCCTTATGAATAGGATTGTCTGGCAAAAAGATTGTGAGAATATGGAAACTGTAAGCGAGATTGAAATGAAAGCAAGTTTAGGTGATAGTGAATTAATCACTGGGTGAAAATGTAGAATTTTGGGGATTTAGAATGGGGGTTCAGGAGGCAAGATGGAGGAACATGGGCATGTGCAGCCTTTCTCCTTCTTCTTCTTGGCCTCCATCTTCTGCTGTGATGTTGGCACTTTGGGATTGGTTTAGGGTAGAAGTTCACTATCTAACATAGGTGATAGGTACTGGGAATTAATTGCAAATATTGTACATGTAATTTTTAGTATAAAGACCAAACACCACCCCAGGGGCAGGCAGAGTGCCTGGAACTGTCCTGCTGGACAGACCTCAGCAGGGCAGGAGAAAATTTTTTATAGATAAGACGCAATAAACAACCTTGAGACCGAGAAATGAAGAGCTCCCCGTGCTCACACCTACCCTTCTGCCGGGCCCGGTTGAAGACTTTGATGTCCTTGAGCTGCACACCAATCCCAGTCCTCAGGGACACCGACTCGGTGGCATCGTCCTTGTTTCCTCTTTTGATGGAGCCGTTGGCGTGGGTCCTGAAGGAGGACAGGGTCACCAAGGACCCTTCCCCACCTTCCCACCAGCTCCCCCCACCCTCCACAGAGCCCCCAGCCCCTCTGGCACCTCACCTATCACTCCAGTAAATGTATTCCTCAAAGACTGACACGGAGAACATGTCCATGTTGTTGCTGGACAGGACAACCTCCCTGTTCTCGCCCGTCTCCAGGTCAATCCGTTCGATTTTGTCTGTCCGGGCGTCACACCAGTACAGCTTCCCATCCTGCAGGGATGAGACAACATCCCAGTTGGTGTGGGGGCAGCACCACCCTCTGCACCTCTGGCAGGACGTCCTGGGGTTTCTGAACCACGGACAACCCTCCTGAGACTCTGGAGGCCCGAGGAGGGCAAGCAAAGCATGTCCCCAGCAGCAGGACATGGCCACAGAACCCTGGGGACTAGGACCATCCAGGGACTATCCAGGGACCATCCGGGGACCATCCAGGGTCCATCCAGGGACACTGGGGACTGGTGCTATCCTCCCAGGTGCCCACTGTACCTCGTAGTCCACGGAGATGCCGTTGGGCCAGCTGATGCTGACGTTGACCAGCACCATCCTCTCGGTGCCATCCAGGCGCGAGCGCTCGATGCGGGGGTACTGCCCCC
Organism: Basileuterus tristriatus; assembly: GCA_035047985.1. Taxonomy (NCBI): domain Eukaryota; kingdom Metazoa; phylum Chordata; class Aves; order Passeriformes; family Parulidae; genus Basileuterus; species Basileuterus tristriatus. The sequence goes on along the minus strand of JAWWMR010000103.1, from coordinate 3,600,490 downwards.
ACTCTGTCCAGAAGAGATACCTGAGGGGACAGCAGGGATGTCACCACAGGTTTGTCACCACGGGCAGCATTGGCCCTTTGAGTAAAGGACAGACCCACCACATTCATCCCCCAACACTGGGGTTCCAGTCCAGACCCTGCCCACCCACAGACACCACATGCCCTGCACCTCCATCCCTCCCCACATCCAAACGTCTCTGCTCTCCCTGCTCAAAGCCAGTCTAAGGAGGCTCCACTTGGATTTTCTGAGCTGCTGACACCCACCAGGTCCCAAAGGGCTCCCAGAGAGTTCAGCCAATCAGTGAAAGGAGGATTAAATGCAGGCTTTGGACTCCTTGGTGTGGTAGGAGACCTGTGAGTCCTTCCCTGCTGCGTGTACACACAGAGCTCTGCCAAGAGGTGCTGGGGGTCTCACCAGGTGCCCACCTCGCAGGTGATGCCCCTCTCTGGGGCAGCATTGGCCCTTTGAGTAAAGGACAGACCCACCACATTCATCCCCCAACACTGGGGCTTCAGTCCAGACCCTGCCCACTCACACACATCACATGTCCTGCACCTCCATCCCTCTCCAGATCCTCTGCTCTCCCTGGGGCTCTGCCCAAAGCTGAAGCCACTAAGGAGGCTCCACTTGGATTTTCTGAGCTGCTGACACCCACCAGGTTCCAAAGGGCCCCCAGGGAGTTCAGCCCATCAGTGGAAGGAGGATTAAATCCAAGGTTTGGACTCCTTGGTGTGGCAGGAGACCTGTGAGTCCTTCCTTGCTGTGTGCACACACAGGGCTCTGCCAGGAGGTGCTGGGGGGTCTCACCCTGTGCCCACCCCACAGGTGATGCCCCTCTTTGGGGCAGTGTCTCACCCCTTCTCTGGATGGACTGTGATGGCCCGTGGCTTGTCCAGCCCCTGCGAGATGACCACGTAGCGGAAGGACCCGTTCAGCCTGGCCACCTCAATGACATCAAAGCCCTGGTCCGTCCAGTAGATGTTTCCTGCGAAAGGGGACAGTGAACCCCCACACAAGCCCCACTGTCCACCCTGCCCCTGTCCCCAGAGCCCCATCCCACCTGCAATCCAGTCCACAGCGATGCCCTCCACGCGGCCAATGCCGTTGGTCACCACGTCCTCACGCCACGTCTGGTCCCTCTTGGCTCGACTGATGGTGCTCAGGCCCATGTCCACCCAGTAAATCGTGTCGTTCTCTGAGACAGGGACAAGGAGGCACGAGGGGACGAGTCAGTGACCACCTCTGGTCACTCCAGAATGGTAAAAACCTCCACCCTGGAGCCCTGAAATCCTCCCTCACCCGGTGCTGCCGAGGGGGCATTCCAGGGTGCCAAAAGGGTGATGGTGATGTCCCCCTCGTGCCCCCCATCCCCTGTCCTGTCCCCATCCCCTGCCCTGTCCCCAGCCCTGCATCACCTGCGTGGAAGTCAATTCCCACAGCCAGGGAGGTCCCCGACACCGGCACCAGAGCGTCCGACTTGTCATTGGGGTCCAGGGGGATGCCCCGGATCCCCTCGTGCACCGAGTACAGCAGGAAGGAGCCAACACCTGCAGCACAGGTGTAGGGACAGTCAGACACACCCCAAAACCCACAGGCTGTCCCTCCACCATGGAAAATTGTGACAGGAGAGGCACATGAGCCTGGCAGGGTTCTGCAGACCCAGCAACCCCTGGCACAGTCCTGGTCCTGCCCTGCTCCATGGGGGCACGAGTGAACCCCCTTCCCACCACCCAGCACCCCCATCCCCTTGGCAAAGGCTCCACAGCTCATGTGGGTCAGGGCAGCACTTGTTATTCAGCCCCTGCCCTGACCCAGATGGTGCAGAGCTCTGCCAACCCCCCCGAAAGCACCCGGAACATTTTGCACACAAACAGCCTTTGAGAGAGAGGCCCTGGCAGTGCCCGAGGGGATGGCACAGAACACACTGGGCATGGGAGATCTGCAGAGTGAGGGATGTGCCTGGCCCTGCTCCCAGTGAGCCCAACCTGCTGCCCACAGACAGGGTGCCACCTCTCCCTGGGAGGGTCACACAATCACAGAATCAATCACAGAATCACAGGTTCACAGAATCACAGAATCAATCACAGAATCACAGAATCAATCACAGAATCAATCACAGAATCACAGAATCCCAGAATCACAAATTCACAGAATCAATCACAGAACCACAGATTCACAGAATCAATCACAGAATCCCAGAATCCCACGTTCACAGAATCACAGAATCAATCACAGAATCAATCACAGAATCCCAGAATCACAGAATCCCAGAATCACAAATTCACAAAATCCCAGAATCCCAGAATCAAAAATTCACAGAATCAATCACAGAATCACAGATTCACAGAATCAATCACAGAATCCCAGAATCCCACGTTCACAGAATCAATCACAGATTCATAGAATCAATCACAGAATCACAGAAAAATGAGGTTGGAAGAGACCTCCAAGATCATCGACTCCAACCCATGCCCTAACACCTCAACTAGACTACAGCACCAAGTGCCATGTCCAGATTTTTTTTAAACACACCCAGAGATGGTGATTCTGCCACCTCCCTGGGAGAAGCATTCCAGTGCTTTATTATTCTTTCAGTGCAAAATTTCTTCCTAATATCCAACCTATCCCTTCCCTGACATAGCCTGAGACTGTCCTGTCCCACTCCCCTCCACCAATGACACCTTGGTGGCCCCACACTCATTAGGGACTGCCCATGCAAGGGGGTCTTGCTGCCACCTGAGCCCACCAAGCCCCCCAGTAACCCTCTGGTGCCCTGCAGTGACATGGGACACAGAGCAGTGGGGAGGACCCCATGAGCAGCCAGAACGAGGGGCCACCAGCTCGGGGTGACCACAGGCATGGCTGGGGTGGCCACAGGGTGGTTCATGGAGGGGACAGGGACAAGCACACACCTTCACAGGACTGCTGCCCACTCTTGAGGCTGTAGCCTGCAGTGCACATGCAGGAGCGGGAGCTCTCCGAGGTGGGGAGGCACAGCTGTGAGCAGTCCCCGTTGTTTTGGCTGCAGGGGTTGGTCCCAGCTGTGGCACAGAAAAGGGGGTGAGGGGCTACAGGGGGCACCCACCAGGGCTGGGACAGCTGGGGCAGCACCCACACGAGGTGTGAGTGCCCTGCACCAGCCTGGGATGGGATGGGATGGGATGGGATGGGATGGGATGGGATGGGATGGGATGGGATGGGATGGGATTCAGGGGATGGGATTGGATCCATGGGATGGGATTCATGGGATGGGATGGGATCCATGGGATGGGATTCATAGGATTCATGGGATGGGATTCATGGGATGAGATGGGATGGGATGGGATGGGATCCATGGGATAGGATGGGATGGGATGGGATGGGATGGGATGGGATGGGATGGGATGGGATGGGATGGGATGGGATGGGAT
>JAWWMR010000103.1:3540365-3552095 GCA_035047985.1 Basileuterus tristriatus | reverse complement strand
CCAGAACCTCCAGGATCCCCAGGACCTCTAGGAACCCCAGGACCCCCAAGACCCTCAGAACCCCCAGGATCCTCAGGACCCCCAGAACCTCCAGGACCCCCAGGATCTCCAGGACCCTCAGGACCCCAAAAACCCCAGGACCCCTAGAACCTCCAGGATCCCCAGAACACCACGACCCCCAGGATCTCCAGAACCCCCAGGATCCCCAGAATTCCCAGAACCTCCAGGATCCCCAGGATCCTCAGGATCCCCAGGACCCCCAGAACTCCATGACCCCCAGGATCTCCAGGATTCCCAGGACCCCCGAGACCCTCAGAACCCTCAGGATCCTCAGGATCCCCAGAACCTCCAGGACCCCCAGGATACACATGACCTCCAGGACCCCCAGGACACCTGGGACCCTAAGGACCCCCAGAACCTCCAGAACCCCCAGGACCTCCAGGATGCCCAGGACCACCAGGACTCCTGGGACCCTCAGGATCCCCAGACCCTGGATTTCCAGGATCCTCAGAATCCCCAGGACCCCCAGAACCTCCAGGATCCCTCAGGACCCCAAAAACCCCCAGGACGCCCAGGATCCCTCAGGATCCTCAAGATTCCCAGGACCTCAGGAGTCCCAGAACCTCCAGGACCCCCAGGACCTCCAGGACCTTCAGGATCCCCAGGATCCCTCAGGATCCCCAGGACTTCCAGGACCTCAGGAGCCCCAGAACCCCCAGGATCTCCAGGACCCCCAGGACCTCCAGAACCTCCAGAACCCCCAGGATCCCTCAGGATCTCCAGGATCCTCAGGACTCCCAGGACCTCCAGGGACCCTCAGGATCCCCAGGACCCCCAGAACCCCCAGGACCCCCAGGATCCCAGCTCTAACTCCGCTGCCCTCAGCAGAGAATCCCTCTCAGCTCTGAGATCCACCCAGGACCTTCACTCCTTTGCAGAAATCTGTTCCATCCCAATTTGCTGGATGAGCCATTGCTCACCCAACAGCACCATGGGTGGGGTAAGGGGATTCCTCTTCCCCCTGGAAACCTCCCCATTGTCAGGAGGCAAAAGATACCCCCAGGGAAAGCAAAAACCTGACAGAGACCCACTGCAAGCCCCAGATCCCTCAATTCCACCCCAAATGATTTGGGCACAGGATAAAAGCAGTGACAGGAAAGGTGTCCCACACCCCAGCTGTGGCACTCACTGCTCTGTGCATTCGTGGAAGGTGCTGGAAGCCCACAGGGACTCCTCAGAGAGCACCAAAATCCCAACCAGTCACTCTCCCTCCCATTCTGACCAGCAAAGCCAAACTGGACACGGAGATTTCACCACACTCATTCTGACCACGGGGCCACCAGCAGAAGGAAAAGCCACCAGCCACTCAAACACGACTCAGTGGCACCCACAGAGGCACCTTTGGGTTGGCAGTTTGCTCTTGGTCACTTCTTGGGGTGGGACTTGGTCGTTTTTATGGGGTGGGACCAAAGGAAGCAAGAGCTGCCATCCCAAAACCTGCTCCACTCCCCTCTGTACCATCTCTCCTCACATCTGCACACCAAGAAATTACTAAATTGGATAGAAATAATAACAAAAGGAAAGGGAATGACCTGTGGGAAGCTGCCTCCTTCCCAGTTCCACCCACCATGGCCTGGGAATTGGGGATGGGGGAGCAGGACAGGCAATGGACACTCACGGTGCAGGCTCAGGGAGATGTTGATGGACCTTTCCTCCACAAAACCCTTCAGGTTGGGGATCTTGGCACACTTGAGGATGGTCTGGGAGGCGCTGTCACCCACGTGGACCCAGCAGACCGTGTCCTCCACGTAGTTGAAGTCCATGGCCGTGGTCTGCTTGGCACTGGTGGGGGTGATGTTGGGCACGGGGGTCCCGCTCAGGTACGTGGCCAGGATGTTCTGGGAGTTGGCAATGAGCAGCACAGGAGGGCGATCCACGGGCTCTGGGGACAAGGAGGGGACAACAGGGTCAGGGCACAGCTCAGTGCTGTGGATGGCACCCCAGGGAAGAGCCCAGTGTGGAGAATTCAGGGGGTTGTGGTGTGCAGAGCTGCACTGAGGGAACACCTGAAGTTCTCCCTGCTGAGGTTCTCACCATTCTTGGCTTTGCAGGATCTGTTGTCTGGCTGCAGGAGATAGCCCTCGACACAGCTGCACGTGTAGGAGCCCTCTGTGTTGGTGCATGTCTGGCTGCAGGTCCCATACACGGTGCATTCATCAAAGTCTGGGGGAGACAGGAGAAAACCCAAGGTTTGGATCAGGAAAAACCTTCCTTTGCTGCCTGAAGAGGAAATGAAGCCCCACAGTTTCTCCAAGGTGGAGCTGGAGAGGAGGGGATGATCCAAAGGGACTCTCACAGCAGCCTGCCAGGGAATCCCATCCCATGGATCCCATCCCATCCCATAAATCCCATCCCATGGATCCCATCCCATGGATCACATCCTATCACATCAATGCCATCCCATCCCATCCCATCCCATCCCATGGATCCCATCCAATTCCATCCCATGGATCCCATCCCATCCCATCCCATCCCATCAATCCCATCCCATAAATCCCATCCCATCTCATGGATCCCATCCCATTCCACAAATCCAATCTCATAAATCCCATCTCATGGATCCCATCCTATAAATCCTATCCCATGGATCCCATCCCATCCCATCCCATCCATCCATCCCATCCCATCCCATCCCATCCCATGGATCCAATCCCATGGATCCCATAAATCCCATCATAAATCCCATCCCATCAATCCCATCCCATTCCTTAAATCCCATCCCATCAATCACATAAATCCCATTAATCCCAGCCCATAAATCCCATCAATCCAATCCCATCCCATCCCATAAATTCCATCAATCCAATCCCATCCCACCCCACCTGCCCTGTGCCGACCCCAGCTCTCCCCATCCCCATTCCCACCCAGCCAAGCCCCTGCCCTGCTGCCAGCAGTGACATTGGCCCTGTCCCCGAGGAGCCACCATCCCCAGCAGGGAGTGGGGGCCCTGCCCAGCCCAGCCCCACCTCTGCAGCTCCTCCTGTCCTCAGCCAGCTGGAAGGAGTGGTTGCAGTAGCACACGGGGCCGGACAGCGTTGGGGCACAGTGGTGCTGGCAGCCCAGGGCTGAGCAGTTGGCCAGTTGTTCTACAGGGATGGAAGAGAGAGGATTCCAGTCAGGATGGACAGCAAGGACCAAGGGTTGGGTGAGCAGGATCACCAGAGCCCATCAGGATCACCCAACTCCATCAGGATTTGCTGGGAAATTTCCCATTTCTCCCACCAGACAGCATTGGGGCACAGTGGTGCTGGCAGCCCAGGGCTGAGCAGTTGGCCAGTTGTTCTACAGGGATGGAAGAGAGAGGATTTCAGCCAGGATGGACAGCAAGGACCAAGGGTTGGGTGAGCAGGATCACCAGAGCCCATCAGGATCACCACACCCCATCAGGAACACCAGACCCCATCAGGATCACCACACCCCATCAGGAACACCAGACCCCATCAGGATCACCAGACTCCATCAGGAACATCTAACCCCACCAGGATCACCTAACACCATTAGGGTCACCCAACCCCATCAGGATCACCAGACCCCATCAGGATTTGCTGGGAAATTTCACATTTCTCCCACCTCCCCAGAGAGGAGAGGACTGATCCCCTCAGCAGAGGGAGGGAGGACGTGGGACCACCAGGATCTCCAGGACCCCCAGAACCCCCAGGACCCCTGGCTGCCCCATGGAGGGGGGTCTGAGCACCCCCTGCCAGCCCCAGCGCTGCTGATTCTGTGCCAGTTCCAGGGGTGGCCAAGGCCTGGCACCCCTTGTGCAGGGATTGGCACAGGATGCAGATCCAGGACATCCTGAGGGACGTGGATGCACCAGAGAGCCCAAAATTCCCCCCATTTCCACCCCTGGAGTGCTCAGAGGGGACAATGTGGGGGCTCCACTGGCATCAGCACCCCCAGGATGTCCCCAAGGGCAGGAGGATGGAGGATGGGGAGCAATGGTCCAGCAGCAGGACAGGAACAGGGGTTGGGGGGACAGTTTGGGGTCATGGCTCAGGGTCACAGCTTGGGGTGACAGCTCAGGGTGACAGCTTGGGGTGATGGCTTGGGGTGACAGGTCAAGGTGATTGCTTGGGGTGACAGTTTGAGGTGACAGTCTGAGGTGACAGGTCAAGGTGACAGCTCGAGGTGACCACTTGGGGTGACAGCTCAAGGTGATCACTTGAGGTGACAGCTTGAGGTGACAGGTCAAGGTGACAGCTTGGGGTAACAGCTTGGGGTGATGGCTTGGGGTGACAGGTCAAGGTGACAGCTCAGGGTGACAGCTTGGGGTGATCACTCAGGGTGACAGCTTGGGGTGATGGTTTAGGGTGATGGCTTGAGGTCATGTTTTGGGGTGACAGCTCAAGGTGACAGCTCGGGGTGACTGCTCAGGGTGACAGCTCGGGGTGATCACTTGGGGTGACAGCTCACCTGCCCACACCTGGGGCAGCAGCAGGCTGGGACTCGCAAGCAGCTGCCAGGAAATGCAGGAAATGCAGGAAATGCCTCCCTGGGGTGGCACCAGCCCCGGGCAGGGGGGACTCAGCACCCAGGTCAGGCCCCACCGAGGGCTGGCAGCCCCAGCGTGCCCAAACCTGCGAGCACCAGGTGCCCAAAGCCCTGAGCAGCTGCCCCAGCGCGGCTCACGTGGCTCAGAAAAATCAGATCCCACTTAAGTAACGAGAGCTCTCACTGAAATATTAATTCTCAGCTGAAGCACAGCTGCAGGAGCTGCTCCCATGGGATCCAGGCAGTGGAGCAGCCCTTTGGGGTCAGGGGTCTTGGTGGAGCAGCACAGGAGCCCCCCCAGGGCAGGCAGGGAAGGGTTGGGGAGCACAGAGGCTCTGGAACACAAGGTCAGCCCAGGACACACACTTCTGAGCATTTAATCTGCACAGCAGCACGCTGCTTTAGGGAGTTTTCCAGCAGGATTAGCCACGGGGACAGGCCAGGAGCAGGGGACAAAGCTCCTGGAAATTAGGAAAAAAAAAAAAACCCCACAGTGGTATCTCTTATCTGGACCAGAACCCCAGGCCTGGAGCTTTTAAGCCCAGGAGACAATGCAGCTATTTCATGGCTGCAGGCTCAGGAATGATGGGCATTTCACTTCCAAGCGGCTCTGGATAATCTCTGGATCTGTGGCTGTGCTGAGCTGAGTGTTGTGGGGTTGAAATTCAACAGGAGAAAACAGGAACCTCATCAATCCTACCCCATTGGGGCAGCCCCCCTTTCCTGGGACCCCCAAACCTCTGTTTCTGGTCACATCTCACAGTATTCATTTGAGAAAAAATAGATTTTTATGGGTGCACTGCTATTGAGCCAGCATCAAACCATGAGAGCTGAGTGTGGTGGGGCTCACACTCAACAGAAGAAAACAGGAACCTCATCAATCCTACCCTGTTGGGGCAGCTCCCCTTTCCTGGGACCCTCAAACCTCTGTTTCTGGTTGGGTTAGGGTTAGGATTAAGGTTAAGGTTAGGTTTAGGGTTATCTCACAGCACTCATTTGAGAAAAACTATATTTTCATGGCTGCATTGGTATTGAGCCAGCATCAAACCATGAGAGCTGAGTGTGGTGGGGCTCACATACAACAGGAGAAAACAGGAACCTCATCACTACTTCCCCATTGGGGTAGTCCCCTTTCCTGGGACTGTGTGCAGCCCAGACCTCTGTTTCTGGTTGGGTTAGGGTTAGGATTGGGTTAGGGTTAGGGTTATCTGACAGCATTCATTTGAGAAAAATATATTTTCATGGGTGCACTGGTATTGCATCAGCATCAAACCATGACAGACTGTGCTGAGCTGAGTGTGGTGGGGTTGACATTCAACAGGAAAAAACAGGAACCTCATCAATCTTATCCTATGGGGCAGCTCCCCTTTTCCTGGGATTGTGGGACCCCCAAACCTGGTCACATCTCACAAAACTCATTTGAGAAAAATATATTTTCATGGCTGCATTGGTATTGAGCCAAACCATCAAACCATGACAGACTGTGCTGGGCTGAGTGTGGTGGTGTTGACATTCAACAGAAGAAAACGGGAACCTCATCATTCCTACCCTGTTGGGGCAGGGTCAGGGTTAGGGTCAGGGTTAGGGTTATCTCACAACACTGATTCGAGAAAAACAGATTTTCATAGGTGCACTGGTATTGCACCAGCATCAAACCATGACAGACTGTGCTGAGCTGAGTGTGCTGGGGCTCACACCCAAGAGAAGAAAACAGGAACCTCATCCCAAAACAGGAACTCCTGCCCTGTTGGGGGGTACCCCAGGGGGCAGCCCCACTTTCCTGGGACCCCCAAATCTCTGTTTCTGGTTGGGTTAGGATTAGGGTTAGGGTTATGGTTATCTTAGGGTTAGGGTTAGGGTTAGGTTTAGGGTTAGGGTTAGGGTTAGGGTTAGGGTTAGGTTTAGGGTTAGGGTTAGGGTTAGGGTTAGGGTTAGATTTAGGATTAGTGTTAAGGTTAGAGTTAGGGTTATCTCACAGCACTCATTTGACAAAAAAATAAATTTTCATGGCTGCATTTGTATTGTGCCAGCATCAAACCATGACAGCTGAGTGTGGTGGGGCTCACATTCAACAGGAGAAAACAGGAGCCTCATCCCAAACCAGGAACCTCATCCCAAAACAGGAACTCCTGCCCTGTTGGGGAGTACCCCAGGGGGCAGCCCCACTTTCCTGGGACCCCCAAATCTCTGTTTCTGGTTGGGTTAGGATTAGGGTTAGATTTAGGATTAGTGTTAAGGTTAGAGTGAGGGTTATCTCACAGTACTCATTTGACAAAAAAATAAATTTTCATGGCTGCATTTGTATTGTGCCAGCATCAAACCATGACAGCTGAGTGTATTGGGGCTCACATTCAACAGGAGAAAACAGGAGCCTCATCCCAAAACAGGAGCCTCATCCCAAAACAGGAACCTCATCCCAAAAGAAGGACCCTCATCCCAAAACAGGAACTCTTACCCTGTTGGGGAGTACCCCATGGGGCAGCCACCCTTTCCTGGGACTGTGGGACCCCCAAACCTCTCTTTCTGGTCACATCTCACAGCACTCATTTGAGAAAAACAGATTTTCATAGGTGCACTGGTATTGCACCAGCATCAAACCATGACAGACTGTGCTGAGCTGAGTGTGCTGGGGCTCACACCCAAGAGAAGAAAACAGGAACCTCATCCCAAAACAGGAACTCCTGCCCTGTTGGGGGGTACCCCATTGAGGATCCCCCTTTCCAGGGACCCCCAAACCTACCCCTGCAGTGCGGGCCCTCGTCGGAGCCGTCGAAGCAGTCGTGGAGGCCATTGCAGAGTTTGCTCATGTGGATGCACAGCTCTGTGCCCAGGCAGTTGTGCTCGTTGGGTTGGCACCGGGACACTTTGCTCTGGGGACCTGCAGGGCACCAAAGGGCACAGGGGTCAGCACAGGGATTGTGACTCTCTGGGTGCCAATTCCTTGTCCCAAGGCTGTGGCACATGGGGGCCCCTCTGAGCCCAGCACAAGGAGGTTTAATCTTCATTATTAACTGGAAAAATTACAAAAGAAGGGCAGGTTTTATTTTTTAAGCTCCTCTGAAAAGAAGCAAGGCATGGAGACAAACAACAAACACACCATAAATCCATGAGCGGCCTGAAACCTCAGGAAAAGCTCCTGCAATGCTTCACCCCAGGCTGGAGGTGGCTGCAGGGGTGACAATGAGCCCTGGCACAGCCCCTGCAAATCCTGACCCCCTCCATGGGGTCTCCTCCTTTCCCTGCCCCAAATCCACATTTCAGGGCTGAACACCAGAGCTACCACCACATTTCTGCCCAGCCAAAACACTGAAATCCCATTTTCCAGGGGCTGTTTGAGCCTCCTCACCCTCCCCTCAGCAGGGCTGGCAAAAATAGCTCTGTGGGTCCCCCCGGGCCCCCAAAAGCAGTGAGAAGGGGGGATCCACAGAGATATTTTGGTGCTATTTCCACAGCACACACGGTGTCCAGGCACGGTCCCATTTTAGCCCAGTCACCTTCACCAGGAGCTCCAACAGCAGAGTTTGCCCTAAATAAGCTCCAGCTGTCCTTGGAGAGGAGTGTGACATCACACACAGAGCTCTGTGTGCTGCTACATTCTCATATCACACCTTTGAGGGACACTGGGTGTGATCCCACCATCATCCATCTATCCTTGGGCTAAAGGAGGGGATAAAAGCCCTTGGAAGCACAGGGGGCTGTGGGAAGGGGTTTGTGACACTTTTCCCCTTCACACTGAGCAGGACCCTCAATCCATCCCAACCAAAACTTCCCTCTGTCTATCCTGGGCAGTGACACCAATTCCAGCTCAAGGGATGCCTGGAAAATGGGAATTTAACAGGTTCTAGATGCCCTGAGTCTCACATCCCAGTGTACATCCTCATCCCACACCTCTGAGGGACACTGGGTGTGATCCCACCATCATCCATCTATCCCTGGCCTAAAGGAGGGGATAAAGCCCTTGGAAGCACAGGGGGCTGTGGGAAGGGAACCACAAAGTCCAGGATTTGTGACACTTTTCCCCTTCAAACTGAGCAGGATCCTCAATCCCTCCCAACCAAAACTTCCCTCTGTCCATCCTGGGCAGTGACACCAATTCCAGCTCAAGGGATGCCTGGAAAATGGGAATTTAACAATTTAACAGGTTCTGGATGCCAGAACTCTGCCCTGAGCCTCAAACACATCCCAGTGTGCTCCCAGTGAGCAAACTGGCCTGGCACTGGGGTAATGGGATCCTCCAGGATGCTCAGGCTCTGTCACAGCCAGCAGGGATTTGATCTTCCCCCGTTTCCCAGCCCCAGAGCACCCAGCAGATGATTCCTGTGAGAATTTCTCACCGGGTGCCACTGCACAGATTTATTTTTTAGCAGAGGTTGGGCCGGCAGTAATTGCAAATTATGGGTTAATTAAGTAACATCAATATATGGACCAGGAGAATGGAGGGGCTGGAGTGAAGAGCCCAATTCATCAGTCAGAACTGCTCTGCCGTGTCCATTATTCCCTGCAAAGAGCCTGGATCAAACCACTTATCCCAAACAGGGCCAGGATTAATCCACAAGCCACTTTGTTTGCTTTTGACCGTGTTGGTGCTAATAAATGAGCCAATTTATTACATGTGACAAGCTTGTGGTACACCCCAAGGAGCTGAATTAGATAGGAATGTTTAACCTCAAAAAACCACTCAGGAAAAAAAAAAAAAGATAGAAAAAAAGCAATTCTTCCTCCTCCTGCAGTTGATTTGGCAACAGCCCAGGGAGATGCAGATGGGGTGGAAAATACAATGAGGGAAGAGCTGGAGGAGCAGGGGTGGGATGGTCACACTTGGTGCCATCAGGATGGGCAGGGATGGCAGCACTGAGGGTCCTGGTGGTGCCTCTGGGTCACTTCAGAGCTCTTCAGGACCAGGCCAAGAGCAGATCCAGTAGGGCAAGATGAGGGATTCAAGGCATCCTGAACCCTCAGATTAATGGATGGACCAACCAGGCACAGCAAATTCCTCCCTCAGAGCCCCTCATGTTTGATCTCCAACAGGATGGAGGCTCCTGTCCGAGTGTTCTCCTCTCAGGAAAGCTCCATGGAGCAAAAATTGATGGTGCAAGAAGCGTGTGGGAGCCACTCACACCAAACCAGCAGGAAAGGGACCTGAGCAAAGCCAGGGAATACTTCAAAGGAAAGGACCTGAGCAAAGCCAGGGAATACTTGAAAGGATTCCCCAGGGAGGAAAAGCTGGCACGTGCCTGACAGAATCTCAAGAGCTCCAAGAGGAGAACATCAGTGCCATGCAAACATCACTGGGCTCCAGAGCCTGAGCAGGAGCAGCGCTCACAGCCCGGCTCAAACACGGATTAAATGAGTAATAAAAGTAAAAAATGAGAGTAATAAAAGTCATTTTTCCCCTTGCCAGGGAGATAAGGGAGATGAGAGGCTGCTGGAAGTGGCGTGAGAAAAGCTGGCCTGGCAATCCTGGAGATAACAGGGGCTGACAGGTTGGGAATGAGCCTGGGCAGGAGCAGGGAGGCTCCACTCACCCCCCTGGGCACACAGATGTGCCCTGGCACCCCAATCTCCACATCCTGGGGGGCACAGCATCGCCCTGACACCCTCACAGTGTCTAGGAGTGGGAATTGGGGGAGGCGGGCAGAGCCACTGAGGAAGGTGCAGCCCCTGCAGAGATCAGCTGGGGAGGGAACTGCTCCTGAAGAACTGAGAGATTCCAAAGTTTGGGGTCTGTGGTGGTGATAAAGCACACAGAACCAGTCCCACACGTGGTGGTGAGGAGAGAGGAGATGCCAGCTGTGGTCTGTGTCTCTCAGATGCTCCCAATTCCCCATCCTGGAAGTGCCAGGAGGGCACAGGGGCATCAGGGGTCCTGTGTCCTCCAGGGACGAACCCTCAGGGGGCTTGGACCAAACCCAAGACTCAGTCCCACATGTGGTAGTGAGGAGAGAGGAGATTCCAGGCTGTGGTTTGTCTCACAGATACTCCAAATTCCCCATCCTGGCAGTGCCTGGCATGTTCCAAGGGGCACAGGGGCAGCAGAGGTCCCGTGTCCCCCAGGGATGAACCCTCAGGTGGCTTGTCCCAAACCCAAGAGTCTTCCAACATCCATGACCTCCTCACAGAGGGTTCATCCACAGCACCAGAGGCTGCTCCTGGCACCAGCCCCAGGGAAGAGAGGAAGAAGGTGGGGAGGGAAGAGCATCCAAGGGGTCCGTGCTGCTGTCACCTGTCCCCGTGGATGGAGCACAGATGCACGCAGCGAGCAGAACATCACAATCAGGACGGATTTCTTCCAGCCTCTGAGTCCTCCTGCTGTAATTTTCCAGGGCTGCTGATTGACTGGAGGCAGGCAGCCCATCCCAGCCCCCCATCCCTCCCACGGAGGGGCCGTTGCATCATTTTTGCCTTAAGGAATAAACAAAGCCAGAGCAGAACCAGGAGCTGCTCTGGAGGAGATGGTTCTGCCGAGCACAGCATGAAGGGGGAATCTGGGATGGGGGACAAGGAGATTCTGCTGGGTTCTGTGGTGGCTGTGTCCACGTGGGACATGGGGACAGGTGGTTCTTTGCTCCAGCCTGGCCAGAGCAGAGCTCCCAGCACAGCAGGACTGGCACAGCCACCATCCTTGGTGTCACCACAGCTGTGACCCCTCTGCAGACACCCCACACCTGACCTAACCCATCCCAGTTCTGCATTTCCTCCCAGAGTGATTCCACCACCCCAACCAGAGCTGTGCCCACCAGGGTCCAAGTGACTCCAGCAGCTCAGACCAGTGAACCCAACCCACCATCCTGATCCCAAAATCCATCTGGGACAGCGATGTCCCCTGCCCAGCTGCTCCCTGGGACTCCCAGGGATCTCCTCCCCTCACTCCCCGTGCCCAGGAATGCTGAGGTGCTGAGGATCAGGATGACACTGCTGCTGACTCTTCCTTCCTTGTGCACATCAATTTTGATGGAAATAAAAATAATGAGTGATCCCCTGTTCCCAGGAGGCTGGGATGGAGCCATGGACGGACGGACAGATGGACGGACGGCTGGATGGATGGATGGAGGATGAATGGATGGATGGATGGATGGATGGATGATGGATGGATGGATGCATGGATGGATGGATGGATGGATGGATGGATGGATGGATGGATGGATGATGGATGATGGATGGATGGATGGATGGATG
>JAWWMR010000103.1:3499949-3512866 GCA_035047985.1 Basileuterus tristriatus | reverse complement strand
GGTGATTTTGGGGAGGGGGGGGAGATGGAGAGCGCGCCGCCGCCCGCCTGACGTCACCGGGCTCGAGCCGCCGCCGCCGCGGACGGGAACGGGGGGGGGGGACACGCGCGTGGCGTTGGGGGGGGGGTCCTACGCGCATGCGCGTGCGGGGCCGGGGATGCGCCCCCCGGTGGGTGTGGGTAGGGAGAGGGTCCGGTGTCGGTACCGGTATTGGTATCGGTATGGTCCGGGCAGCGGTCCGGTGTCGGTACCGGTATTGGTATCGGTATGGTCCTGGCAGTGGTCCGGTGTCGGTACCGGTATTGATCTCGGTATGGTCCGGCCAGAGCTCCGGTGTCGGTATCGGTCTCGTTATGGTCCGGCCAGGGGTCCAGGGTCGGTACCGGTACCGGTATAGGTATGGTCCGGACAGCGGTCCGGGGTCAGTGTCAATAATGTACAAGCAGAGGTGCGGTGCCGGTGTCGGTATCGGTGTCAGTATGGTACCGGCAGGGGTCTGGTGCCGGTATCTGTATCGGTATCAGTATGGTACCGGCAGGGGTCCGGTGCCGGTGTCGGTATCAGTAAGGTACGAGCAGGGCACCGGGGCCGGGGCCGATGTGATACAGGTACAGGTACAGGTACAGGTACAGGTACAGCCCTGCGGGTCCCATCACACGCGGTACCGGCCCGCGATGCCGCTCCAGTGCCGCCCCGGCCCTGCTGTGGTGGCCCCCAGGTGCGGGGGAGGCCCAGCTCCCCTCTACCGGCACACAGTACCGGCTGCGGGTCAGAAACGGCCGGGACAGCAGGACCCTCATCATCCTCAGGGGCAGGGGGACCCTCTCAAGGCTGCAGGACCTTCGCTGTCCCGGGCCCTTCCCCATCCCCGAAGGCGACAGGAGCATCGCCATTCTCCCAGGACAGCAACACCATCAGCACCCCCAAGGGCTTTGGGACCCTCCTTGTCCCCACCAAGGCAGGGGGTCCCTCATCACTCCCCAGGGCAGCAGGACCCTCGCTATGTCTGAGGGCAGTGGGACCCTCACTGTCCCCCCAAGGCAGGAGGTCCCCTGTCACCCTTCAGGGCACGGGACCCTTGCCATGTCCAAGGGTAGTGAGACCCTCACTGTCCCCCCAAGGCAGGGGTGACCACTCAGGGCACAGGACCCTCGCTATGTCTGAGGGCAGTGGGACCCTCACTATCCCCCCAAGACAGGGGGTCCCCTGTCACCTCCCAGGGCACAGGACCCTCACTCTCCCCCCAAGGCAGGCAGGTCCCTCATCACCCCCTAGGGCACAGGACCTTCACTGTCCCCCCAAATCAGGAGGTCCCCCATCACCTCCCAGGGCACAGGACCCTCGCCATGTCCAAGGGTAGTGAGACCCTCACTGTCCCCCCAAGGCACGGGGTCCCCTGTCACCTCCCAGGGCAGTGGGACCCTGACTGTCCTCCCAAGGCAGGGAGTGCCCTGTCACCCCTTGCCATGTCCGAGGGCAGTGGAACTCTCCCTGTCCCCCCAAGGCAGGGGTGACCCCCCCAGGGCACAGGACCCTCGCTGTCCCCCCAAGACAGGGGGCCCCTCATCACCGCCAGAGCTGTCACCCCCCAGGACCCTCACTGTCCCCCAGGACAGGGGGCCCCTCATCACCGCCAGAGCTGTCACCCCCCAGGACCCTCGCTGTCCCCCCAGCCGTCCCTATGGGGGCTACAGGAGCAGGGTTCAGGATCGGGGGTCCAGAACAGCAGAGCCCTATCATGGGGGTCCCGCCATCACTCACCCAACTCCGGCTTTGACTGGGAGCCGTGACGTCAGAGCCAGAGCCGTGACGTCATCCACTGGCCACTCTGCTGCCTGCCAGGGCCCGGGGCCGAGGAGGGAGATGGGCAGCGGTGCCGGCGCCGTCATCAGGCACCGTGCGACCCCTCCGCGTGATGTCATATGTTTTTTTAATTATGTCACACGCCTGCTCCGCCCCACCCCGCTCAGGCAGCTGCGGGGGGAGAGAGTGATTCAGGCTGCTGCGGCGCCAGATGTTCGGGAGAAGGTCCAGATGTTCCCGGGACGCCGCCCTTGCAGAAGTGCCGGGGTGGCAAAAAGCGCAACGTAACCCGGTGGGCTGGAGGGGTTTTGGGGCCGGTTCTGTACCCCGCATTCCCCCAGAGCCCCCAAACGTCGCGGAGGACCCGGGGAGCGGGTGCGATTCTGATTCCTCCCACAGCCCCCTCCCCACTCGAGACCGTCCTGGACGGGGGCGTGGGGAGGCCGGGAAGCCCCTTCCCAGTCCCGAACGAGTTTCCGCTCTCCCGGGATGTCCCGGTACGCCGTGGACAAGCCGCGCTCACGGAGCCCCCGGGCGCGTTTGATGTTCGGAATGGCAGCACGGAAAGTTCACTGGCACCACGGCGGGAGGAGCCGGGGGAACGGGGGGACCCCGCAGCCCTGCCCCAGCTCCGGTCCCGCATCCCCAGTCCCGTTCCCGCATCCCCAGTCCCGTTCCCGCATCCCTACCCCCAGTCCCGCATCCCCAGCCCCTGTCCCGCATCCCCAGCCCCAGTCCTGCATCCCCAGCCCCAGTCCCGCATCCCCAGCCCCGGTCCCGCATCCCCAGCCCCGGTCCCGCATCCCCACGCCCGGTTCCGCATCCCCAGCCCCTGTCCCGTATCCCCACGCCCGGTCCTGCATCCCCAGCCCCAGTCCCGCATTCCCAGCCCCTGTCCCGCATCCCCACGCCTGGTCCCGCATCCCCAGTGCCGGTACCGCATCCCCACCCCTGGAACCACATCCCCAGTCCCGGTACGGCATCCCCAGTCCCGGTACCCCATCGCCACCCCCGGGACCGCATCCCCAGCCGCGGCAGCACCGGTCCCGCCGCCCTCGGTCGGCCCCAGTGGCACCGCGGTGCGGCAGCGCCCCCTAGCGGCCCCGAGGCGGCCGTGCCCGGTGCTGCCCCCGCCGCTCCGGTGGGCGCGGGGGTCGGAGCGGCCGAAGGAGCGCCCCGGGACGGGACGGGTATCCCCGTGAAGCACCAAATCCCCCCAAAGCAACGAGCACCCCTTTGCAGTGCCCCCGCTCCCGTGTCCGGTTCGGTACCGGAGGGCGCAGCAGAGGCGAGCGCAGCCCGGGATCAGCCACGGGCACGGATCCCAGGACGGGGACCGGGGTTCAAACCGTGCGGGGAAGGTGCAGCCCGGGATCAACGGCCCGGTGCGCACGGGAACAGCGGGGACACGGAACCGGGGCTGCCCAGGTTCGAGAGCACCCGCGGGAATGGGCGGGGGGCACCCACGGGGGTGGGCGGGGGGCTTGGGAAGGCGGCAAAGAGGGACCCGATTAGAGCAGGAGCAGGGTCAGGAGTGGGTGTCACAGATGGGGCGGGGGGACACGCGTGGGAGCGAGCAGTGGGTGTGTGGGGGCTGCACGGGGGTCACGAGTGGGATTTGGGGTAAGAGCACGGTCATGGTGGGGACAGGAATGGGGAGATACGGGGCAAGAGTGGGGTCACGAGCGGGTGGGGGCTGATACGGAACGGACGCGGAGCCGGTGGGTGTCGCAGCCCCTCGGTGGCGACGTCCGGAGATCCCAGGTCCTGCCGAGACTGGTCCCGGTCCCGGTGCCCTCCCATCCCTCCGCTCACGCGTCTCCTCCCTCTTCCTGCGCTCGGCGCTTCCCGGCGGAGCGGGGACCGGCCGCGCCCGCCGCCGCTATGGAGTGAACGAGAGGCCGCGGGCACCGGCCCGACCGGCCACCCCCCGCCCGCGGCTGCTCTCGCCAGGTAACGGCGGACGGGACCGGGGGCTCTGCCGCTGCTTGGCACCTCCCGGCCCGGAACTCGTGCAGGGGCACCGAGCTGGGAGCCGGGGGGGCACGGGGTACACCAGGGGCGGGGGCTGCCCGGGGCTGGGGGGGCTGTCCAGGGACACCTCCCTGCTCCGGGGGTGGGCGGTGCGACGTGTGACAGGCTGAGGGGGAGGTCCCCTTGTCAGCTCCTCACTGGGGTGTTTGGGGATGGAATGGGATGGGGAGGGGGCTCTGGCACCGGTGGCACCGAGGCTGTATCGGCCACTGAGGTGGAAACGCAGCCCCCCAGCTCGACCCAAAGTCCGGAGCACCCACTGAGGATGGCACCCAGATCTGTTGGCACCCAGCTCTGCTGGCACCCAGCTCTGCTGGCACCCCGCTCTCCTGGCTGGGCACTGTTTGGGGACGGGGCGTGCATGGGGCAAAGGAAGACCCCTTCTTTCCCCTGTCCCACCGGTGGACGTCGACAGCGAGTTCCTGGGACGGGAGCGGCACCAAATCCAGGCCGAGCTCCCCGAGCTGTGAGTCATCCTGGGCTGGGTCGGCTGGGAAGGCCCTGCTCCTCTTCCTACGAACCAGAGGAAATTTCATGCCCTGAGTGGTCAGCTCCCCCAACACGTGGGTGTCCTCCTCGTGGCACTGTCACCAGTGTCCCACCGTGTCCTGCGTTCTGGCCTCGGCTGGCAGCAGTGGTGTCCTCAGCACCTTGGGGAAACTGAGGCACGCTGAAGGGCAGAAATGTTCTTCGGGTTCTTCCCGGCGAGGGCAGAGTCAGAGAGATGTCCGGGTGTTCACAGCATTTGGAAAACCTCGGAATATCTGTCAGGAATCTGCGGGCAGGATAAGGGAGCGTGCTCTGAGGTGCCCCCGCAGGGTGAGGAGGGTGCAGAGGGCTGGGAGATCGCAGAGCCAGGCTGGGACATCGCAGAGGGACATGGCCAGGGGTGGGATCCATCCCCGTGCCCCCGACACAGCCCGCCCGAGGGTGGGGGGCTGAGGTTGGCTGCCAGCAAGGGCTGGTGGTTAATGAGTAACATCCGTGGGATGTACGGCAGCACCTCGGCACCGGGAAGGGGACGGGGAGTGTGCGGCAGTTCCAGCTTGGAAACAAGGTTTCCTGTTGCAGTGACAGCACAAAGCTCGTACTGAGACTCTGGGGGTCCCTCTCCGTGCCTGGGCTCCTCCCGAGCCACCTTGTCGCCCAGCCTCACGGATAGGCAAAGCCCTTCGGGTGGAGGAGGAAACGAAAGTGGCTGCGGGGAGGGGGTTTGGGGAGGGGGAGAGGGTGGGGGGCGGCTTCTCCCCGTCCCCAGGTGCCGTGTCCTGCCCCATGTCGAGCAGGTTTTCCCGGGCTACAACACAGCTGGGACCTCGGCTTCCCTTGGAGGAGGGTCCCCATGGGATGTTGCCCCTAGGAGGGAAGTGGGAAAAGCACAAGGAGACGAAGAGGAAAACCTGGAAATTAGGATTGGAAGGATGCAGGGCACGGCTGGGCTGAAGGAGCTGCTGTGGCTGATGCCAGGAGGGGACAAGGCAGATCCCCCGCCTCGAGCTCCTCCAGGGCTGTGGGAGGAGGAGGGAGCAGAGCAGCTTCTCCTGCAGGCTCCCAGCAGATCCAGGCATGCCTGGCTTAAGGCTTACGCTCCAGGTTGGCGCTTCCAGCCAGCAGCTGCCTCCCAGGGCTGAGCAGAAATACAGGTTTAATGGGGAAGGAGCATGGGGATTAACCTCGAGGGTGGCAAAAGGAGAGGCTGTTTTTCCCCTGCTGCTAAGAATCCCACTGGGACTGTGGGGGAAAGCCCAGCAGCATTCCCAGAATTGCTGTGTGTGCTTCCCACCGGGCATTGACCCCTGGGAGTCACCTAATGCCCTGCAGTGAATCCTAGAGATCTGTTTACTCGGGGCAGCGTGGAGTCGAAAGCAAAAGCATTTCTGGAAGGCGTCAACCTCCAGCCACCATGGCCGGTCCCTTCCTGGGGTGGCACCGTGAGGACCGGCGACGCCCGGGCTGCTCCCGCCGCGGGGCTCGGGGCAGGCCGCAGGCGTTTGTTTGCTCCGGCCGCGACGTTGCCCAGTGACGCCGGCTTCCTTCCCCTCGCAGGCTTCTCGGAGTCTCTCAGCTCCACCTCCGCCCTGCGCCTTCGGCGGTTCCGCGCGGCCCAGGCCCGTGGGGAACAAACGCGCTGCCCGCGGGAGACTCGAGCCGTGGCCGCGGCTCCGCGCTCGCCCCTTCGCCTGAGGGCACGGCGGGCCCGGCCCGCGCCGCCCGGGGGTCCCGCCGCTGCCCGGTCCCTCGGCTGGGCTGTGAGACGCCGCCGGCGCTGCGGGATCCGCCGCGGGATCGGGCCTTGGCCCCGGGCGGGGCCGGCGGAACCGGCAGCGAGGTGTGTGTGTGTGTGCCTGGAGACCCCCCTGGCCCGGCGGGCCCGCGGGGCTGCGGCGGGGCCTGAGGGGGCGAGCGGGGCGGGAGGAAGGGCGGGAGCTGCCGGGAAGAGGCGCGGGCAGTGCTGAGGGGACGGGCTGGGAGTGTTGGGCTTCCGACGCCCACCTTGGGGTGCGGTGGGGCCGTGAGCCTCCAGCCCGGGCATTCCAGGTGGAATTCCCAATCTAGCGCCTCATTCCAGTTCGGTTCTTGCTTTTCATGATCTCTGGAGCCTACCGAGTGTGAGGGCCTCCAGCTCGGGCATTCCAGGTGGAATTCCCTACGTAATGCCTCATTCCAGGTAGAATTCCCAATCTAGTGCCTCATTCCAGGTGGAATTCCCAACCTAGTGCCTCATTCCAGTTCTGTTCTTGTTTTTCCTGATCTCTGAAGCCCACCAAGTGTGAGGGCCTCCAGCCTGGGCATTCCAGGTGGAATTCCCAATCTAGTGCCTCATTCCAGGTGGAATTCCCTCATTCCAGTTCTGTTCTTGCTTTTCCTGATCTCTGCAGCCCACCAAGTGTGAGGGCCTCCAACTCAGCCATTCCAGGTGGAATTCCCTCATTCCAGTTCTGTTCTTGCTTTTCCTGGTCTCTGGAGCCCACCGAGTGTGAGGGCCTCCAACTCAGCCATTCCAGGTGGAATTCCCTCATTCCAGTTCTGTTCTTGCTTTTCCTGATCTCTGCAGCCCACTGAGTGTGAGGGGCTCTCCTTGTGGAGGACACCTGAGGAAATTCTGGGGGGCAGCCAAGCCACCTCACTAGGGTCACCCCAGTGGAGCAGCCTCACCAGGTTTGGGGTGATTCACACTTCTCCAACTCCCCAGGAGTTCCACACTCTTCCAGCTCTCCCATGCCAAGTCCAGCAGCACTTGCCCATCCCTTTGAAAATCCTTGTGGCAAAAGGAGCTGGGAATCCCCAGAGATTCGGGTAACTGAGGCACAAGTGGGCTGCCAGCCCGCCCAGGATTGCCCAAGAATCTGATCCCGGATCAGCCTTCCCACTCCTCCTTCTTCTCCTCCTCCCCAGCAGCCACAGCCCAGTGGAGCAGCAGGTTCAGACGTGGAGGGACAAGCAGCAGCTCTTGCACCCTCCCTGAGGGGCTCTTGACCCTCAAGGGCTGGCTGGGGGCTGCTCAAGTGGTCTCCATCCCTTCTCCTGTCTGCAGGTGACTGTTCCAAGATGTCCCTGTGGAACCTCGTGTCCCACATGCCACCAGAGGAGTTCAGCAGCCTCTCCACGGAGTTTCCCCGGAGCCTGCGCTGCCTCCTGGCCGAGTGGCTGGAGAACCAACCCTGGTGAGTCCCCCTGGACCCTTCCTCCTTGGAACAGCAACAAACTTGGGGGTCACACAGGTGCAGGTGGGGGATCCATGCCCATTCTCCCAACTTTTCCCCTCTCCAGGGAGTTCATCAATGGCTCAGATGCCTTCTGCACCAGCATGGCCAGCAGGATGCTCTCGGACATGCTGGACAAACTCCGCAGCGCTGCCGGCAGCGACGGGCAGCAGTGCCAGATCCTGCAGCAAGTCAGCAACATCGAGGTGTGCAGGGACCCTGGGGCTGGGTCACGCTGGGATTGAAGCCAGCTCCCAGGAAAACTTGATTATTTTGTGCTGGAAGGGCTCAATGCCTAAAGATGGTCCCTGTGTGACAAAATATTCCAGGCTTGTGAGCAATGAACAGACTCAGCAATGGGTTTTTGGGATGTTCCACAGGACAGAGGTGGGGTTTTTTTGCTGTCCCAGGTTCTGCAGCCCAGTGGCCCACAGGGAGCTGCCACATCTTCCCTGAAATGGTCCCATGGGGACCCGCCTGAGCCCCTCAGCCCCCCATTGTTGGCACCTGGGGGCCGTCTCTGCAGATGTTCCCCATTTTCTGCTCGAGTGTTTGATTTCTCCTTCCTCCAAGCTGTGTGGGTCTGCATTTCCTCCTGCTGTGAGCTCTGGGTTTCATTTTTGAGGCTCTTTCTCTTATCAAGGCTGTTGGAATTGCTCTATCCCTTTCACAACCCTGTGATTTATCTCCTCTGGCCAGTGGAGCTCAGAGCACCACAGCTGAGCAGGGCTCACTCCCGGAGCCCCACTCTGGTTGAAAATTCTGCTTTTTTTGGTAACAGACCTTTTTAATATTCAACATTTGGGAAGGGATCTGCTTTAGTCACAACTTCTGGCGAACAGGGTGACTTTTCAAAACAAGACTTTGTTGCTTTGTTGCTTTTTGCTGTAGGAAACAAGCAGATGTTTCAGCTTAGGGATTTTTTATTATTTAAAATGCTGACGCAGAGCAGCCCTCCTGTGTTCCCTCCTCCCTCCATCCCTCATCCCAGAACACCAAATCCTCACTCCTCCATGCCCAGCCAGGTTGTTCCCTGCTCTTGGTGCTGCTGTGACCAGGTGACACCCAGGATGGGCAACCACAGGGCTGGGGGTTGCAGATGGGAGCCAAACTTGGGCTTTTCATCCCCTGAATTCCAAATTTTCCCTTGAAAAGCCCACGGGGCTACCAGTGCTGCATCCAGACCCCCACACTGGAGCTCCCACCGGCGCAGGAACCCACCAAGCACGTCATCAGCCATTCCCCCATCGTGTTTCTGCTGCTGTTTTGGGAAGTTGCTAATTTGGGAAATGCGTGAAGGCCGGAGGAGCTGGCACGGGGACACGGGAGGCAGAGCCAACAGGGGAATTCCTCTCCCTGGTTTTTTTCTCAGTGGAAAGCATTGATCCACCCAGGGCAGCTGGGAGAGTCTCCCCCAGGTGTCATGCTGGAGGCTGGAGGAAATGCTCACAGGAATGAAGAATTCCTTTCAGTTTGGATTTTTTTCTCTCTCTCTATTTGAAGTTGATTCTTCTACTTTTTATACAAAAAAAAAAGGAGTTGGAGCTGATGATCCTGACGTTCCCTCCAACTCCAGATATCCCATGATTCTATGCACCATTTAAAGTGGTTTTAATGCTGGAAATCACCTCTGTGGTTGTTACAGAACCCCTGAATTACCTTGTCCAGGTGTTATGGGTGGGGTGGGAGGGGGCAAGGAGCAGGGTATCCCCTCTGACACCCCCAATTTGTGTCCCCCTCCCCAGAACACCTTCCGCCGGGACCCTCTGCGGCTGGTGGCCGTCGTGAGAGCCGTCCTGGATGGCGAGAAGGCAGCCGTGCTCAAACGGGTGGGTGCCCCCTGCCCCTCTCCCGGGCACCCCGACGTGCAGGACCAACCACAACCCACCCTGACCCCTCTCTGCTCTGCCCCAGGACCATCACCTGCCTCTCAGCTTCCACCGGAGACAGGAGGAGCTGAAGTTCAGCCTGGGGCTGCAGCGGCTGCAGCACCGAGTCCGGGAGATCCAAGCGCTCCAGGAGGAGGGGCCGGGGCGGGACGGGACTGTGCAGGGCCCCATGGCTCCCAGGGATCTGCCCACCCTCATCCTGGAGGCTGTGAAGGAGCTGGAGGCGGCCAAACAGCAGGTCCTGAAGAGGATCCAGATTTGGAAGAGACAACAGCAGCTGGCAGGGAATGGGGCCATCTTTGAGGAGAATCTGGCACCGCTGCAGAAGAGGTGAGGGGGCACAGGGCAAAGCTGGGGGATCCTGAGAAACCTGCTCGGGATGGGGTGCTGAGGGTCCCTCTTTCCCCAGGTGTGAGAACCTGGTGGAGGTTTACTTCCAGCTGCAGCAGCAGGTGATGGCAGCAAGCACAGAGCTGGGGCCTGAGCTGCTGCCCCGGCTCCTGGAGCGCTTCAACGAGGTGTTGTCCAGCCTGGTCAAGAGGTAACAGCTGGGGGCTGTGGTGACCATGGGTTGAGGTGGATCTGCAAGGGCTGGTGGCTGTGCCAAGTGCCACGGTGTCACTTTGTTCCTCAGCTCCTTCCTGGTGGAGAAGCAGCCCCCACAGGTGTTGAAGACCCAGACCAAGTTCCAGGCGAGTGTCCGGTTCCTGCTGGGCCCACGGCTGCTGAAGGCAGCGCCCAAGCCCTACGTGGTGAGGGCTGACATGGTGACAGAGAAGCAGGCACGGGAGCTGGAGCTCAGCAACTACAACAACACCCTCAGGTGAGTAGTGGGTGTGAGGGCAGGGGGGTTTCCTCATCACCATTTTCTCCCTGACCCCCTTCTCTGCCCAGTGAGAGCACGGGGGAGATCTTGCACAACACGGTGGCACTGGAGACCAACCCCACCAGCGGGAACTGCTGTGCCAACTTCAAAAACGTGGTAAGTGCCACCAGGTAGGGGCTGGGCTGGGGGCTCCATTGGGTTTTTGGGGGTCCCAAGGCTGGGGATGCTCAGCTCTCCCTCCCCAGCTGCTGAAGAAGATCAAGCGCTGCGAGAGGAAGGGCTCCGAGTCGGTGACGGAGGAGAAATGCGCCGTCCTGTTCAGCACCAACGTCACCTTGACCCCCAGCAACATCTCCATCCACCTCCAGGTACCATGGGATGGGGCTGGATGTGCTGAGCCTTTCCCTGTGGGACATTGGGACAATCCCAGGGCAGCCACCACGCCTGGCTCAGGGCTGCTCTGTGCCCCCAGGTCCTGTCTCTGCCCATTGTGGTCATTGTCCATGGCAACCAGGACAACAATGCCAAAGCCACCGTGCTGTGGGACAACGCCTTCTCTGACATTGTGAGTGCCACGAGCTGCAGGGAAGGAGCTGGAACCTGGGGCTGACTGGGCTTTGCATTCCCACCAGTGCAGGTGGGAGCAGGAGCCCAGGGGTGGGACATGGTGGGCATCCTGTCCTGATGTTCCCCTGCCCGGCCACAGGACAGGGTGCCCTTCGTGGTGGCCGAGCGGGTGCCCTGGGACAAGATGTGTGACACCCTGAACCTGAAGTTCATGGCAGAAGTGCAGACCACCAAGGGGCTCCTCAAGGAGCACTACTTCTTCCTGGCCCAGAAGATCTTCAATGACCACAGTGCCAGCCCTGAGGACTTCCAGAGCCGCCACGTCTCCTGGGCCCAGTTCAACAAGGTGACTGGGAGGGATGGCCAGGGTGGGCAGGGGCCAGTGTGATCATGGGTAGCCTCATGGCCTCTCTCTGCCTCAGGAGATCCTCCCTGGCCGGGGATTCACCTTCTGGCAGTGGTTTGATGGAGTCCTGGACCTCACCAAGAGATGCCTCAAAAGTTACTGGTCAGACAGGTGGGTGCCCCAGGGCTGGGTTTTGGGGGGTCCTGATCCCACCCCACTGCCATGGATGGTCCTGATCCCCGTTCTCCACCTGTCCAGGCTCATCATGGGCTTCATCAGCAAGCAGTATGTGTGCAAGCTGCTGAGCATGCAGCCAGATGGGACCTTCCTGCTCCGCTTCAGCGACTCCGAGATCGGGGGCGTCACCATCGCTTACGTCATGCGGGGCAAGGACGGTGAGACGGGGTCAGGTGCAGTGCAGGGGAGGGGTCCTCACTGCCAGGGGGCGTGGGCACTTCCAGGAACCAGCACTGGAATGCAGTGACGTGTCTCCCCTCCTTCAGGCTCCAGCCAGGTGGAAAACATCCAGCCCTTCTCTGCCAAGGATCTGTCAATCCGCTCCCTGGGCGACCGCATCCGGGACCTGGGGCAGCTCCGGAACCTGTACCCCAACATCCCCAAGGACCAGGCCTTTGGGAGCCACTACAACAGTGAGTGGGGAGGGCCTGGATGGACCCTGGGCTGCCCCTCTGCACCCCCTCTGCAATGCTGTGAGAGGGGTTATGGACCAGGAGTACAACAGTGAGTGGGGAGCACCTGGATGGGCCCTGGGTTCCCCCTCTGCAATGCTATGAGGGGGGTTATGGACCAGGCCTTTGGGAGTCACTACAACAGTGAGTAGTGAGGGCCTGGATGGACCCTGGGCTGCAGAGGCCCATCCTCTCACCTCCTTCTGAGAATGAAAATTCATTCTAAACTTCAAAATCCCCATCAGCCTAAAAATAGATTTCTACTCCCTTACCTTCTTCCCCACTGCACTGGTCGTATCATGATCTATCCAACAATTTGCAACATGATATATGGCCTCAGACCCCTACATTATGAAATTGTTCACTACCTGCTATTCTTCATTGAAGATCTTCTGGGCAAGGAACAAGTAGTGCTCCTTGAGGAGCCCCTTGGTGGTCTGCACCTCTGCCATGAACTTCAGGTTCAGGGTGTCACACACACTCTGCACCCCAGCAATGCTGTCAGGGGGGTTATGGGTCTCACCCAGCTGGCCCCAGGGCTTGCAGGGACAACTGGGGCTGGCAGAGATGGTTGGTGGGGTGGTGGTTCATGGATGTTTCTCCTCCCTGAGCAGAAGAGCAGACAGGCAAGGACGGCCGGGGCTACGTCTCCACTGCCATCAAGATGACTGTGGAGAGTGAAAGGTGGGTGTGAGACCATATCTGTGCTGGAGGTGTGTGCACATGGGCCCTGGCCAACCTGAGCATCCCCCTGGGCAGGGAAATCCCTGACTGGGGAAAACAGAGCTGTGCTGGTGAACAAAGAGCCCCTTGTGGGTCCCCAAGCTGTGCTGGGGCACATTTGTGCACCTCCCACCCTCCCCTTGAGCATCCACTGGCACATGTCCCCTTTCTGAACCCCCCCTCAGGCTCCCACTGGCACATGTCCCCTTCAGAGTCCCCCCTGAGCACCCATTGGCACATGTCCCCCTTCAGAGTCCCCCTGAGCACCCATTGGCACATGTCCCCTTTCAGAGTCCTCACTGACCACCCATTGGCACATGTCCCATTTCAGAGCCC
>JAWWMR010000103.1:3435295-3455194 GCA_035047985.1 Basileuterus tristriatus | reverse complement strand
GCCCCCTCAGGTTC
The DNA here is from genome assembly GCA_035047985.1 of Basileuterus tristriatus. NCBI lineage: Eukaryota > Metazoa > Chordata > Aves > Passeriformes > Parulidae > Basileuterus > Basileuterus tristriatus. The sequence goes on along the minus strand of JAWWMR010000103.1, from coordinate 3,455,180 downwards.
CCCGAGCCGCGTCCCCGCCGCCAGCCCCGCTCCGACCCTCCCCGGGGCCTCCCGCCGCCTTTCGTGGCTCCCTCCGGGGTCCCTTCCTGCCCCGCACCCCGGGCCCACCGGGGACGCCGCTGTCCCCCCCCTCCATCTCCTCCCGTTTCTCTCGGAGCAGCTCCGGGACTCCCCCTTCCCGCCGCCCCCTTTTCCGCTGCCCTCCCGGCCCCCCATCCTCTGTCCGGTTCTTTCCCCTCCTGCCCCATCTCCTCCGCAGGGATCCCCAATTGCCCAGCTGCTTTTTGGGCTGGGCAGCGTTTCCAGAGCCTTCCTCTCGGCATCTTCATCCTCTTTCTCGCCCTCCCCAGTACCGGTGGTGTTTCCTGCATCCCTCCCATCCCCGGGAATGGGTTTTGGTTTTTCCCGGAGCTGGGGCAGAGGCAGCTCCAGCCCCTCCAAACTCCCGCTCTTTGCTGTCTTCTGGGCTCGCTGTTCCCTGTCTCAGGACGGGGAATGCAGGGAATTGGGAATAGGGGAATTAAGGATAGAGTTTCCTGGGTAAGTTCGTGAAATCCCAAGAGCTGGTGGGGTGTCTGTGAGCAGGACAGAGGGACAAAGGCAGTGGGACAAGCTGGGAGGAATGGCCGGTGCTGTGGGACAGGTGTGGTGGTGGCAGCTGAGGAATCTGAGAGGTGCTGCCAAGAAATCCCGGGGGAATCCATCCCAGGGGAATCCATCCAGGGGAATCCACAAGGCTGGAATGCAGAGAATCCCACCTGGGAGCCTGAAGTCTCCTTGTGGGTCCAGGTAGAATCTCAAGTGAAGGAATGAAATGAACGAGGAGACCTAGAGGCGAATCCAGCTGGTGTGGCCAGCCTGAGTGACATCTCCTTGGAGAGGAGCCTCATCCCCAGCTCAGGAGGAGGGAGATGTCTGGAACAGGCTCTGGTTTGGTCTCAGGGTCAGCAGGATCTCTGTCCCTGCCCCTGCAGCAGTGGGACCTTCAGGCTGCCTCAGAGAGTCTTTTCATTTTGACTTTGCTGCTTTGCACATCCACCTTTTTACTTCCCGAAACTGAGGTGACAGGACGGGTTTAGTCCATCTCCAGCTGAGCAGCTGCTCTGTGGCTCCTCAGAAAGTTGGAAAATAGGAGATATGACCAGAATGGCCTTGCTTTGCTTGTTAAATAACTTTATTTTTTTTTACATTTCCCCTCTGCAGAGCCCCTTGCCCTGCCAATTCCTGCTGCCGCCTCGGATGAAAGCGTGAAGGCCGAGCTGACCAGCAGAAAGGACTCTTAAAGCAGCTGCTAAGATGGGCATGAGGATCAAGCTGCACAGCACCAACCACCCCAACAACCTGCTGAAGGAACTCAACAAGTGCCGCCTGTCTGAGACCATGTGCGACGTCACCATCCTGGTGGGCTCCCGCTCCTTCGCCGCCCACAAGGCCGTGCTGGCCTGTGCTGCTGGCTACTTCCAGAACCTCTTCCTCAACACTGGCCTGGACGCTGCCAGGACCTACGTGGTGGATTTCATCACGCCAGCCAACTTTGAGAAGATCCTGAGCTTTGTGTACACCTCGGAGCTCTTCACCGACCTCATCAACGTGGGGGTGATTTATGAGGTGGCGGAGAGGCTGGGCATGGAGGATCTGCTGCAGGCTTGTCACTCCACCTTCCCTGACCTGGAGAGCTCGGCCATCACCAAGCAGCCTGCTCTGTCAGTGGGGGAAGGCAGGGCTGGGGTGCTGAGCAGCACCTCCTCGGAGCAGAGCCACCCTTTGGGGGACATCCGGGGTGGTGCGGAACATTTCGGCCCCGAGCGGAATTACCTCCTGCACGGGGACGTGGTGGGAAGCTACAAAGAGGATGACAGGAATGCTGTGGGCGAGGCCAGCCAAGCTCTTCCCCTGATGCACCCACAGCAGCCTCCCAAGACAGAGCAGGAGTCTGATGCAGGACAGTTCGCTCCAGTCACGGGTCTGGGGGCTCAGCCTGGTGGGAATGTCGTGGCACAGACCACGGGCAGCTCCTGCCCTCAGTACAAGACCCAGAGCAATGGTGACTACAGCAAGGGTGGCTTCTTCCCCACTGAGCCCTCTCTGGATGTCTCCACGGGGAGCAATTCCTGCCCCAGCAACAGCGACCACTCCAAAGAGCAGGGATTCGAGCAGATGGATGAGCTCCAGCTGGAGGATTTGGGAGAGGCTGAGCTGCATTTTGAGGATGCTGGAGAAGAGCTGGTCCCATCTGAGGAGGTGATTGAGCTGAGTGATGACAGTGAGGAGGAACTGGCCTTCGAGAGCGACAGCCGGGACAGCAAGGCCATGCCCTGCCAGGTGTGCAAGAAGGTTCTGGAACCCAACATCCAGCTGATCCGCCAGCACGCCAGGGACCACGTGGACCTGCTCACAGGGAACTGCAAGGTCTGTGAGACCCACTTCCAGGACCGTAACTCCAGGGTGACCCACGTGCTGTCCCACATCGGCATCTTCCTCTTCTCCTGCGACATGTGCGAGACCAAGTTCTTCACCCAGTGGCAGCTGACGCTGCACCGGCGGGACGGGGTCTTCGACAACAACGTCATTGTCCACCCCAGTGACCCCCTCCCGGGGAAAGTGGCTGTTTTTGGGGGAGGACCCGGCCCTGAGCTGGCCTGTGCTGCCTGTGGGAAGCCCTTGGCCAAAGATTTCCACACGGTGCGGAACCACCTGCTGGAGCACGTGAACCTGAAGAGCCAAACGTGTGGCGTGTGCGACCAGCGGCACCTGAGCCTCTGCAGCCTGCTGTGGCACGCCCTGTCCCACCTGGGCATCTCTGTCTTCTCCTGCTCTGTGTGTGCCAGCAGCTTCGTGGACAGGCAGCTCCTGGAGAAGCACCTGGCCGTGCACCAGCACGTGGAGGAGGCTCTTTTCCAGTGCCACTTCTGCAGCCAGAGCTTCAAGCTGGAAGCCGCTTATCGCTACCACGTCAGCCAGCACAAATGCGGGGGCAACCTGGACATCCGGGCGGGATTCGGGGAGCGCCTGCAGCCCCAGGGGCTGCCCAAGAGGAAGCTGCCCGAGGAGTTTTTGAGCGAGGATCTGGCTCTGCAGAACCAGCCAGGGAACAGCAAGTACAGCTGCAAGGTTTGTGGCAAGAGGTTTGCCCACACCAGCGAGTTCAACTACCACCGGCGCATCCACACCGGGGAGAAGCCCTACCAGTGCAAGGTGTGCCACAAGTTCTTCCGAGGCCGTTCCACCATCAAGTGCCACCTGAGGACACACTCGGGGGCCCTGATGTATCGCTGCACGGTGTGTGGCCACTACAGCTCCACGCTCAACCTGATGAGCAAGCACATAGGGGTGCACAAGGGCAGCCTCCCGCCCGACTTCACCATCGAGCAGACTTTCATGTACATCATCCATTCCAAAGAGGCCGAGAAAAACACGGATAGCTGATGGGGAAGAAGAGTGTTAATGATGGAGGAGGAAAAGGAAAGGAAAACACAAAAAAAAACAAGCCCAAGTTGTTTCGTTTTATTTAATGGTCAGGCATCATGGATGGAATTCTTTTTTTTTGGTTTTGGTTTGATTTTTTTTTTTATTATTGTTATTATTTTTGGGCCTTCCTAGGGCTTTTTAGATTGGTGGCGTTGTACAAATTAACAGCACGTGAGGTACATCACTGTTTCAAGGAGTCTGTCGTGTTTACTTACCTCTGGTCCTGTTAGAGACCATCTGTGCTTTTAGCATTTCTCACTAGATTTTGAGCCTAGATTCTATTATTTTTTTTTTAACCTTTTAGCCCACTTGACCAGGCTAAGCTTGTCCACAAACTGATGCTGCTAAGATTTTCACACCTGACCTCAGTGGAGAGGGACAGAGCCAGAGCAGGCGCTGGACTCGAAAGGAAAGGAACAAAAGAGGAAAAAAAAAAAGGAAAGAAAAAAGACATTCTGGGCATCCCTGGTGTTCTGCTGCTACTGCCAGGAGATGAGCAAAGTGTGCTCTGGGGAGAGGAGCAGGAAGCACCTGAGTGTGTAAACAAGGAGGGATCCCAGCAGGGACCAGGAGCAGGGCATTCACAGCCAAGGAGGGATCCCAGCAGGGACCAGGAGCAGGGCATTCACAGCCAAGGAGGGATCCCAGCAGGGCATTCACACATTCCCAGGCCCTGTTTGCTCTGCCGTGCCCTGAGACCTTGGAGGAGGAGCTGAAGGAGCCCCAGGACCTCCCTGCAGAGCCTGGATAGAGGTGGCTGTGTGAGCACGGAGATCTGCTGTAGGATTGGAGAGGGAGGGGAAGCTCCCTGCTCCTTTTGGGGTGATTTGTGGTGGCCACAGAGAGCCAGGACTCTCCTGGCTTTGCTCTGCCCCAGCCTCGTGCTGTTCCCTGGGCAGGTGAGTCAGGATGAAGCTGTTGCCTTAACTCCCTGGAAGGAGGAAGAGGAGGAGGAGGGACCCTTCTCCTGCCAAAGGGTTCCCCAACTCCCACACCCTGGACGTGTTCCTGTGGCAAACCTGTGTGCTTGGAGTGATGTGAGTTTGTTTATTCGTGGAGTGGGAGCTACAGCGATGGCTGGGCACTTCTGGGGGGTCTTCCCTGGGTTTGGAGGGCTCCTCTGGGTTTGGGGGGCTCTCCTGGGCATGGAGTGGGCATGGAAGGGGCTCTCTTGGGCATCGAGGGGCTGCCCTGGCTGTGGAGGGGCTCCTCTAGGTGTGAGGAGCTCTCCTGAGTGTAGGAGACTCTCCTGGGCATGGAGTGGGCATGGAGGGGCTCTCCCGGGTTTAGGGGGCTCCTCAGGGTGTGGAGGGGCTTCTCTGGGCATGGAGGAGCTCTCCTGGGTGTGGGGGTTTCTCCTGGGTGTGGAGGGGCTCCCCTGGCCGTGGAGGGGATTCTCCTGGGTTTAGGGGGCTTCTCTGGGCATGGAGGGGGCATGGAGGGGTTCTCCTGGGTGTGGAGGGGCTCTCCTGGGTGTGGGAGGCTCTCCTGGGTGTGGAGGGGCTCTCCTGGGTGTGGAGGGGCTCTGCTGGATATGGGGGTCTCACCTGGGCATGGAGTGGGCATGGAGGGGCTCCCCTGGTTATGGAGGGGCTCCCCTGGTTATGGAGGGGCTCTCCTGGGCATGGAGGGGCTCCCCTGGTTATGGAGGGGCTCTCCTGGGCATGGAGGGGCTCTCCTGGGCATGGAGGGGCTCTCCTGGGCATGGGTGGCTCTCCTGGGCATGAGGGTCTCTCTTGGCCCTGTGTCAGGTCCACCTCAGCATGGGGAGGGGTCTCTCCTGGCCCTTCCTGGGGGCCACTCCCAGTGGTCTCTCCTGCCCACTCCTGGGGTCTCTCCTGGGGTCTCTCCTGGCACTCCTGGGGTCTCTCCTGGCCATTCCTGGGGTCTCTCCTGTCCATTCCTGGGGTCTCTCCTGCCCACTCCTGGGGTCTCTCCTGGCCACCCCAGCGAGGTGCCAACAGTGTTAACCCAGGGAAGGTCATGGATTGTTTTTTCCCTGTTGTTATCCAGTTTTTTTGTGGGGCAGAGGTGGGGGAGAACAGATCTTTCCAAGCTGGGATTGCCCCTCGGGTAACTCAATTCTACCTCACAAACAAAGAAGTGCTCGGGGCTCTCGTGGATCAGCTCCTGCACTTCTGTCGAGTTTTGCTGTTACAAAATTAAAATTAAAAACTAAACTAAACTAAACTAGTGATTTGCAAACCCTGGGAACTCACCCTGCTGCCTCTTCCCTGTGAAGGGACACAGGGGAGGGACACAGGGGAGGGACAGACACCCAGGAAGGGCCATCCTGCAGTGGGGGCTGAGCTCAGAGAGCTCAGAGCACCCCAGGGTTTCTCTCCCAGCTCCACCATGGCCTTGGGCAAGTCACTTCACCTCTTTTTGCCTCAGTTTCCTCATCTGTAAAATGAGGGTGGTACCTGCTGTGGTACTGAGCTACCTCCAGGAGCAGGGGAGGGGGCCTGGAGCCTGGATTTGGAGGAGGGGAGGGAGGCACCAGAGCCAAATTCAGCTCTGGGTTGGCCTGGGCTGCTGCAGCTCTTGAGTTTTGAGCTCCAGGCTCGTGGTCCTGGCATCACTGTGGAGCTGTGTTGAGGTTTTACAAGAGAAATGGGGAATTTTGGGAGGGCTGTGGTGCTCTGGGCAGTGGTGGGGCTTTGCTGTGAGCTGCTCCCTGGGTTCCTGTGGTGGGGTTGTGGGGTGGATGAGGCTGGGAGGGACCATTGGGGGTCACCCAGCCACCCCCTCGAGCGTGGAACTCAGGGCTGGTGACAAACTGGGGACAGGGGCAGGGATGGACACGGCCTGTGCTGCTCTGGAGGTGGCTGTGAAGGCTGGGAGAGCCTTGAGACCCTCCTGGAATGTTCCAGAAGCCGTGGCGAGCTTCAGGGAGGGTCTGCTGAAAAGCAAAAGCCTTTTTGTGCACAGAAACCAAAAAGTGAAGCTTTTACACCCAAACACCAACAGGGCACAACCAGCCCTTGCTCCTGCCTGGGTGGGGGGAAAAGCAGGAACCCCCCATTGCTGCTGGTTCTGATCCAGGGAATTTCTGTTTGGCTTAAAACAAATCATTCCCACCTGGAACACCCCAAACCTGCCCTGGAGGGCTGCAGGGATGGGTCTGACCCTGCTGCTGCTCCTGGGGGTGATTCAGAGACCTGGGTGGGGGTCCTGGGTGTTCCTGAGCCTTTGGGGTGGGCAGGGGGTGTCATCCCTGTCCCCAGCCTGCTCCAGCTCAGTGTTGGGAGAGCCAGAACCAATTTGGATTTCATTCCTTCACCACCACCACGGGCAAACCTGGCTTTCCACTGTCCCCTTGGTGGCTGTGGGGACACCAACCTACCTCCCCTGGTGTTTGCAAAGTGCTTTGGGGTCCCTGGGGGAAATTGTGGCAGCATCCAGGCCATGGAGCCTTCCCCAAACAGGGAATCTCCAAGCCCAGGCTCACTCTCACCCCCAAACACAAAATTCACTTTTCCCCTGTTCTCAGTTGGATCCAGGTCTGTCAGCAGAGAAACTGAGCAGAAGAAGGAAGAAAGGAAGAAAGAACAAGAGTTGAATTTGCTGTCTAACCTTTTTTTTGTTAAGTTAATCGTAGGTACTGACCTCTATTTAAGTGTTTACTATCTATTTGCTGTAAAGTTTTGTATATTTTGTAAACTTTTCCCCCCCTCCCCTCCCCTCGAATCGTAGATGTCTAAAATCGTTGTACATCGGGTTCTTTTCTACTCCATTGTTCAGCACAAAGTGTGGTTTTTATTTAGAATAATAAAATGGAAAACATTGACCTCTTGTAGCTGCTTTTTTTTTATAAAATGTTTTATAAAATGGGGAGAAGGTGAGGCCATCCCTGGGTTTGTGGGGTGGCTCAGGGGAAGAGTTTGGGGGATAAAGGAGCAGAGCCCACCCATTGGGGAATCCCAGGAGTTTTGGGCCTGGATGAGCCTTTTCTGACAGAAAATGGAGCTCCAGGGGCTGGAAAATGAGTTCAAAATGGTTTTGAGGGATCTGGAGCAGAGGAGGGAGTGTGGGAGCTGGGCTTGGTTAGTCTGGAGAAGAGGAGGCTGAGAGGGGATTCTGTCAATCCATAAAAATATCTCAGTTATCCCTATAAATATCTCATTTGAGAGGGGATCCATAAAAATATCTAACCCATAAAGTCCATAAAATATCTAATAAAAATTAAAATATGCGTAAAAATATCTCATTTGAGAGGGGGATCTCAATCCATAAAAATATCTCAAATATCTCATTTGAGAGGAGATCTCAATCCATAAAAGTATCTCAAATATCTCATTTGAGAGGGGGATCTCATCAATCCATAAAAATATCTCAAATATCTCATTTGAGAGGGGATCTCTTAAATCCTTAAAAATATCTCAGATTTCTCATTTGAAAGGGGATTTCATCAACCCATAAAAATATCTCTGATATCTCATTTGAGAGGGGATTCTATCAATCCATAAAAATATCTCAGATATCTCAGACGAGATCTCATCAATCCACAAAAATATCTCAGATTCCTCATTTGAGAGGGGATCTCAATCCATAAAAATACCTCAGACATCCATACAAATATCTCATTTGAGAGATCTCTTAAATCCACAAAAATATCTCAGATATCTCATTTGAGAGGGAATGTTTTTAATCCATAAAAATGTCTCAAATATCTCAGAGGGGATCTCATCAATCCATAAAAATATCTCAACAATCCATAGAAATATCTCAGATTTCTCATTTCAGAGACGATTCTATTAATCCATAAAAATATCTCAAATATCCATAGAAATATCTCATTTGAAAGGGGATCTCATCAATCCATAAAAATATCTGATATCTCATTTGAGAGGGGGATCTCATCAATCCATAAAAATATCTGATATCTCATTTGAGAGGGGGATCTCATCAATCCATAAAAATATCTCAGATATCCATACAAATATCTCATTTGGGAGGGGATCTCATCATTCCTAAAAATATCAGACATCTCATTTGAGAGGAGATCTCATCAACCCATAAAAATAGCTCAGATTTCTCATTTGAGAAGGGATCTCGTCAATCCACAAAAATATCTCAGATATCTCAGAGGGGATCTTGTCAATCCATAAAAATATCTCAGATATCCATATAAATATCTCATTTGAAGGAGGGATCTCATCAATCCATAAAAATACCTCAAAAATGCCAAGAGGATGGTGCCAAACTTTTCAGTGGTGTGACAGGACAAGGAACAACAGTTCCATAAATGAAACCACAAGAAATTCCACCTCAACACAAAGAAGAACTTCCCATGGAAGTGGGAACAATTTATTTGAGGCCACTCTGGCCCTTAAGTTTATGGACAAAAGTGCAGAGAAATTCAAGACAGTTAAAAATCGAGTTTATTAGGTGAAATACCAAATTTTACATGTTGAAATATCTTGAATATATTTTTGCCCTGGTGAGTGGCTGGTTTTGTGTTTATCATGGGAATGGAATGGGAATTAGCAAAGGGAAGCTCAGGGGGGATTTGGGATCAGGGAATGAAGGTGGAGGGGTCCTGTGGGTGCAGATCTCAGCCTGGGGGTCTCACAGGGAATTCCTGAGCAGGGAATTCTGACCCTGCTGGAGCCTTCCCAGGGTTTCTGTGTAAGAGCTGGATTTGGATTGCTGCCCTGGGATAAAAAGGAACATCCCTGCAGAAGGAACCCTGAGGAATTTAGGGGTTTTTCCCCCCATCAGGGATGCCTGGAAGTGGCAGAGCTTTCCCAGCCAGCCCTTGTGATAACCCCACATCCTGGTCATGGGCTTCTCCTGGGACATCCTGCTCCCAGCCCTGAGCCAGCATCCTGTCCCCAGAACTGCTTATGCTTTGCTTTTTTTCCACCAAGTGTTCCTCCAGCAGCTCAAGGCCTTTGGTAGATTTATGGTGTCCCTGTCACCTTCCCCCAGCAAAGGGCCTGACCCCAGCACGTCACTGAGTCCAGGATCCTCACAAGGATGAACTTTCTCCAGATTCTCCAGTTCCACAGCAGCACAAACCCAGCCCAGCTCCAGCTCTGAGGATTTCTGCACATCCCTGTGCTCCCACAGGGGCTTTGGTGGAAAGGGAGGGGATGTTGGGGCTTGTTGGAGTTGAGGAATCCACCCAGTGGCCATAAAAACCTGCCAGGGGATGCTCCAGACAGAGGAGTTAATGGGATGGGGGACACAAAGTTAGTCTGAGCAGCCTTTCCCTGTAAAACCCAGTTTAGCCATCACTGATTTAAAATTTGTACAAAAATTTACAACTGGCTTTGCAAAATTGCTCTGAAGGAGTGGCTGATTTGAATCCAAATTGTTCCTCCCCTCCCTCAGGTCTGTGCCCTGCTCAGCCCCTTGGGTTGCTTGGCCTTCATCTCTCAAAAATCAGGCTCTGGATGTTGCTGGGCACTATGGAGGGAGGTTTCAGTTCCAGATTCCTTCTCTCCCACTCAGGATGGCACAAACCAGGCAGTGCCATGCCCAGGGCTGGGGGCCAGGGGCAGTTTGGGAGTGCAGGAACACCCGTGGTGGGGCAGATGCTGCACTCCAACCCCACAGCTTGGGGGGCAGGATGGGGCTCTGATCTTGGGGCTGTGTCAGACACTCAGTGGAGTAACAAACTTTATTATTGCAAGGGAATATAATGTTCTTATCAAACAGGGAATATAATTTTCTCTTATCCTTCCTTTAGGTTGGACACAACAGCGCTCCAGAAGCGAGATGTCCGTAGCTCCCAGCTCTCCTCAAACCTGGCACGGGAGGTGCCCAGCCAAGAAGGGCTGTGCCCAAGCAAATCGTGTCCTCAGCAGCAGGAAAACCAATCCCACTGTCACTGGAGCCACCAGGAGAGTCTGACCCTCGCTAGTTGGGAGGGCTGTTGTCCTTGGCGATGACTATGGAGTGCTGCGTGCTGGAGGAGGAATTTCCAGCTCCCTTCTGGCCGCCGTGGTCCTTGGGGATGTACTTGACCACGGCAGAGATGAGTTTGCTGCGGAAGTTCTTGCTGAGGAAGTTGTAGAGGATGGGGTTGACGACGCAGTGCAGCAGCGTGAAGCAGTCGATGATGTCGTAGAAGAAGTAGAGGAGGTGGGCGAAGGTGCAGTTCAGGATGATGTGGGTGCCCTCGAGGGTGAGCAGGGTCAGAACGACGTGGAAGGGCAGCCAGCTGAGCAGGAACACCCCGACGTAGGCGTAGATGAGCAGGCAGTGCTTGCGGCTCTCGGGCTTGGCGCGCCGCACGAAGCGCGCCGTCAGCACGTTGAACGCCGCGATCACCGGGAAGGGGATGAGGAAGCCGATGGTGGTGGTGGCCAAGCTGACCGCCAGAGCCCACTCGTCGTAAGTCTCAAAAGGAGCCATGAAGATGCAGATGGGCTCCCCGGTGTTGACCAGCTGCATGTGGGCCACCTCCAGCACGGGGATGGCGGCGGCCAGGAGCCAGCAGCCGGCGCAGACGGCGCAGCGAGCGCGGTGCTGGTGCCGCTGCCAGAAGAGAGAGGAGCTGGTCAGGGTCACGTAGCGATCCACGCTCAGGCAGGTGAGGAGGAAGATGCTGGCGTACATGTTGGCGAAGTAGAAGTAGTGGGTGAAGCGGCAGAGGAAGCTGCCCCAGAGCCAGGTGTAATCCAGCATCACCTCCAGCATCCAGATGGGCAGCGAGAGCAGCACGCCCAGGTCGGCGATGGCCATGTTGATGATGTACAGGTTGACCAAGTTCTTGGTGCCTCGTGTCTGCCAGTTGACCCAGATGACCAGGAGGTTCTCCACCAAGCCCACCACGAAGATGACCAGGTAGAGGATGAAGAGAACCACTCGCTTGATGTTCTCGTCCAGATTGAACTCGCAGTAGGTGTAGGTGTGGTTCAGGAGGTAGAACAGCTCGGACAGGTTGTGGTAGTCGCTGTACTCACTTGGAACAGTGTGTGTCTCCATGGGGACAGTGGTCACCTCCTTGGCCATCCTGGTGGCTGCAGGGAAAGGAAAAGCACTGAGCTGGGCAGCCTGAGACAGAGAGGGATCAAAAAGATCCTTCTGGGAGCTTCTAACCCAATTTTTACTCCCACAGTGACTCCCTACATCAACTCTCAAAAGATGCTGTGTCCACCCAGGTGATCCCCTCACATAAATTCCAGCCACAAACGACAATCACCACATCTGGTGGCTGTCCCCTGTCCCAGAGGCTGGCCCGGGACACAGAGAGGTGTTGGTGGTTCTGTCCCAGAGCCAGCTCCAGCGGGAAAGCCATCGCTCCCACCCGAGCCCTCGGGGCGTGATCACATCGGGACATCCAAATAGGTGACAAAATCACACATTTCAGGGAAATGCAGACCTGAACATCCTCTAAATGCCCCAAGTGAGAGCCCCGATCCCAGCAGAGTGAAGAGGCTGCAAAGCCCGTCCAGCCTCGAGGCGCTGGAGCAGCCGTTCCCTCGGGAATGTGCCCAGGAGCCGCCGTTCCCTTGGGAATCCTGCAGATTTCTGCCCTCCCAGCGGGGTCTTCCCGCTTCATTTGGAGCCTGGCAAGCCAGGACCGAGCCACAGCTGGTGTCACCCGTGAGTGTCACCCCTGTGGCACCCAGCCAGGCTGGCACCCACCGGCCCCAAAAGCAGGGGAGGATGGAGATGCCACCCCCAGGGATCCAGAATATCCCGTCCTGTCACTGTCCTGCAGGTCCTGAGAGGCCGCTGAGGCTGAGGAGAGACAGGACAGATGGACGGGAGGGAGGACAGACAGACAGGAGAAGGGACAGAGAGATGGGCGAGGGGAGAGATGGATGGTGAAGGGGACAGACGGACAGGAAAAGGGACAGGCAGAGAGGACCAGGGACAAACAGATGGAAGAGGGGAGAGATGGATGGGAGAGGGGACAGACGGACAGGAAAAGGGACAAACAGACGGGTGAGGGGATAGATGGATGGTAAAAAGGACAGATGGACAGGGAAAGGGACGGGCAGACAGGAGCAGGGACAGACGGATGGAAGAGGGGAGAGATGGATGGTAAAAGGGACAGACAGACAGGAGAAGGGACAGGCAGAGAGGACCACTGACAGACAGATGGGAGAGGGGACAGATGGATGGAAGAGGGGACAGACGGACAGGAGAATGGACAGACAAACAGGAGCAGGGACGAACGGATGGTAAAGGGGACAGATGAATGATAAAGGGAACAGACGGACAGGAGAAGGGACAGGCAGACAGGACCAGGGACAGACAAATGGGAGAGGGGACAGATGGATGGGAGACGGGACAGACAAACAGGAGAATGAACAGATAAACTGGAGAAGGGACAGACGAACAAGAGAAGGGACAGATAGATGGGTGAGGGGACAGATGGATGGTAAAGGAGACAGACGGACAGAAGAAGGGACAGACAAACAGGAGAAGGGACAGACAAATGGGAGAAGGGACGGACAGATGGGCGAGGGGACAGATGTATGGGAGAGGGAACAGACGGACAGGAGACGGGACAGGCAGACAGGGGCAGGGACAGACAGACAGGAGAAGGGACAGACAAACAGGAGAAGGGACGAACGGATGGTAAAGGGGACAGACGAATGATAAAGCGGACAGACGGACAGGAGCATGGACAGGCAGACAGGACCAGGGACAGACAAACGGGAGAAGGGACGGACGGATGAGAGAGGGGACAGATGGATGGTAAAGAGGACAGACGGACAGAAGGGACACGAGGGAGCAGGGACGCTGCTGCCTCACCTGCGGCTGCTCGGGAGCGGGGGGATCCTCTCGGCCCGGCAGCTCAGGCGCCTCTGGGCACGGAGCTCGGGTGGGCTCGGTGGCCGCTCGCTGCGCAGGAAATGAGCGGCGTGGTGCAACATCCTGAGCCCAGCTCGGGGACGTTTCACTGCATTTCCAGCGCCGGGACTCGGCTCCCCTTTGATTTTTGCCGCAGGGGTAGGGACGGGAGCGGGGAGGCCCCGGGGAGGTGCCGGTGTGGGAGCCGCAGGTGCCTGGGGATGGATGGTGCGGGAATCCACAAAATCAGAGGGTTTGGGAAAAGCTGCACAAGGCAGGCAGGCCTCAGAGGCAGCAGAACTGTGAGTAGAGCTAAGCAGCAGCCACGAGATAAGTCAGCAGGAAAATTATTTAAACTGTAGAAAAGCAAGGACAAATAGAACAATGGTCTCTGTATCAACACTTGTCTAGAATAACTCTCTAAGCTACAGATAAGTTTATCTAGCGAGATATTAGGAAGTTTGAAGCTTAATAATGGAGCTCTGTGTGTTGTGTTTTAAGGCTTACAAGCAGGTATTGTATTCAAAATAAGCAAACATTGTTTAACCAAAGGTAAGTGTGCTTATAGTGATTGGATAGAACTACTGTCAATGTGCTTTTGCTTTGTGTGATTGGTCAAAAAACTGATAAAGTGAGTTGGAACATTAAATCCTTAGTCTGCTGCCTGAGATGTGAGCTGGTGGCATCTTCCCATTGCCATAACCATGGAATGAGGCTGATGCTGGAAAATCAAACAGCTCAAGGCACGTTCCAGCAGCCCTGTCCTGTTTGTGATTTGTACAGAGACCCCAGCCAGCAATAGGTTCATTGGAACTTGGCTAAAACAGGAGTTTTACCTGCTCAGTGCTTTGGAAATAGCGAAAAAGGATAGGATTAGTGAGGAAATATTCTGTGCAGGGAAATGCACTCGAGGTCTCAGTGAGTCAGAAGGTGGCAGCAATGACACTGACATCTCTCTGTTGTGCTTTGCCTTGACAATAACTTACAGCTGGCACTGCAAGAATTGCAAACTTTGGATAATGGTGAAGAGCTCAGAGGGATCTTTAAAATATTGAATAAAAATAAAAGGTTGGCTAAGCAATCTGTCCGTGCCCAGCCTGTCCCCTCATGGAACAGCACAGTGCAAACTCTGCACCAGCTATTCCTGCTGCTCAGAAAATCCTCTCTGCTCCCTCCAAGGCCTGCTGTGGACCTGCAGTGCTGCTGGCCCGGGCTCCCTTTAGGCTGGCTCTGATTTCTCTGTCCCTGCCATCTCAGGCTGCACATGAGAGCTTTCCCCAGTGAGCACAATCAGGTGTTTTCCAGAGGGAACATCCCCTCTCCCAGGGCAGGTTCCACCCACCCTGAGCCTGCAGCCAGCATGAGGAGCCAGGTGCTGCCCCTTCTGCTCCTCTGCCAGCTGTACTAAACCTTGTGTGTTACAGCTGTCTCTGGAAATTCATTAATTTTGATCCATAAATTCAACTACACTCGTGGAAAGTTGTGCTTTCTTTTAGAAAGATGTTTATCGGGTCCTCTGACTCCTATTATATGGGAAGATAAAGTTTAAATTCAAGACTTGCTGCTAATGAAGAGCAACTGCTGGGCTGTTTGACATTTTCAGACTGTTTCGACGTTGCCTACTTGCTGCACCTTTCTATTTACATGTGTCTGCCTATGGTGTTAATAGATTGCTTTTCCATGAATCCAGCATTGTTAAAATAAACTGCTGGATCCAGGGCCTTTTAGCATTTCCCAGAAGGTGTCATTGTGCTCATGTCTAAAGGTGAACTTGTATTTCTGAATAATTGATGGCTGGTAGTTAATTTCTTTATCTTCAGAAAGGAAGAAACTTATTAATGAGGATAATGCATGAGAGATCAATGCCAGTGTGTGTGACATCGATTAATGATTTCAACTTGTAACCAGGCTGGAAAAAGCAGCTGGGCTCTGTATTTGAGCACATAATTATCTGTAATTGTGCTGATTACTTGGTGGGAGTGGGAAAACAGATAAGGCACCACTTACAGGGTACAGAGAACTGGGCAGAGGTCTTCTCCCTGGTACTCACTGAGCTGGGTTATCATTAACTCCTCAGTGGTGAAGTTTATGCACAGATGTGGTGTGGGTTTATTTCTCCTGTGGTGATGGCATGTCTGGATGTGCACATACATATCTATAAAAATGGATGAATCTGTACAGTGAAGTGAAGCCAGTGCTGGAGAGACAGTTTGTTTCTAATAATAAAAAATTGTAATCAGGAAGGCAGATGGTGAAGTTGCAAATGGTATCAGGAGAATGACCTGAGGTGTTAAGTTTCCTTTCTGTAACACCATGACAACAAAAGCTCAACAGATCACATTCTAGACCCAGACTTTCAGTGCATAATATGAGGAAGTGGAAACTTTTAATCCACCCATTGAAGTTTACCTAAAACTTTCACCCATCAATCCTGTTTTTAAACCAGGATGCTCCTAATAGGAAGCTCTGTAATGAAAGCTGTAAATTGTGTGAGTATTTATTTGTAAGTACATATTTACTGCCTGCCTCAGGGGAGAAAAAAGAGTTTGCTGTATTGAGCTGACTGATCTTGGTGTGTATTGAGCTTGTCAAAGCTGAGGTTCCCTTTAAGCAGCCACTGGTGTGTGGGATTAAGCTTCTCCTGTACCTCCAGGAGTCTGCCTAGAGCCAGACCTGAGTGAGAGCTGTGTTTTGGGGACCTGTGTACCCTCAAGGAATCCTGTAGAACTGCAAAGAGATGTTTTCCTCCCCTTCAGAAGAAGCACATGGGCTGTGGAGTACTCGTTTCCAGGCAGAGGAGCTGTGCTGTCTGGGCAGAGGCAGCCTGGCTGTGCTCTGTGAGTCAGCTTTCTGCTGGAGCTCAGATGCTCTACACACTGCAGGGGACTGGAGGAGTTCCTCCAACTTCCCTTTCTAGCCTGGTAGTGGGATTGGGTATTTACATGCTAACTTTTTTGTTAAATACTTCAAAAACAGACCTATTGCTTCAGTTTTGTGAGCTGATGGTGTTTAATGTGTTTCCTTGATGAAATGCATCAGCTGTCCTAACGTGACAGTGCCTTCAGTTGTTTAGCACTTCATTTGCCCCACTACAAATGGTACAGATTGTCCCTGGAAACCAAAGAATTGCATTTTTTTTGTCTCATCTGACCCAATGAGGGAACAGTTTTACAGAGTCAAAAAGCCTCAAGCAACAAGCTCAAGAAAACTTCAGAGTATGTCAATGTTTTCTTTTTTAAGCCACTTGAGAGTTATTAGCAACAGCAAAATCAGCTGTGGTGTTGTACACCAGGATGAGATCAGACTTAGAACTTTTCTTTACCATTTTCAGAAAATAGTATCATGTAATACATACTAGCCTTGAAGTATAGAAGTCTAACAAATTCCTTTTGTAGGGGTTTTAATTCTTCATGCCAGCTCCAAAGCCACCTATTATAAAAGCCTTTGTGTGCATTACTGCTTTGTGAACACCTGAGTTTTAGAGCACAACTTGTCCCTGTCTTTCTTGATGGTTTATGAACCAACATTATGGCTCTGTTTGAATTTCAGGAGCTCCCTTAGCTGTAAATGAGTTATACTGATGGCATGGCTCTTTATTTATAAATTACACATTCCTTATCTGCAGCATGTTTTCTCATTTCCCTTCTCCAGCCTTACAACTTCTTTTAATAGCTGGATTCCATCCCACCACTATATATCTAGTCCTCAAAGATGTTGTTGTTGTCTGGAAGACTATTTCAATCCTCCTGGGTTACAAATATCTATTGACTTTGCCATTAACTGAAATAATTTCAGACTTTGGGATTTTGTGCTTACATCTGCCTAATTTTAGTTTATCCTCTTCTTGCTGCAGTCATCCTGCATCTTGTATTTTTTTGTTTTCCTTTCTCCCAAGACTTTTTGAGTTGAGACAATCCTTCATAAGGTTTTAGCCTGATTTTAGTCCAGCCTAATGTTTGCCTTTGCACTATTTGATGTCCAAGACAGTTGTCTCTTGTCAGTTTTTTCCCAGATTCTTGCAGGCAATTTATTTCTAACCTTTCTTCTCTATCCAGATCTTCCCTCCCACCCTTCTTCACCTTGCTTATGATGCAGACTTCTTGCTTTGAAAATCTTCTCTGTAAGAAATGTTAAGTTTCTCTCCTTTTTGGTCCCTGAACTCCTTGGACCTCAGGAAGTCACTTAGTTTACGAATTTTTTGTCATTCTGAACATGAATGCCAGACTTGTTTCTATTTCTTCTCTTTTCTTTAGTTTGTATGAAAACAATTTTATTTAGAATTTTTTTTTTACAGCTGCTCTTTGCTACTGTTTTATTCTCTTCTTACCAGCACCATCCCTGTGTTTCAAGACTTTGTTCTTATTACCCAGGCAATTTGCACTGATCTAAGAATTATTCCAGTGGTTTCTATGTCTGCTCTGCTGGTTGGATCCTTTCTGCTTCCTAGCAGATTATTTAGTGAGGTTTTCTTCTTGTTGTTGTGTTCTCTGCTCTCCCTTCATCTCCAATTGCACTGGTTTGTGATTGTCCTTGTGCTGAATGAAAGATCGAGTCATGCCTTAATTCCTGAAGTGATGCTGACACCTAAAGAGGGTCACACATCATTGATTGGAGGGGTTTTAGGGCTGGGCATAGGATTTGGTTCCCAGGGAAGCTGTGGCTGCCCCTGGATCCCTGGAAGTGTCTGAGGGCAGGCTTGGAGCAGCCTGGGACAGTGGAAGGTGACCCTGCCCATGGCAGGGGTGGCACTGGG
The DNA here is from genome assembly GCA_035047985.1 of Basileuterus tristriatus. NCBI lineage: Eukaryota > Metazoa > Chordata > Aves > Passeriformes > Parulidae > Basileuterus > Basileuterus tristriatus. The sequence goes on along the minus strand of JAWWMR010000103.1, from coordinate 3,437,200 downwards.
TGGCACAGGGACCTCTCAAGCTCATTTCTGGCTCAGGCTGTGAACAGCTGAGGGGGAGTATTTGCTGTATAGCAAGCTGATGCTGTCTCTGTTGGCTCCCAGGGTGCTGCTCTGCAGTCAAGGACTGCAATGTGCAATTCTTCAGTGGTTACTCCAGAGCCATAGCATAGTTCAGGGTGGAAAAGACCTTTAGGATCACTGACCCAGCAGTGCCAAGCCCACCACCAACCCAAGCCCCAAATGTCACGTCCACCTGACTTTTAAATCTCCCCAAGCCAACCTCTTCCAGTGCTTGACCGCTCTTCCAGTGAAGAAATTTCTGATTATCCCACCTGATAAGAGTCAGGGGCTGACTCTTGAGGCCATCCCAGCCCCTAACAAACTTCCATACTCTGTGGGATTCACATTCTCTGAACCTGAGAGAAGCAGAGAAGAGAATGATCAAAATAATTCTTATCTCATTCGCTGGTCCTGTGTTGTGCCAAAGCAGAATGCAAATGGAGATTGTTTCCCCACAGTGATGGTGTTTTGTTTCCTTGGCCTGTCAGGGCCAGGTGTGTGCAGACTGTGGGTCAGCAGGTAGTCATGAGATTTTGTTGAGTGCAATTGGGTGCTTGTGCCGATTCAGTTTAGATGTAATATAATACAGAATAATATAATCAAGTAATTAATTAGCCTTCTGATATCAATGAAATCAGATGCATCACTTCTCCCAGACGTCGGACAAAAACATCACCGATACTACTCCCGTCATTATACGTCTATACGTCTCCGGTGCTCTCGCAGCATTTAGAACGAATCGCCAGGCGCTTGTTTCAAACACACAGCGGGGCTTGGGAGGGGGAGCGCTGCCCGTGCCCGGGGCAGCCCCGGGAGCTCCCGCAGCCGCCGCCGGTCCAACACCGCCCCCTTCGGGCCCGGCAGCGCCGGAGCCACAGCGGGGCCGGGCGGGAGCGGCGGGAAGGGAGCGGGGCCGGGAGGGAGCAGCGGGAAGGGAGCCGGGGCCGGGAGGGAGCAGAGGGGAGGGAGCGGGGCCGGGCAGGAACGGTGGGAAGGGAGCGGGGGCCGGGCAGGAGCAGAGGGAAGGGAGCACGGCCAGGCAGGAACGGCGGGAAGGGAGGGAGCAGGGCTCGGATGCCGCCGGCAGTGCCAGCCCGCCCGCCCCGCTGCCACCCCCGCTGCAGTCAGTGCCCAGGGCTGGCCGCACAGGTGCTCTGTCCGGGTGGTCACTGCTCTCCATTTTCTTTGCGAATCCAGCCCAGGTGACTGATCCGGACTGATCAGTCCTATTCAAGGCCTTGGGTTTCCTCCCCCCCGCCTTATCATTTTAGGTCAAGAAGTTACCTGTGGACAGCAATTCTTAGAATTGTGCCCCGAATTGTCTCCCTGCCTGTGCCTAAGCCTTAGGAGTGCCCAGGGCGCGGTGTGCCTCGCTGTTCAGCAGTGAACTCCCGAAAGTAAAGTGAATAAGGGTGGAAATGACTATTTTCAGCTGTAGGTGCCCGTGAGCTGCTCGTAGCAGCCGCCCCATCAACCAGCAGGGCTCGGGGGCGGGGGGTGCCTATCTCCTCCTTGGCTCCAGCAGAGGGTCGCTCCCTCCATCCCATCCCATCCCCGCGCCGCTCCCGGCCCCAATCCCACCCCCAATCCCAGCCCTCCGTTTAACGCCAGCCCCTCGCTGCCAGGGCAGTGGCAGCAAACCTGCCTGCGCCGCGCGATGCTGCGCTCCAGCCGCTACCGCGGGGCGCTGTGCGGGCGATCAGCCGGCCTTCCATAGGCACCGAGCACCCCCGAACCCGCGCTCCGCTTGGCAGCGAGCGGCTCCCCCGGGGGGGCAGCGGGGCCGGCTGGGGGGGCAGGAGGGTGGCAGAGGCTATGAGGGAAGTGGCAGGGGTGGCAGCGGGA
>JAWWMR010000103.1:3422992-3433692 GCA_035047985.1 Basileuterus tristriatus | reverse complement strand
AATAATAAATCAAACCTTCTGAAACATGGAGTCAGATCCTCATCTCTTCCCTCATCCTCAGACCCCTGTGAACACCATCACAGCATCTTAGCCCCCTCTGCCCATCCCTGCCGCAATATTGGGGTGCCCCAAGTCTCTCAGCCCCCCAAATGAGCCCCCAGCCTCCCTCAGGGGCTGCAGAGGGGGGCTCCAAGCAGAGGCAGCGCCGGGGATCTGCAATTCCCAAACTCCTTCCCTCCCCTGGCAGCCGTCAGCGACCCGCGGTGCTGCCGGGGGGATTTGGGCACAATTTGGTGTCTCGCGGCAGGTACAGCCAAGGCTGCGGCTCTCGGGGGGTTGGAACGCCACATCCCCGCCCCTGGGGACATCCCAGCCCCTGGGGACATCCCGGCCCCGATCGCGACCTGCGGGGGCTGCAGGGCACGTTGTATTTTCTAAGCCAAAGAAAACACTTGGGAAAAGCTTCCTCGGCCGGGGAATCAGCTCGGCGAGGCTGAAGGCGGCTTGTGCAAGGTCCCGGCTCCTCCTCATCATCCCTCTCGCCCTCCCCGGCGCATCTCGGGGGTCTCGGTCCAGCCTGGGCTCGGCCTTTGCCGGAGCTGGAGGGGTTGAGTTGGTGCTGCTCCACTCCCGCGCGCAAATGCACAATCTCAAAGGCTGCCTCTCAACTCCTAATCGCTAATCAGCTCTTAATTAGCTAGATGAGTGACGCAGGGATCACCGCCCAAGAGCCCAGGGGATGGATAAACACTACTCTGCCTTTCCCAGCCCGTTTATCCCGGGATACGCCGTGCCCAGGGAGGGATAAACACGGCTCTGCCTTTCCCAGCCCGTTTATCCCGGGATACGCCGTGCCCAGGGGATGGATAAACACCGCGCTGCCTTTCCCGCTAGCCCAGCCGCGATATCCCGGGATATGCTGTGCCCAGGGGATGGACAAACACGGCTCTGCCTTTCTCAGCTCGTTCCCTGCAGCCGAGCTGGGATATCCCGGGTTATGCAGCTCCTCTGGGCACAGGTAGAGGCCTGGATTCTGCCACGGGTGGTCACTGCACCGTGGTCAAGTGACCATCGGACACCTCCAGCATTGCACCGCCTTTATTGAGCACCGTCCCGAGGTCCTGAGACACCCACGGGCCATGTCCCCGCTCCGGTGGCCATCAGGGCACCCCGCTGGCCGGGATGGGCAGGAAGAAGCCGATGACGGTGTCGGTCAGCCAGGCCGGGCAGTAGCTGAGGGGGAGGAAGATGAGCCGGGCATCCCAGCCGGCGGCGTAGCGGCTGCGGGGACAGCGGGACAGCAGCGCGTGTGTCATGGCATCGGTGACATGCGACAGGCGGGAGCTGCTCAGGCGGTGCAGCAGCGTGGTGCTCTTGGCATCTGGGTGGGCAGAAGGGGGTCAGAGGGATGGAGGTGGGGTCAGGGGGGCGGCGGTGTGGGGATGGACTCACATTTGTCCAGGTAGCGGCGGCCGTAGGCTGCCTGGGTTTCTGCAGGGAGCCGCTCCCAGAGGCGAACGAAGCCCTTCACCAGCGGGCCGGGGTCGATCATCCCCGTCTGGAAGCCTCCAGGTTCGATGATGGAGACCTGAACCCCGAAGGGACGCAGCTCCCGCCTGCCCGAGGTGGGGGCGTCAGCGGGAGCTGCTGCCCCGAGGGGGGCAGAGATCGGGGGGGAGTTTGTGACACCCCCCAGGCGTTCCCTCATGGGCACAGGGGAACGTTGCTCTTGCTCCAGGGACCCTCTTGGATCCTGAGACATCCCTGGACCCCTCTGGATCCCGGGATCCTGGAATCCCCCTGAACCTCAGTGCTTCGGGACCACCCCAGAGCATTCCCGGATCCCGGGACCACCCTGAATCTCAGTGCCCCAGGACTTCCCTGGATCCCGGGATTCTGGAATCCCCATGAACCTCATTGCCTAGAGACCACCCCAGATCCTGAACATTCCTGGGTCCCGGACCTCCCAAAATCTCAGTGCCCCAGGACTCCCCTGGATCCCGGGATTCTGGAATCCCCCTGACCCTCAGTGCCTCGGGACCACCCCAGAGCATTCCCGGATAGCGGGACACCCCTGAATCTCAGTGCCCCAGGACTCCCCTGGACCCTTCTGGATCCTGGAATCTCCCTGAACCTCAGTGCCTCGGGACCACCCCAGATCCTGAACATTCCTGGATTCCGGACCTCCCAAAATCTCAGTGCCCCAGGACTCTCCTGGACCCCTCTGAATCCCAGGATCCTGGAGTCCCCCTGAACCTCAGTGCCTCAGGACCACCCCAAACCCCAGAGAATTCCCGGGACCCCTCCAAATCTCAGTGCCCCAGGACTGCCCTGGATCCCGGGATTCTGGAATCCCCCTGAACCTCATCAGTGCCTCAGGACCACCCCAGACGCCGGCGCATTCCCAGATCCTGGAACCCCGCTGAATCTCAGCGCCCCCGGACTCCCCTGGATCCTTCTGGATCCCGGGATCCTAGAATGCCCCTGAACCTCAGTGCCTCAGTACCATCCCGGATCCCGAACATTCCCAGATCCCGGGACTTCGCCGAATCTCAGTGCCCCAGGTCTCCCCTGGACGCCTCTGAATCCCGGGATCTTGGAGTCCCCCTGAACCTCAGTGCCTCAGGACCACCCCGGATCCCGAACATTTCCAGATCCTGGAACCCCCCTGAATCTCAGCGCCCCAGGACTCCCCTGGACACCAGAACCCCAGACCCTGGGGCACCCCGGGACGTCCTGGACTGATCCATCCAGATCTCCTTGAAACCCTTGCCCTGGTTGCACACCCACGGCTCCAGCCCGGCCCATACTCCCGGGCTTGTGATCAGCGTTTCACAACCTCTCTGGGGAAAATGTAACCGGGAGTAAATACAGAAATAAAACCCCGCCAGAGGACAGCGGGGAGAGCACGGGAGAGCTCCGGGGGCTGCCAGAACCGTACCTGAGGCTGTCAGAGAAGGCTTCCACGCCGTACTTGGAGATGCAGTAGCCTCCACCGATACAGGACACGCGGCCCATCACGCTGGCCACGTTGACCACGCGGCCCCGCGCCCGCCGCACCAGCGGCAGGAGGCTCAGTGTCACCTCCACCAGCCCCACCAGGTTGACATTCAGCACCTTGACAAAGTCCTCCTTGCTCAGCCACTCGTTTGGAGCCGTGGGGATGGCGATGCCTGCGTTGTTCACCAGCCCCCAGAGCCCTGCAGAGGGGAGGGGATGAGTTGGGGTTGTCCCAAACCCCACAGCCCAGTGCCAGCATCACCTGTGTTGAGTGGGCAAGGTGGCAGGAGAGCTGTTGGGCTAATCAGCTCTTAATTAGCTGATTTTCAGGGGGAAAGGGCTGAAAGCTGAACTCTCTGCCTGGGCAGCGCTCCTGCAGGAGCTGATGGCAGATGGATGTTGCCAGAGAAACGACAGGTAGGAATTAATTACAGAGCCTTAATTGCCTGGCAGCCTGGCAGGTGAAGAGAGAGGGGACAACAGGGTGACAACAGGGTGACAACAAGGGTATCGACCCCTTTTTACCTTGATCCCCCACACGCTCCCGGACCCAGGCGGTGACATCGGCGATGCTCTTGCTGCAGGTGACATCCAGCAGGACGGTCTGCAGCCGCTCGGAGGTGACCGCCCGCAGCTGCGCGGCCCCGCTGTCCGTCAGGCAGGCGGCCAGCACCCGCAGCCCCCGCTTGTCCAGCTGCCGAGCCAGCAGGTTCCCGAAGCCGCTGTCGCATCCCGTGATCAGCACGTGCTTCTCCGAGAGCCGCGGCACCGTCTGCCGCTCCCGGTGCCAGCGGCGCAGCAGGAGCAGCCCCAGCAGCGCGGCCACCACCGCGTACAGCCACATCCTCGGCGGTGGCACCGGCTCGGGGACAGCCCGTGCTCCAGCCGCATTTATAGAGCCGGGGTTGCGGCAGCTCCCGGCCCCTGGGTGAGATTTGTCCTCCTGATTTGTGGCTTTGGTAATTCCTGGCTTGGCCTTGCGACACTTTTCGCTGTGCCTGGGGCTCTGCTCTGCCCCCAGGTGGATCCCAACGCCCCGCGGTGCTGGATTTGGTGGAACCTTCCAGACGCCACCAGCAGCACCAACCCTGGATCTTTCCCTCTCTCCCAGCGTTGGTGGGCAACAGTGTCCCCAAATGTGCTGATGGAGCAGGACAGTGTCCCCCAACTAGCCCTGCACGAGGAGGAGGATTCTCTAAGAAGCCGCCCAGTTCTTTGCCTGGAGGGAAATCTGCTCAGGTTGGAACGAGTCTGAGTTTTACTGGCATGTGCCAATACCTGGGGTGCCAATCTGGGCAAGTCCCCTGGCAGCTTTTGAGGGCTGGATCCTGAATGCAGCAGGTGCTCAAAGGAAGAGCCAGAGCCTCCAGGCACGGCCTGGAGTGACACCACGCTCAGCCAGGAGGGGACAGGGCAAAATTTATTCAGGACAAACCCATCTATGAGCAGGGGACAGAGGGTCAGACATAAATTCAGTTACAAATTCATTGTGGCCTTGCCTGCAGCCAATTCTGGATCCAGCTGTGTGTTATTGGGTCTCACTGTGATCCTGCCTGCCAGCTGCAAGCCCACCTCAGGCTTTCCCAACAGATTTGGGGTAGAACTTGGTGAACAGGGCATCGGTGAGGGCTGAGGGCAGGTAGCTGAGGGGCAGGTAGAGCAGCTTGGCGTCCCAGCCGGCCGAGTAGCGGCTGCGGGGGTGGAGGCTGGTCAGAGCGTGCTCCATGCAGTTGGTGACCAGGGACAGGTTGCTGTTGTAGCCCTTCTGCAGCAGCTTCAGCATGAAAACAACTGCAGAGGCAGAAAACACCACTGAGATCCTGGAGCTGGGCAGAGCCAAGTGGCTCCAGGGGGTTTTGGGGCAGTGGGACCCCCCATGGAACCCCCATGGGACCCCATGTGCCTTGAGTCAGGAGACAAAATAATCACTCGGCCTTTTGGGGAGGTACTTACAATCCCTCAAGTAGCTCTCCCCATAACTCGCTTTGATTTCTGCAGGAAGCTTCTCCCAGCAGGTCTGAAAATTCTTCTCCAGGTTCTCGACGTTGGTGATCATGGTTTTGAAGTAGCCTGGCTCGATCACACAGACCTTCACCCCAAAGTTGTTCATCTCGAGCCTGGAAGGGATTGAGCCCCGTGGGACATGGGAGCAGCACCCGAGGGTGCCCGTGCCCACATCTCCCATGGCATGGAGCCTCGTGCCAGAGGTGTGGAGCATGGAGCAGAGCCTGAGCGTGCCAGTGGGCATTGTGCCAGCCTGGCATGTGGCTGAGATGGTGCTGCAGTAAACATTTGGCACATCTGGATGGGCTGGGAACAAAGCAAAGCTCAGGGGAGCAGGGCCAATGTGCACAGGGGAGGCTCCATGCCCACATCTCCCATGGCATGCAGACTCGTGCCTCTGTGGAGCAGAGCCTGACCACACCCGTGGACCCTGTGCCAGCCTGGCACATGGCTGAGATGTTTTATCAGCAAATGTTTGCCACATCTGGAGGGGTTGGGAACAAAAGCAAAGCTCGGGACAGCAGGGTCATGTCCTGCAGGATTTTGGACAGGGCCAATGTGCCCAGGGGAGGCTCCATGCCCACATCTCCCATGGCATGCAGCCTCGTGCCAGAGGTGTGGAGCATGGAACAGAACCTGACCATGCCAGTGGATTCTGTGCCAGCCTGGCACGTGGCTGAGATGGGGTGTCAGCAAATGTTTGCCCCATCTGGTGTGAATGTGGGTTGAGAACAAAGAAAATAAACATTTGCCACATGGGTTGGGAACAAAGCAAAACTTGGGGCAGCACGGTCATATCATTCAGAATCTTGGACAGGGCAATGTCCACTGGGAAGGCTCCATGCCCACATCTCCCATGGCATGCAGCCTCATGCCAGAGGTGTGGACCAGAGCCTGACCACCCAGTGGACATTGTGCCAGGCTGGCACATGGCTGAGATGGGGCTTCAGTAAACATTTGCCACATCAGGATGGGTTGGGAACAAAAGCCAATCTCAGGGCAGCAGGGTCACGCCCTGCAGATTTTTGGACAGGGCCAATGGGCACAGGAGAGGCTCCATGCTGGTACAGGAGCTGCTCACACTTCAGCAGAAGATATGAGACCGACCAGTGCTCAGTCACGGTTGTGCGAGGATAAGAGCTGACAGCTGTGCCAGACAAAGTCCAGAAAAACAAGTTGGGAAATCATGATGTAGAGCTTGTAAGTCTGCTGATCCAGACTTACCTGAGGCTGTCAGAGAAGGCTTCCACGCCGTACTTGGAGATGCAGTAGCCTCCACCAAAGAAGGACACGCGGCCCATCACGCTGGCCACGTTGACCACGCGGCCCCGCGCCCGCCGCACCAGCGGCAGGAGGCTCAGTGTCACCTCCACCAGCCCCACCAGGTTGACATTCAGCACCTTGACAAAGTCCTCCTTGCTCAGCCACTCGTTTGGAGCCGTGGGGATGGCGATGCCTGCGTTGTTCACCAGCCCCCAGAGCCCTGCAGAGGGGAGGGGATGAGTTGGGGTTGTCCCAAACCCCACAGCCCAGTGCCAGCATCACCTGTGTTGAGTGGGCAAGGTGGCAGGAGAGCTGTTGGGCTAATCAGCTCTTAATTAGCTGATTTTCAGGGGGAAAGGGCTGAAAGCTGAACTCTCTGCCTGGGCAGCGCTCCTGCAGGAGCTGATGGCAGATGGATGTTGCCAGAGAAACGACAGGTAGGAATTAATTACAGAGCCTTAATTGCCTGGCAGCCTGGCAGGTGAAGAGAGAGGGGACAACAGGGTGACAACAGGGTGACAACAAGGGTATCGACCCCTTTTTACCTTGATCCCCCACACGCTCCCGGACCCAGGCGGTGACATCGGCGATGCTCTTGCTGCAGGTGACATCCAGCAGGACGGTCTGCAGCCGCTCGGAGGTGACCGCCCGCAGCTGCGCGGCCCCGCTGTCCGTCAGGCAGGCGGCCAGCACCCGCAGCCCCCGCTTGTCCAGCTGCCGAGCCAGCAGGTTCCCGAAGCCGCTGTCGCATCCCGTGATCAGCACGTGCTTCTCCGAGAGCCGCGGCACCGTCTGCCGCTCCCGGTGCCAGCGGCGCAGCAGGAGCAGCCCCAGCAGCGCGGCCACCGCGTACAGCCACATCCTCGGCGGTGGCACCGGCACCGGCACCGGTACCGCGATGGGGAGTAGGATGCGACTGGGAGAGGTTTGTCCCGACCTTGGCCTTTCCCTCTGGGCGCTGTTAATAATTAATTTGCGGATTCCAGGGGAGATCGCGGAGATAGCGCTGGGCCTCCGGGCACTACCGGGACGCGGGAGCGGCTCCGCCCCGTCCTCTCACGGGGCTCGTCCCGCTGCTACCGCCTGGAGCCCGCCGGGCTGCGGGCAGTGTCCCGGGATGTGTCCCGGGGCTTCGCTCCCGCCGTTCCTGCGGGGGATCGTTAACGGGAGCGGGGCAGCGCCCGCAGGTTCCCCACCCTGCGCTGCCCTCCCGGACCCCGGGAGCGCCCCGGAGCACGGAACATCCCCGGGAGCCCTCCGGATCACGGGGCTATCCCGGGACCTTCCCAGATCTTGGGACCACCCCGAAAGCCGGGACTTCCTCCGGACCTCAGCACCTCCGGGTCTACCGGACCCCGGGATAACCCAGGACCGCGCGTCCAGGGACCCACCCGGACCCCGGGACCACCCCGGAGCACGGAACATCCCCGCGGGACCCCGCACCGGGAGCCCTCGGGATCACGGGACTGTCCCGAGACCCTCTCAGATCCTGGGATCACCCCGAAATCCGGGATCCCCCCGGAGCTCAGTATCCCCGGGTCTACCGGACACCGGGACAACCCAGGACCGCTCGTCCGGGGACCCCGGGACCATCCCGGACAGCCCCTCCTGGGACCCCCTTGGGCCCCGGGAGACCCCCCGACCCCCACGCCCCCGGATTTCTCCGGATCCCGGGGTACCCCCGGACACCGGCACATCCCGGGACCTTCGCGCTCCCGGACCCACCCGCCACGGGACATTTCAGGACCGCCAAATCCCCACTAACCTCAGCCCCCCGTCTCCCACCCGCCTCGGGAACGCCACGAATCCCGGGACAACCCCGCACCTCAGCACCCCCAGACCTCTCCGTGTCCTAGGATGACCCCTGACACCGGGACATCCCCGGACACCGGGACATCCCGAGACCTCCGCGCTCCTGTACCCACCCGCGCCGGGACATTGGGGGACCCCCAAATCCCCCCTAACCTCAGCCCCCCGGCTCCCACCCGCCTCGGGACCCCCTCGAATCGCGGGACATCCCCGGACCTCAGCGCCCCACGACCCTCCCGGTCCCGGGACCCCGCGGAGCCCCGGGCATCCCCTCCCCTCCATCCCGGGACCTCCCCGGTGCTTTGCTCTCCTTCCACTCCCCCGGTTCCCGGTGCCCGGGGCCGGACTACAACTCCCGGCATCCCCCGGGCCCGGCGCCGCCGTTTCCCGCCGCCTCCCGCCGCTCCGTTCCCGCCATGGCGGGGTTCGATCCGGCGGCGCTGCCCGACCTGCTCCCGGTCTACTACCGGCGGCTCTTCCCGCACGGCCCCTACGGCCGCTGGCTCAGCTACGGCGGCGGTGAGCGGGGGGAACCGGTACCGGGCGGGGGGCTCTACCGGGAACTGTGATACCGGACGACGGGCGTCGATACGGGGCGGGAGCTTCACTGAAAATCGTGGTACCGGGCGGGGGGTATCGATACCGGGCAGGGCGCTCCACCGGGGACCGTGATACCGGACAGGGGGTGGCAATATGGGGCGGGGGGTTTCACCGGGGACCGTGATACCGGGCGGGTGGCACCGATACCGGGCGAGGGACTCCACCGGGAGCCGTGATACCGGGCGAAGGCATCGATACTGGGCTGGGGGAATCGATACGAGCGGAGGCACCGATGCCGGGCGAGGGGCATTGATACCGGGTGGAGGGCACCGATACCGGCTGGGGGTCACCGATACCAGGCAAGGGGCACCGGTACCAGGCAACGGGCATCGATACCGGGTGGAGGGCACCGATACCGGACGGCAACCCCGGCGCAGTTTGGGGTGCCGGGACGGGTGGTGGGCGGATGCACTGACCGGGACACCGGGAGGAGCAGGGAAAGGGGGTCTGGGGGTGGCTGTAATGAGGGGATTTAGGATGGCATTGACCCCCCCCGACCCTCTCGGTCCCTGCAGTGAAGAACTATTTCCAGCTGCGGGAATTCTCCTTCACCCTGCGGGACGATGTCTACCTGCGCTTCCAGTCCTTCAGCAGCCCCCAGGAGCTGGAGCGGGAACTGCAGAAGATCAACCCCTACAAAATCGACATCGGGGCTGTCTATTCCCACCGGGTGAGTCCCGACCACCGTGCTGGGGGGGTCTGCAGGGGTCTCTGGCCACGCTGAGCCCATCCCATCCTTCCTGCAGCCCAACCAGCACAACACGGTGCACCTGGGAGCCTTCCAGCCGCAGGAGAAGGAGCTGGTGTTTGACATTGACATGACGGATTATGACGATGTCAGGACGTGCTGCAGGTTCCTCGGGGGGTTCTGGGGCTGGGAGGGGGTTCAGGGGTGTGGGGTGTCCATCTGAGCCCCCTCACTCTGCCCCCAGCTCGGCTGATATCTGCTCCAAGTGCTGGACGCTGATGACCATCGCCGTCCGCATCATCGACCGCGCGCTCGTGGGTGAGGGGCTTGGGGACACACAGGGCATGTCCAGGTCCCACAGATGCCAGACCCCAAAGAATTCACAGAATTTATAGAATGAACTGTTTGGAAGAGTATTTTAAGGTCATCAAGTCCAACCCAGCCCAAACACCTCAACCAAACCATAGCACTGAGGGCCACATCCGATTTTTGTTAAACGCATCCAGGGATGGTGACTCCACTACCTGCCCAGAATTCTCCTTCTGTGAATAATTCCCAAAATTCACAGAATTCACAGAATGACCAGGCTGGAAGAGAATTTTAAAGTCATCAAGTCCAATCCAGCCCAAACACCTCAACCAAACCCTGGCGCACAGTGCCACATCCAGGATTTTTTTAAACACACCCAGGGTTGGTGACTCCACCACCTCCCCAGTCCCTGGGAATTCCCAAAATTCCCAGAATTCACAGAATGACCAAGTTGGAAGAGAATGTTAAGGTCATTGAATCCAACCCAGCCCCAATACTTCAACTAAACCATGGCATTGGTTTAGTTAGCATTTGTGCCCCCCCCCGCCCAAAACCCATCTGTGCCCTCTGAAACCCATCTGTGCCCCCCAAAACCCACCTGTGCTCCCCCAAAACCCATCTGTGCCCCTCCCAAACCCGTCTGTACCCCCCAAAACCCACCTGTACCCCCTCCAAACCCATCTTTGCCCTCCCAAACCCATCTGTGTCTCCCAAAAGCCATCTGTCCCCCCGCAAATCCATCTGTGCACACCCCAAAACCCACCTGTACCCCCCCAAAACCCATCTGTGCCCACCCAAAACCCATCTCTGCCCCCCTAAACCCATCTATGCCTCCCCAAAACCCATCTGTGTCCACCCCAAACCCTTCTGTCCTCCCCCAAAACCCATGTGTGCCCCTCCAAAACCCATCTATGCTCCCCCAAAACCCATCTGTACCCCACAAAACCCATCTGTACCCCACAAAACCCATCTGTACCCCTCCAAAACCCATCTGTGCCCGCCCCAAAATTCATCTGTGCACCACCAA
>JAWWMR010000103.1:3401753-3416313 GCA_035047985.1 Basileuterus tristriatus | reverse complement strand
AATTTATATATCGTTTATTTTTAATGTATAATTTATTTTTACTTTATATACATTTATAGATAATATTTTTATGTATAATTTATTTTAATCTATATAATTTTATATTAATTTATATCTATTTTAAATATATAATTTATTTAAAATGTATATAATTTTAATTTAAAATTTTAAATAAAAAATAAATAAATAATTCATTTTAAATTTATATAAAATTCTATATTATTTATTTAAAAATTTATTAGAATTAGATATATTTATTCTTTTAAATAAATAATTCATTTTACATTTATATAAAATTTTTGTATATATAAGATGTATTTTAACTATAGATATATAGCAATATATATTATTATAATATATTCTATAATTCTTTAAATTATATATTAAAATAGAGATAAAAATATATATTTTAATATAGAATTATATATATTATGTGGATAATTTAGATAGAAATTATAAATAATATATTAAATTATTGAATACTATACTAATATGAATATTTTTATTTATTATATCACTATTATATTATAATTATTATAAATTACTATAGATTGTGATTATTATTATTATAAATATTGTTATTTTTATTAATTGCAATTATTATTGTAATTATACATTATAACACCTGTATTATCCCACCCTTCACATAAAACTGAAAACAAAACACAACTTTTTAAACCACCTGTCAGTTACCCCATGTCCAAACCCAAAAAACCCTAAACCCACAACCCCGCTGTGTCTCAGGGCGCATTTCAGTCCCTCTGGACCTGCAGAAGTTGGATGAGTTTGATCCGTTCTCAGTCCCCACCATCACGTACGTCACTGGGAGACCTGGGGCGTCCTGGGGCTGCCAGAGCCCCCAAAACATCCCAAACTTAACCCTAAACCCTAACCCTAACCCAAACCCGAACCTTAATCCTAAACCGTAACCCTAACTGTAACATTAAAACTAACCCTAAACTGAAACCTGACCCTTACCCTGACCCTGACCCTGATCCTGATCCTACCCTGACCCTAATCCTCACCCTAACCCTGACCCTAACCCTAAACCCTAACCTTAAGCCTAACCCTAAACCAAAACCTAACCCTAATTCTGACCCTAATCCTGACCCTAACCCCAACCCTAACCCTAACTCTGACCCTAATCCTACCCTGACCCTAATCCTGACCCTAACATTAGCCCCAACACCTACCCAGAACCTGACCCTAATCCTAACCACCATGACCCTGACCCTAACCCTGGCCTTAACAATGACCCTAACCCTGACCCTGATCCTGACCCTGACCCCAACCTTAAAACTGATCCTACCCTGACTCTAAACCTCACCCAAATCCCTAAACCTGACCCTAACCCTAACCCTACCCGATCCTAACCATGACCCTAACTCCTAACCCTAACTCTAATCCTGACCCTGACCCTAAACCCACCCTAACTCTGACCCTAACCCTGACCCTAATCCTCTTCCTGACCCTGACACTAACCCGTCCCTGACCTTTATCCTGACCCTAATCCTGATCCTAACCCCTAACCCTGACCCTAATCCTCACCCTAACCCTAACCCTGACCCTAAACCCAACCCTAACTCTGACCCTGACCCTAACCCTAATCCTCATCCTGACCCTGACCCTAACCTGACACTGACTCTGACCCTAATCCCCACCCTAAACCTGACCCTAACCCTAACTCTGACCCTGACCGCTAACCGCTAACCCTGACCCTAATCCTGACCCTACTCCTAATGCTGACCTGCCCCTGCCCTGTCTGTCCGTGTGTCTCCACTGTCCGTCTGTCCCGTGTCTGTGCCAGGTCCCTGTGCCAGGAGCTGGACGCGGCGGGCAGCGATGGCGAGCAGGAGGAGGGGGGGGACACCGAGCCCAAACGGCGCATGAGGGGTGAGGGGGGGTTTGGGGTCAGGGATTGGGGTCAGGGATTGGGGTTTGGGGTCAGGGGTGGGGTTTGGGGTCAGGGATGGGGTGTGGGGTCAGGGATGGGGTGTGGGGACAGGGTTTGGGGTCAGGGATGGGGTTTGGGGGTCAAGGTTGGGATTTTGGGGGCCAGGAACGGGGTTTGGGGGTCAGGGCTGTGGTTTTGAGAGTCGGGGACAGAGTTTTAGGGGTCATGGCTGTAGTTTCGGGGGTCATGGCTGAGGTTTTGGGGGTCATGGCTGTGATTTTGAGGGTCAGGGATGGGGTTTGGGGATCATGGCTGTGTTTTTGAGGGCCGGGGCTGTAAGTTTGGAGCTCAGGGCTGGAGTTTGGGGGTCCTGTCACCCCCTCCCCACCCCTGCAGACTACAGGAGGACCAGCCTGGCCCCGTTCGTGCGGCTCCTGGAGCAGTTCGTGGAGGGGCTGGAGAGCTCCCGGCGTGGAGAGCGCATCCGCCGCAGCGGTGGGACCCCAAAAACCACCCCAAAAACCACCCCAAAAGGGGCCCTCTGCCTCTGAGAACGGGCTTGGGGGGCTCCTGTGGGATGTAGGGGTCGGCCCTGCTGGATTTGGGGGTTTCTCATTGGATTTGGGGGTCTTTAATTGAATTTTGGGGGTCTGTCCTGTGGGATTTGTGGGTGTTTTATTGAATTTTGGGGCCTGTCCCTTTGGATTTGGGGTCTGTCCCTTTGGATTTGGGGTCTGTCCCATTTAATTTGGGGGTCTGTCCCTCTGAATTTGGGATTATTTTATTGAATTTTGAGGCCTGTCCCTTTAGATTTGGGGTCTGTCCCCTCTAGATTTGGGGGTATTTTATTTAATTTTGGGTCCTGTCTCCTTGGATTTGGGGGTCTGTCCTCTTGGATTTGGGGGTCTTTAATTGAACTTTGGGGGTCTGTCCTGTTGGATTAGGAGTATTTTATTTAGTTTTGGGGCCTGTCCCTTTGGATTTGGGGGTTTCTCATTGGATTTGGGGTCCATCTCTCTGGATTTAGGGTCCTGTCCCATTGGATATGGGGCCTCCCATTGGATTTGGGGGTCTGTCATGGTGGATTTGGGGTCTGTCCCTCTGGATTTGGGGTCTTTAATTGAATTTTGGGGGTCTGTTCTGTGGGATTTGGGGGCCTCCCATTCGATTTGGGGCCTGTCCCTTTGGATTTCAGGGTCTTTAATTGAATTTTGGGGTCTGCCCTGTTGGATTTGGGGGTTTCTCACTGAATTTTGGGGTCTGTCCCATCAGATCTGGGACCACGAGGAGACAGAGAGGGACACAAGGAAGGAGCTGAGCAATGGCTGTTGCTGTGATATCTTTATTTTGTCTGGAAAAACCTCTCAGTTTCTCCTTTTTTGCAGATCTCCAAGGAGATTTCTGAGGCCTGGACACTGCCAATGTTGTCACTGTCACCTCCCCGGGCCGTGGGGGTCCCATGGAGCAGCCAAACCCCCCAGGCCCCCCTGTCCCTGCCCTGTTTATGTACCTTTTGTACTGTTTTCTACACAAAAACCATTAAATATTTCTGTCAGCCGTGTGCTGGGGTGTGCTGAGGAGGGTGGGGGTCCCCTCAGTGTGGGGGGGAGCTGGGGAGGGGGTCCCTGCTGTGCAATGTGGGGTCACTGCCCCCAGTCCCTTGCCTGGACTCTGCCATGACCCCCTAACCCTGCCTGGATCATGCCTGACCCCCTAAAGCTGTCCTGACCCCCCAAATCCTGTCCTGACCCCCTAATCCTGTCTGGACCCCCTGTCCTGACCCCTAATCCTGTTCTGATCCCCTAAACCTGCCTGGACCCTGTCCTGAGCCCCTAACTCTGCCTGGACCCTGCCTGGACCCACTTCCCTGACCCTATAACCCTCCCTGGACCCCCTGTCTGATCCCCTAATCATGCCTGGACCCCCCAACCCTGCATGGACCCCCTAAACCTGTCCTGACCCCCGAACCCTGTCTGGACCCCCTGCCCTGACCCTCTAATTCCACCTGGACCCCCTGTGTGGACCCCCCAACCCTGCCCGGACCCCCTTCCTGGCCCCCTAAACCTGTCTTGACCCCAGAACCTTGTCCTGACCCCCTAATCCTGTTCTGACCCCTTAATCCTGCCTGGACCACCTGTCCTGACCCCATAACCCTGCCCTGACCCCCTAATCCCATCCCCGAGGGTCTCCAACTCCCCCCCGGGGCTCCCATCCCCTCTTCGGGATTTCCACACCCCCATGGTGGGGCCCGAACAGAGCCCGGAACTCCGGAGCGTGGCGGCGGGGACCAGACCGGGCCGTTGTTCCCGGGGCTCTCCCCCTGCCCCGGAAGTCGCGCTCCCGGAAGTCGCGCTGCCCTCTCAGTCTCTTTCCGCCGCCATCTTGGGCCCCGCTCCCCGCACAGTGAGTCCCGCGCCGCCATCCGCCGGCATCCACAGCCATCCGCCGCTCAGGGCGCCGCTCGCCGCTAGCGGGATGAGCGGGTGGCCGGGAGGAGCCGGTTGAGGCCATCGATGGGGTCGTGGGAGCGCCGGGCAGGGCAGAGGGGGCGGGGGGGAGGAGGAGGCCTAGGCCCAGCACCGGGATCGGCACCGGCATCGGGATCGGGCTCTGCCTGTGCGGCCGAGGTGTCTCGGTAGATTTTCCCGGTAGAGGGAGGCGCGCGGTGCCCGAACGGGGTGGGAAGGACGAGTTACCGGTGGTGGGCCCCGGGCTGTACCGGAGCCCCGGCGAGCCCGGGCCTGTCGGTTTGTCCATTCCCGTAGAAATGCCCGGCGAAGCTACAGAAACCGTCCCGGCCACGGAGCAGGAGCTGCCGCAGCCGCAGGCGGAGACAGGTGAGGCCGGGGGGTGCTCCGGGGCGGTTTTGGGGGTGATTCCCGGGATCCCGGGGCGGTTGTGGAGGTGATTCCCGGGATCCCGGGGCGGTTTTGGGGGTGATTCCCGGGATCCAGGGGCGGTTTTGGGGGTGATTCCCGGGATCCCGGGGCGGTTTTGGAGGTGATTCCCGGGATCCCCTCACCGGACGGGGGAAGCTGCGCCGGGACGCGGTGGCCCCGGGGGTTGTGTGACCCCGGTTTGAGTCTTGTCACGTCCCCCGCGGGGGTTTTGGGGTGTCCGTTCCGTGGTCTCGCTGTGGGCAAAACAAACCGGGCCGGTTCTGTGCGGGTTTACTGGCTGGAGCACGCGGGGAACGGGGACTCCTCGTGTCCCAGAGTCCCGGGACCGGGGGTGGCTCCGAGCTCGGTGTGGGTGGGAGAGGAGGGCAGCGGCCGTGGCCAGGTCGGGGTGTTTAATTTGGGGGCCAGTCGTATGGAATTTGGGGTCCTGTCCTGTTGGATTTGGAGGTTCTGTCCCTCTGGATTTGGGGATTCTATCCCACTGGATTTGGGGCCCTGTCCTATTGCATTTGGGATTCTGTCCCACTGGATTTGGGGGGCCTGTCCTGTTGGATTTGGGGTTTTGACATATGGGATTTGGGGAAATATCCTATGGGATTTCAGGTCCTGTCCTGTTTGACTTCGGAATTTTGACCCAAAATTTGGGGATCCTGTCCTGTTGGACTTGGGGTCCTGTCCTATGGGATTTGGGGTCCCGTCCCACAGATTTGGGGGGGTCTCTCACTGAATTTTGGGGGTCTGTCCCATTGGATTTGTGGTTCTTTCATTCCATTTTGGGGATCTGTCCCTTTGGATCTGTGGGTTTGTCCTGCTGGATTTGTGGGTTTCTCACTGAATTTTGTATGTCTGTCCCTCTGGATTTAGGGTCTGTCCCTTTGGATTTGGGGTCTGCCCCGTTGCATTTGAGGGTCTTTCATTGAATTTTGGACATCTGTCTTGTTGAATTTGGGGGTCTCTCATAGGATTTGGGATCTGCCCCATTGTGAGACCACCACAGAGGGCTGGTGACAGAGAGGGGACACAAGGAGGGAGCTGAGTGATGGCTGTTGCTGTGACAGCTGCAGCAACGATTCCCAGGAGCTGCTGAGCTCCTTATCCCTCCCAGCGTTGCTGAAATTCCTCTTTGGGGCCCTCTCTGCAATGGCTCCTCTGTCCTCCTCAACTGACAGCTCCCAAAATTCTGCTGCTCCTGGGATTCCTCAGGCAGCTCCTTGAATTTTCATCTTTTTCCTGGGAAAAATTTTGGAGATGTGGGGCTGGTGCATGCTGATCCAGAGGAATTCTGAGCAGAAATCTCATGGGTTTGGGAAATCTTTTAGCTTGGGATGTTTGAGAAGAAACCTGCACTGACAATTCCCAGGAGCTGCTGAGCTCCTTAACCCTCCCAGTGTTGCTGGAATTCTTTTTGGGGATCCTCTCCTGTCCCTCTCAAATGACAGCTCCCAAAATTCTCCTGCTCTTGGGATTTCTCAGGCAGAATTTTGGGATTTCCAAATGCCCTGATTTGGGATTCCTTCCTTGGGATTCCTCCTTGGATTTTCAACTTTTTCCTTGGAAAAATTTTGGAGATGTGGGGCTGGTCCACGCTGATCCAGAGGGATTCTGAGCAGAAATCTTTTGGTTTTAGGAAATCTTTTAGCTTGGGATGTTTGAGAAGGAACCAAGCAAAGGTGGGGCTGTGGGGGAGAAGCTGAAATGATTGTGTTCAACAGGAATGATTGTGTTCTTCAGGAATGATTGTGTTCATCAGGAATGATTGTGTTCTTCAGGAATGATTGTGTTCTTCAGGAATGTGCTCAGAAGGAACAGGGAGAGCAGGCAGGGATAAAAGACTGTTCAAAGGTGGCTCTGCACGTTCTGTGCCCTTGGCAGCACTTGCTGCTCCTTTGGGAGGCACCAGAACGTTCCTTGGAGAAAATGTCCTGGCACTGCTGTCCAGCTCCAGGCCTGCCCTGATTTGGGGGAAAATGGGGGGAAAATGGGGCATTAGCAGCACCTTTTAGGATCCCATTCCTGGGGCAGGGACAGGGATGGGATTCCCTGCATGTGACACTGATCCCAGGGTGGGACAGGGACACAGCACCTGGCAGGGACAGGATGCAACATTTTGGGGGGTCAGAGCAGGTTTAGGGGGTCCAGGCAGGGTTATGGGGTCAGAACAGGGTCCAGGCAGGGTTATGGGGTCAGGACAGGGTCCAGGCAGGGTTATGGGGTCAGAACAGGGTCCAGGCAGGGTTATGGGGGCAGAACAGGGTCCAGGCAGGGCACCCCCTGCTCCAGCTCCTCCCCACAGCGAGGGGACCCCCACCCTCCTCAGCACATCCCAGCACACGGGTGACCAGAAATATTTAATGGTTTTTGTGTAGAAAACAGGACAAAAGGGACAGGGACAGAGCACCTGGCAGGGACAGGATCTATGAAATGGAGCTGGCTCTGGGCTCTGTCACTGGCCTGGGTGGCAGCAAGACCAGGACACGACTGTGACACTGATCCCAGGGTGGGACAGGGACACAGCCCCTGGGAGGGACAGGATCCATGGAATTGGGGTGTCTCTGGGCTCTGTCACTGCCCTGAGTGGCAGCCAGACCAGGACACAACTGTGACACTGATCCCAGGGTGGGACAGGGTCCATGGAATGGGACAGGGACACAGCCCCTGACAGGGACAGGGTCCATGGCACAGGGCTGGCTCTGGGCAGGTCCCTGAGTGGGACAGGGACAGGGTCCATGGCTGTGGGTCAGTCCCAGGGTGGGACAGGGTCCATGGCACAGGGCTGGCTCTGGGTCAGTCCCAGGGTGGGACAGGGACAGGGTCCATGGCACAGGACTGGCTCTGGGCAGGTCCCTGAGTGGGACAGGGACAGGATCCATGGAATGGGACAGGGACAGGGTCTATGGCACAGGGCTGGCTCTGGGCTCTGCAGCTCCCAAGGGTGGTGCTGTGCCCAGGCTGGTTCTGCTGGTTGGACCAGCCCTGCCCTGCCCTGCCCTGCCCTGCCCTGCTCTGCTGGGCTCTGCCCTCCCTTGGAGCTCCTCTGGCTGCTGGGAATGATGTTGGGAATGTCAGGGCTCTGTGCAGGCTCTCAGGAGCTGGAAGGTCAACCCTGGCATGGCCTCTTCACTAAATGGTGCCCTTTGAGTGCTGCTTGGCATTGGGAATTTCATTGGGAATTCCATTGGGAATGTCAGGAGTAATTCCACATGTCAATGGAATTATATTATATTTATTTTGATATTTTATTTATTTCTCTCTTTATTTTTGGGGGTTATATTTGACTTTCCCTTCCTTTTCTTGGGTGGCTCTTTGTTCCCCCTGCACCCCAAGGGGGCCTGTCATTGTGCCCTCCCTGGTTGGAAGGAGGGGGCTCCCAGAGCACTCCAGGAATAATTCCACATGTCAGTGGAATTATATTATATTTATTTTGATATTTTATTTATTTCCATCTTTATTTTTTGGGGATTATATTTGACTTTCCCTTCCTTTTCTTGGGTGGGTTTTTATTCTCCCTGTAGCCCAGGGGGTGACCCCAGGCTGCTGAGCAGCTTCCAGGGAATTGGGGGGCTTGACCTCACCACCCCCATGTCATTGTGCCCTCCCTGGTTGGAGGGAGGGGGCTCCCAGAGCACTTTCCACATGTCAGTGGAATGATATTAGATTTATTTTGATATTTTATTTATTTCTTGGGTTATATTTGACTTTCCCTTCCTCTTCTCGGGTGGGTCTGTGTTCCCCCTGCAGCCCAGGCTGGTGAGCAGCCCTGGGTGTCCTGACAGATTTCAGGGGCTCCACAGGGGTTGTGAGAGCCCCTTTGGTAGGGCAGAGCTGCATCTCTGCATTTCTGGCCTGCTGGAGCTTCCTGGTGGTTCAGGGAGCACCTCCTGCCATTCAGGGCTCTCAGGAAAATCTGTTCTAGAAGGGGATGAACGTCCTGCTCCGTGCTGACCCTGGCACTGCCTGCTGGGCCAGCAGCCAGAGGAATGCCAGGGCTGGCTGCACACCCCCTCCCTGTTTCTCCTCTCATTCCCTCCTCTCATTTCTCATCTCACTCTGTTTCTCTCCTTTAGCTGCTCTCCATGCTGCTCATTCCCCACCTCTGACTCCATCTCCATCCACCCAGGCACAGCTGCCCAGCCCTGCCCAGGCTCTGCAGGGCCCCCCAGGCCCCGTGTCCCCTCCCGTGGTCCCAGCTGCAGCCATCCCCGTGTTCTCTGTGCCCCCCCAGCCCCCTGCCCCAGCCCCTCCTGCAGCTCCTCAGGCCCCCGTGGCTTTTGCAGCCCCAGGATCTCCAGGCTCTGCCCCAGTTAGCCCAGTGTCCCCAGGATTGCCAGCCCCGGTGTCACCTGGCCTGGCTGCTGCAGTGACAGCAGCTCCTCTTGTCCCCACGGTGAGCCCCAGTTCTCTCCCAGCTGCTCTCAGCTCTGCCACGAAACCTGCTCCCACTGCAGCCTCTGGAGGAGCCCCAGCTCCTCTTCCTCCCTCTGGAGCAGTCCCAGCTCCTTTCCCTCCCTCTGGAGCAACCCCAGCTCCTCTTCCTCCCTCTGGAGCACCCTCACCTCCTTTCCCTCCCTCTGGAGCAGCCTCAGCTCCTCTTCCTCCCTCTGGAGCAGCCCCAGCTCCTCTTCCTCCCTCTGGAGCAGCCTCAACTCCTCTACCTCCCTCTGGAGCAGCCCCAGCTCCTCTTCCTCCCTCTGGAGCACCCTCACCTCCTTTCCCTCCCTCTGGAGCAGCCCCAGCTCCTGTTCCTCCCTCAGGTGCAGCCCCAGCTCCTTTCCCTCCCTCTGGAGCATCCTCAACTCCTCTTCCTCCCTCTGGAGCAGCCCCAGCTCCTCTTCCTCCCTCTGGAGCAGCCCCAGCTCCTCTTCCTCCCTCTGGAGCAGCTCCTCTCCTGCCTCCCCCACCCCGTCCCCTTCTGGCATCTCCCCCACCAGTGCCCCCCAGTTTGCTGCCAGCTCCCTCGGTGGCAGTGTCCCCCCAGAGCCCAGGATCACCCCCAATCCCCACAGTCCCTGTATCTCCTGGAATTGCTGCTGTTCCAGCCTCTCCCCGAGCCCCAGCTCCAGCCCTGGTCGGTGCCATCTCTCCCCCTGTGTTCCTGGCTGCCCCCAAAGCTCCTTTGTCACCTCCTATCCCTTTGCTGCCAGCTGGGATGTCCCCTGGCCCAGCCCCTGGTTCCCCAGTCCCACCACTGCTCCCAGTTGCTCCTTCTGCTGCCAAGGCCTCTCCCATGGGACCCCCAGCCCCTCGAGCAGCTCCTGTGCCTCCTGCACTGGGAGCTGCCATCTCTGTCCCAGGGTCTCCAGCCAGCCCTGTGCTCCCAGCAGCAGCTCCTGCTGTCCCCTCTGCCAGCTGTCCCCTTGTCACAGCACCCCTGGCAGCTCCAGCCACCCCTCCTGTGGCTAAAACATCTCCTGCTGCCCCTGTCACAGCTCCAGCCACCCCTCCTGTGGCTAAAACATCTCCTGATGTCCCTGTCACACCACCCATGATGGCTCCAGCCACCCTTCCTGTGGCTAAACCATCTCCTGGGAGCCCAGTCACTGCCCCAGCTGCCACCTCTGTCCCTGTCACAGCACCCCTGGCACCTCTGGCCACCCCTCCTGTGGCTAAACCATCTCCTGATGTCCCTGTCACACCACCCATGGCAGCTCCAGCTGCTCCTCCTGTGGCTAAAACATCTCCTGGGAGCCCAGTCACTGTCCCAGCTGCCACCTCTGCCCCTGTCACAGCACCCCTGGCATCTGCACCCTCTCCAGCTGCCCCTCCCTCAGCCAAAGATGCTGCTCCAGCTCCTCCCAGCCCAGCTCCAACCACCCCACCTGCAGCCAAAACTGCTCCCAAGAGTCCTGTTGGTGTCACCCCAGCTCCACCAGCTCCAGCAGCCAAAACACCCCCAAAAAGCCCTGCCAAAGCCACCCCCACTGAGGAAAAAACACCCCCAAAAAGCCCTGCCAAAGCCACCCCTGCTCCACCAGCCTCTCCTGAGGCCAAGGCACCCCCAAAAAGCCCCAGTGAGGACAAAACACCCCCAAAGAGCCCTGCCAAAGCCACCCCCACTGAGGACAAGGCACCCCCAAAAAGCCCTGTGAAAGCCACCCCAGCTCCAGCAGCCTCTCCTGAGGACAAGGCACCCCAAAAAAGCCCCACTGAGGCCAAGGCACCCCCAAAGAGCCCTGCCCAAGCCACCCCAGCCTCTCCTGAGGTCAAAACACCCCCAAAGAGCCCTGGCAAAGCCACCCCAGCTCCAGCTTCCCCTGGAGCAGCCAAAAAACCCCCCAAGGGCAGCCCTGTCACTGCCCCATCCTCTCCTGTGGCTCCAGCACCTTCAGCTGCTCCTGCTGAGGCCAAAACACCCCCAAAGAGCCCTGGCAAAGGTACCCCAACCTCTCCTGAGGTAAAAGCACCCCCAAAAAGCCCTGTTACAGCCACCCCAGCCTCTCCTGAGGCCAAAACACCCCCAAAGAGCCCTGCCAAAGCCACCCCAGCCTCTCCTGAAGCCAAAACACCCCCAAAAAGTCCTGCCAAAGCCACCCCAGCTCCAACAGCTTCTCCTGAGGACAAGGCACCCCAAAAAAGCCCCACTGAGGCCAAGACACCCCCAAAGAGCCCTGGCAAAACCACCCCAGCTCCAACAGCCTCTCCTGAGGATAAGGCACCCCAAAAGAGCCCTGCCAAAGGCACCCCAGCTCCAGCTGGCCCTGCTGCAGCCAAAGGATCCCCAAAAAGCCCCGCTGAGGCCAAGGCACCCCCAAAAAGCCCTGTCAAAGCCACCCCAGCTCCAACCACCCCTACTGAGGACAAGACACCCCAAAAAGACCTCACTGAGGCCAAGGCACCTCCAAAAAGCCCTGTCAAAGCCACCCCAGCTGCATCTACTCCTGCTGAGGCCAAGACACCCCAAAAAAGCCGCACTGAGGCCAAGGCACCCCCAAAAAGCCCCACTGAGGCCAAGGCACCCCCAAAAAGCCCTGTCAAAGGCACTGCAGCTCCAACCACCCCTGCAGCCACCAAAGCACCCCCAAAGAGCCCTGTAGAGCCCAAAGCACCCCCAAAGAGCCCTGTAGAGCCCAAAGCACCCCCAAAAAGCCCTGTAGAGCCCAAAGCACCCCCAAAGAGCCCTGCAGAACCCAAGGCACCCCCAAAGAGCCCCACAGAGGCCAAGGCACCCCAGAAAAACCTCACTGAGCCCAAGGCACCCCCAAAAAGCCCCACCAAGACCCCTCCAACTCCAGCAGCCCCAACCCCACCTCCTGCCCCAGCTTCTGGTGCCCCTCCAAAGCCCCCAAGCCCTGGCAAGAAGCAGCAGCCCCTCAGCACTAACAAGGGGGTCCCCAAGCCCCCCTCGAAATGCGCGCCCGGGGACGATGACGAGGAGCTGCCACCTCTGCTCCCCCCAGAGCCACCCGTGCTGCTGGAGCTGTCCCCTGCCACCACGGGGGTCCTGGCACCACAGCCCATCCTCAAGAATGACAAGGGTATTTGGTTGTGTGCATGGAGTGTCACTGGATGCCCACGGGGTACTAACGGCGTGCCGCTGTGTGCCAAGGGGAGGGGCAGGGGTGGGCACGGTGCCAGCTGTCACTAACGCGTGTCCTCGGGCACGGAGCACGGCCTGGTGGGTTTGTGGGTTTGTGGTTTGTTTGTGGCATGGGCACTGCAAAAAATGAGATGAGCTGAGCTGAGCTGAGCTGGCTTCACACCGAGGAGATGCCACCCACGTGCCTGGCACTGCTGTGTGTGGTGGCAAACTGGGATGTCCCCACGCTATGCCTGAAGTGTTGGCACACCTTGACACCTGCAGGGAGGTTTGCCAAGGCTCCTGTGTGCCCTGAGGGCTGAATGCAGGTGATGGCTGCACGGGAGCATCAGGGTCACATCCAGGTGTCCTCCAAGGCTGGGGACACCCAGCTCTGCTTCAATAACTGGTGTGCTCAGTGCTGTGGGTCACTGCTGCAGCTGGTGCCCTCAGGTCCCCTGAAGGGGGTTTGGGGTTATCCCAGATCATCCTGATCCCCCTCAGGTCCCTTCAGGGGGGTTTGGGGTTATCCCAGATCATCCTGGTGGCCCTCGGGTCCCCTGAATGGGGTCTGGGGTTATCCCAGATCATCCTGGTGGCCCTCGGGTCCCCTGAATGGGGTCTGGGTTATCCCAGATCATCCTGGTGGCCCTCAGGTCCCCTGAGGAGGGTTTGGGGTTATCCCAGATCATCCTGGTGGCCCTCAGGTCCCCTGAGAGGAGTTTGGGGTTATCCCAGATCATCCCTGTGGTGAATCCATGGATGTGCAGCAGCCCTGGGGGCTCTGTGAGTGGGGTCTTGGTGCTCTGTGTCAGCTCTGGCTTTGAGGGGACTCAAGGGAGGTCCTGTCACTCTAAACTGCCACCTCAGCACGCTGGGAGTGCCACCCACCTCCTCCTGGAGCTCCCTCAGGATTCATCCCAGAGCCTGTGGGCACCTGTGGGGCTCTGGCACCTGCTCCCACCACGGCAAGGCTGAGAACCCACTCGTGCCACCCTGCTGATGGCATTCAGGGTGCAGAGAATGCTCCATCCACCACCCAACTGGGCTGGCAGCTGGCAAAGCAGTGCCCTGGAGCCTGCTGAGGTGGGCTGTGTGTCTCTGCAGGGTCTGGCACAGAGTCTGACAGCGATGAATCCGTACCAGAGCTCGAAGAGCAGGACTCCACACAGGCCACGACGCAGCAGGCACAGGTAGGGGAGGCGGCAGAGGCCATGCATGGTGGATCAGAGTGTGTGGTGTCACCCTGAGTCCCTGTGGTGTCACCCTGAGTCCCTGTGGTGTCACCCCAGCATTGGCACTGATCCTTTTTTCCCTCCCTCAGCTCGCGGCAGCAGCCGAAATAGACGAAGAACCCGTCAGCAAAGCAAAACAGAGCCGGAGTGAGAAGAAAGCTCGCAAGGTGAGGCCTCACCTGTCCCTGGTGGGCAGCCCCAGGGCTCAGAGGGACACTGGGGATCTCAGCAGACCTGGATTGGAGTGTTCCCTCCAGCTGGAGCCCGGGTGTGCAGCTCTGTGGCAGTTAATGCACATTTCCATGTGGATCCATGCAGCAAATGCTGGAGAGAGGATTGGGCACATCTGGGCTGGCTTCAGAGCTCTTCTTCCCTCACTGACCTCTCCCTGGTGTTTTTCAGGCAATGTCCAAGCTGGGCCTTCGCCAGGTGACAGGAGTGACCAGAGTCACCATCCGGAAATCCAAGAACATCCTGTTTGTCATCACAAAGCCAGACGTGTACAAGAGCCCAGCATCAGACACCTACATCGTCTTTGGAGAGGCCAAGGTGAGCCCACCCTGGTGCCAGCAGGGCAGGGTTCCTTCCTGTCACCTGTGCACTGTGTGGCTCCTGCCAGGGAATGTGCTGGCACTGCCCAGGACTGGCATCACTTGCTCCTTTTCTTCTCTTCCCTCCTGCAGATCGAAGACCTGTCCCAGCAGGCTCAGCTGGCAGCTGCTGAAAAGTTCAAAGTGCAAGGAGAACCCGTTTCCAACATCCAGGAAAACACACAGACCCCCACGGTGCAGGAGGAGAGCGAGGAAGAGGAGGTGAGGCCTTCCCCAGCCTCTCTGTGGGGTTATGTGATGGTGTTCACTGGGGTCTTATGTTGAGGGAAGAGACGAGGATCTGACTCCATGTTTCAGAAGTATATCTATTTTATAATATATATATATATATTTTATATATATATATATATATTTCAGAAGTATATATATTTTATAATATTATTATATTATATATTTTTATATATATA
>JAWWMR010000103.1:3281361-3294821 GCA_035047985.1 Basileuterus tristriatus | reverse complement strand
CATATAATATCTATTATATAATGCAATAGATATGTATATAATAATACATATATATTACATTAAAACTATACTAAAAGAATAGAAAAAAAGATTTAATTAGAAAGCTAGATTAAAATAGAAAAGAAAGAATGATAACAAATTTGTGGCTCAGACAGAGTTTGAGCCAGCTGACTCTGATTTGCCATTAATTAAAAACAACTACATGAGACTAATTACAGATTTACTTGTTGCATTCCACAGCAGCAGATAATCATTGTTTATATTTGTTCCTGAGGCTTCTCAGCTTCTCAGGAGAAAAAATCCTAAGGAAAGGAATTTTTCAGAAAATTTTCCAGCAAATATCATAGCTGCAGGATCCCAGCTCCTGCCATGCCAGCAGGGTTTGGTGCCAGGAGGTGCCAGGCACCCACACCAGACCCCACTGCTGCCCCTCTGCCCACCAAACCTCCAATGCCCAAACTGAGCCTGGATCCTTCCTATGCCCAACTCTTGGAACCCTCCGTGTGCCCAAATCCCTGAGCCTGGATCCATTCTGTGCCCAACTCCTGGAACCCTTTGTGTGCCCAAATCCCTGAGCCTGGATCCGTTCTGTGCCCAGCTCCTGGAACCCTCTGTGTGCCCAAATCCCTGAGCCTGGATCCTTTCTGTGCCCAAATCCCTGAGCCTGGATCCATTCTGTGCCCAATTCTTGTAACCCTCCGTGTGCCCAAATCCCTGTGCCCTCTCTGTGCCCGGTTCCCGGCCTGGGGGGGCCCCTGGCACGCCCAGCAACCACCAACGCAAATAGCCGGAGCCTCCTCCGCCCGCTGCCGCCCGGGTTCCAATTTCCCGGCGTCAGCCCCGGCTGGGCTCAGCTGTCGTCCCCCTGTGCCCTGTCACTCCTCCGGCCCCGGCCCCGAGCGCTGTGGCCACCGCGGCCCCGCCACCGGCCCCGGCCCCGCCGCCCTTCGGGGGCTCCTTCAGCGCAGGGTGAGTGCCCCCCGTGTGCCCCCGTGTGCCCCCCGTGTGCCCCCGTGTGCCCCCCGTGCCCACCATGGGCACCCACCGGGGCTGAAGGGTCTCAGGGTGCCCCAATCCCACTGTGCCAGCTCCCCGTTCCTGTTGCTGCTTCCCGATGGTTTTCCTGATGGCTTTTGGTTTTCCTGACTGGTTTTCCTGATGGTTTTTGGTTTTCCTGACTGGTTTTCCTGATGGTTTTTCCTGATGGTTTTCCCAGCTGGTTTTCCTGGATGGGTTTTGGTTTTCCTGATTGGTTTTCCTGATGATTTTCCTCACTCGTTTTCCTCACTGGTTTTCCTGATGGTTTCCATTTTCCCATCTGGTTTTCCCAACTGGTTTTTCCTGGCTGGTTGTCCTGACTGGTTTTCCAGACTGGTTTTCCTGGATGGTTGTTCTGACTGGTTTTCCTGATTGGTTTTCCTGATGATTTTCCTGACTGGCTTTTCTGATGGTTTCCGTTTTCCCATCTAGTTTTCCCAAATGGTTTTTCCTGGCTGGTTGTCCTGACTGGTTTTCCTGCTTGGTTTTTCCTGATGGTTTTCCCAGCTGGTTTTCCTGGCTGGTTTTTGGTTTTCCCAGCTGGTTTTCCTGATGGTTTTCCTCACTGGGGTGGGTACCACCCAAACCAGGGAGCTCTGGGTGGAAGCACCACGGGCAGGGCTGTCCAGGGTGGCACCAGGATGGTTTGGGGGATCCTGGAGCAGCTCCTGCCCCGGTGCCAGCCGGGTGATGCCCATCGGTGCCCCCTGTGCTCACTGAGGGGCCGAGGGTGACACCGTTTGTGGTTTCACTTTGGGATGGAGATGCCCAGGCCAAGGTGGGCACGTGAAGGTGGCCCAGGGTCTGCTCACAGCACTTGGCACCTGAGCCAGGGATGTGCCACGCTCTGGGGTGGGCAGGGACCTCCCCAGCCTGGCCCTGGGGCCAGCGAGGCAGAAGCAGCCTGGCAGGGGCTGCAGGACAGACGGAGGGTGTCTGTCCTTCAGTGAACTCAGGGTTTGCCCTGGCTGGGGCAGGGCTGCAGGATGGGCATAGGGAGTGAACTCAGGGTTTGCCCTGGCAGACCCAGCCCTGGCAGGACAGGAGCTGCAGGATGGGCAGTGGGAGCGATCCAGGGCTCTGCTCCGGGCAGGGTCAGCAGGACACATGGAGGGTGTCTGTCCTGCTGTGAACCCGGGGTTCCCCCTGGCAGAACCAGCCCTGACCTGGGCAGGGGCTGCAGGATGGGCAGTGGAATTGATCCAGGGTTCTCCCTGGCAGAACCAGCCTGGGCAGGGGCTGCAGGATGGGCAGAGAGAGTGAACTCAGGGTTCCCCTGGCAGAACCAGCCCTGACCAGGGTAGAGGCTGCAAGACAGATGGAGGGTGTCTGTCCTGCTGTGATCCGGGGGTTCTCCCTGGCAGAACCAGCCCGGGCAGGGGATGCAGGACAGACAGTGGGTGTCTGTCCTTCAGTGAACCCGGGGTTTCCCCTGGCAGAACCAGCCCTGGCCCAGGGCAGGGGCTACAGGATGGGCAGTGGGAGTGAACCCAGGCAGAACCAGCCCTGTTCAGGGCTGCAGGACAGACGGAGGGTGTCTGTCCTTCAGTGAACCTGAGGTTCCCCCTGGCATAACCAGCCCTGCCCGGGGCTGCAGGACAGACAGTGGGTGTCTGTCCCAGGGGCAGGGGTGGCACTGCCCACCCCGCAGGGTGGGTCTGCCCCAGCCCACACCATCCCTGCTCTTCCCCTCTCAGCATGACAGAGAAGGAGGTGCCAGAGCCGCCGGCTTCACCTGCTGCAGGTGGGAAACCCAAGAGCCGGGTAAGTGGTGCCCACGGGGGACTTTGGGTGGGTGGGTGGGGGATGTTCCCTCTCTATCATCACCCTGCACAGCCCCAGGGGGCTTTGGGGGTCCGGGGGTCCCTGACCCAGCCGGGTGTGGGGTGGGCATTTCCCAGCCTGGTGTTTTGTCTTGGTTTGGAAAGACAGGAGTGTGCTGAGGAAGGCAGAAGCCTCCCCTGAAATGGAGAATGTAAACCATCCTCACCCCTCTGAATTGCTATAAATTTGAAATTAAGGGGCTCTCAGGCAAAAATATGGGAGCAGGAATAACAGTGCTTTAGTAGGGAAAAGAAAATAAAAGGATAAAATAAACAATGCAGTGAACTAGAACAGCACTGACAGAGTCAGAACCCAACCTGACACCCTGTGGGTCAGGGTGTTGGTGTCAGTCCAGTTGGAATTGTGGCTGCAGCCCTCCTGCAGTGTCAGGGGTGGCTCTGCTGGAGCAAGGGGGATCTGTAGAGAAGGATGGATTCTTCCTCTGAAGATCCAGTGGAAGGAGAGAGAACTGCTGTTCCTCTGGGGAATCCAGTGGAGAAACCGTGCTAGTGTCGATCATTATTGCTCTCCTTTTTCGCTGAGCCTTCTCAGCTTCCCAGGAGAAGAATCCTGGGCAAAGAGGATTTTTCAGAAAACATGACCGTGACACAAAATTTTTCAGAAAACATGACTGTGACACAAAATTTTTCAGAAAACATGGCCGTGACACAAAATTTTTCAGAAAACGTGACTGTGACAGAAAGCTTTTCAGAAAACATGACTGTGACAGAAATTTTTTCAGAAAACATGACCGTGACACAAAATTTTTCAGAAAACATGACTGTGACACCTCTCTCCCGCAGGCCTGCCCGGGGAGGTGCCCTCTCACCGCCGCATTGCCGAGCTGTCGGCGGCCGAGCTGGGCCTGGCAGCGCCGGGCGAGCGCCGCAGCAGCGGCACCAGCACCGTCAGCTCTGCCTACACCGTGAGCCGCCGCTCCTCCCTGGTGTCCCCGTACCTGTGCCTGGGCGGTGACGCCCCGGCGGTGCCCGGTGGGCCGTGCCCGGTGGACGGTTACGGTGCCGCCTCTCCGGATGAGCCGCGGCGCTCCGGTGATGCCGGGGGGCTGCCGGGGGTGGGCAGCCTGACCCCGGCGCAGCGTTACCGCCTCAAGGCCAAGTACGCCGCGGCCACGGGCGGCCCCCCGCCCACCCCACTGCCCAGCGTGGAGCAGGTGGCACCAGCTGGGCACGGTGGCACGCCCGGGGGTTACCCCTTGCCTGCCGGGCCTCGCTGCATTGCCAACAGCTTAGTGAGAAGGAACAGCTCCAATGAGCAGCCCGGTTACCCAGGCAGCGTGCCCACTCACATGGTGCCCCGACACGGCGTGCGACGGGCGAGTGACCCTGCCCGGACGGTGGCCAAGCCTCCGGCCGTGCCCAGGGTGCAGAGGTTTAAGAGTGTGGGCAATGTGAGCGTGCCAGGCGTGGGCAGGACGGTGCTGCAGCCCTTGGGTGGGTCTGAGGCCAACCTGCAGCGCCACGGCTTCTCCCCACGCCCCCCCAGCATCACTGAGAACGTCTTCATGGAGGGCATGGGGGGCCCTGGCCCTGAATCCGGCCTGCTGGACATGGAGCAGTACCTGAGTTATCCTGAGGAAAGCTTCCCGTGCCAGGGCACTGGCGTGGAGCTCCAGGGTGGCATCTACGGCGCTCACCGGACCATGGTGGGGACACATGGGGACATGGAGGAGGGGCTGCTGCAGCAGCCTGAGTTCTCCCTCCCGCAGTGCCAGATGAACCAGCGCTTCCCCAGTTTGCCTGCTGGGAACGGGGCCGTGCCAGAGCCCTGGGATGGACCCACCCAGGGCACGCTGGGCATGAGCTCCAGGCAAGGTGTGGGCGCTCCCACCATATCTGGGCCACAGTGTCCCCATCAAAACATCGAGTACCCGCACCCCAGCGCCTGTGGGCAGCATCCCAAGCTGGTGAGCTCATGCCAGGACCAAGAATTTCCGGGGGGGCATCGTTTTAACCGGCTCCAGATCAAATCCGAGCAGCGATACCCAGCGCCGAGCCCAGCGCTCGCTCCCTGCCCCAGCACCAAGCTGGCCGGGCCCTCAGCGTCCCCCGCTGCCTTTGGGCACAGCATGGACGTGGGGCAGGGTGGGTACCCCCCTGTGGGGCCCACACAAGGTGGGTACGTGGGCATGGCCAGCCCGGGTGCCCGCAGAGCCCAGACCCCCACCCTGCACACCAAAGAGGTGATGGTCCGGAACTACGTGGAGGCGCAGCAGGCGCTGATGTGGGGGGAGCAGCAGCCCCCCTGCAAGGGCAGCGTGGCTGGCGTGGGGCTGGGCAGCGAACCCGGGCAGTGCCAGGCCGTGCCAGCCCCGCCACCGTACCTCAGCCCCAGGTACTGCAGTTACCAGCCCAAAGCCGATCACCTGCAGAGCCTGGCGGAGCCCCAGCACCTCCTGAGCCCGCCCTGCTTCAACCCCGAGATGATCCCACACCCTCCAAGTGGCCCAAAACCAGCTCACCAAGCCAGCCTGAGCTACCCAAACAGCCTGGCACAGCCTGGGCACGGCTACGACGGGGTGGACGCCGGTGCCCGGCGCCTGCCACGCTTGCCCCCCACCCGCCCCGTGCCCGAGGGACCCGGGAACCTCCCCCTGTACTACCCAGGGCAGGGCGGCAAAGGTGGGCACAAGCTGCTGGGGCAGGGGGCAGCGAGCTGCGGGCACTACGGCCCCGAGGGACTCAAGGGCACCTCCTGCTACTACCTGGACTCTGGGGAGCAGGTGGCCAACAGCCTGGACTCGCTGGACCTGGAGAACACGCACCTTGACTTTGCTGCCATTGTGGAGGACGTGGAGACCCCCCCGGCGCTGCCCGGACCCCCCAGCCCGGCCGGGGGGCTCCTGGTGCCCTCGCATGGGGGTGCCAACATGGCAGTGGGGGACATGAGCTCCATGCTGAGCACGCTGGCAGGGGAGAGCCACTTCCTCAACTCACTGTCCTAACGGGGGGTACCTGCCCTCAGGTGGGTCCGGGGCTGGGAATCCTCCTCACGCCCACGTTTGTGCCCCTCGTTCAGGAGGGGTCCAGGACACAGCCCCCAACCCTCCAGGTGACCTCTGGAGTGGGGAACTGGTTTTACTGGGCCTTCATTGGGGTGTCCCCGCTTGGGATGAGCCCCCCGCCCTCCACCTCACCAGCGCAGCCTTAACGCCGAAACCAAAGAGCCCCCGCCCCGTGGGCCCTCCCAGTGCCCCCCGCCCCAAATCCCGGTCTGTCAGGACTGCAAGCACCCCCAGCCCCGCTCCAGGGGTGGTTCCCCAGATGTGAGGCCGGGGGGGTGCCTGTACATAGTGTTCATACCTGTCTGTCTGTCTGTCTGTCCCCCTGAACCTCCTTTCTGTGAGAGCACCAGCAGTGCCGCCCCCTCCCCTCATTAAACCCTTTCTCAGGGGACTGTGCCCGTGTGTTTGTCACCTCTGCCAGGTGTTTGTCACCTCTGCCAGGTGTTTGTCACCCCTGCCAGGCGCTCCCTGATCTCGTCTTTGGTCCCCTGTGACCAAAACCGCCCGGCAGCAGCTTCACTACCCTCGGGCAGGGATCCCGAGTTGTTCCTGAGGTGTTGCCGTGGCCCAGATTGCAATTAGCCTTTCAAATAATGCAAACGGCTTAAAATGATGCTGTTAATTATGCAAAAAATAGGTTAAAATAATTCTATTTTCATGCGGAAAAATTAGCTAAGGTAACGTAATTAATCACGAAAAAAGGTTAAATTAATGCGATTTTATATTATTTTGTTCGTGTAATTAATGGTGCAAAGATTGCATAAAATAATGCAATTAATTATGCCGAAATTTCATGAAATTATGCAGTTTTGTATGATTTGCTATAACACAATAATGCAAAAAAGTACTTAAAATAACGCAATTGATGATGCAAAAAAATACTTAAAATGCAATGATGCAGCATTTGCTTAAAATAAGACAATTATGTGTGCAAGATTTGTTTGAATAACGCAGTTGTGCATAATTTGCTTAAAATAATTCAATCAGCTGTGGAAAAAAGTGCTGAAAATAATGAAATACTGCAAAAAATTGCTTAAAATAACAAAACGAATAAGCAAATCTTCCATTAACGCAATTTTGCATAATTTCGTTGAACTCAATTAACCATGCAAAAAAACCCCTTAACGCAATTATAGAAATCAGGGTGTTTCCCCGCGCACCCAGAGCCTTGTCACGCTGTAATTAACCCGTAATTAACACGCAATTAACGCGGAATTAACCCGCGGCAGCGCTCGGGCCGGGCCGGTGGCGCCCTCTGGCGGTGCCGGTGAGGAACGAGCGCGGCGGTGCCGGGCCCGGTCCTGCGCTGCCCCGGGAGCCCCGGACGGAGATTCCGTGGGTCTGGAGCGGGCACCGGGCGTGTGTGGAAGTCGCGGGGTCCCTGGAAGGAGCAGGAGCCCCGGGGATTCAGAGTTCAGGGCTTGAGGCTCCTTCCCCGAGGCGGTGACACCAGAGGGGACAGCACTTCAATGTCACCGGATCCGCCACTCCCGGGATAACCGGTGCTTGTTGCAGTGACGGGAGGGAAGGTGAGACCCCCCAGCTGGCAGTCGTGGCATGGAGAGGGGCTCTGGGGTTGCAGATCCCCCGTCCTCAGCCGGACGCTTCTTCGCTTTCTGTCCCACTCCCCATGACAGTGACACCGCAGGGGACAGCGCTTGGATGTCACCGGATCCGCCAATCCCGGTGTAACCGGTGCTTGTTGCGGTGACGGGAGGGGAGGTGAGACCCCCAGAGTGGCATTCGTGGCGATGGAGAGGGGCCTGGGACAGAACGAACCCCGGGGACACGGATTCCCCCTCAGCCAGGCATTGCGTCCCTTTCTGTCCCCATGGCAGTGACACCACAGGGGACAGCGGAGCTGCCAACCCCGGTGTAGCCGGTGCTTGTTCCGGTGATGAGAGGGGAGGTGAGATCCCCAGAGTGGCAGTCGTGGCATGGAGAGGGGCCCTGGGGTTGGAGATCCCCCCTCAGCCGGGCGCTGCTTCCTTTCTGTCCCACTCCCTGTGACAGTGACACCACAGGGGACAGCACTTGGGTGTCACCGGAGCCACCAATCCCGGGGCAGCCGGTGCTTGTTGTGGTGACGGGAGGGGAGGTGAGACCCCCAGAGTGGCACTCGTGGCAATGGAGAGGGGCTCTGGGTCAGAACGAACACCGGGGACACAGATTCCCCCTCAGCCAGGCACTGCGTCCCTTTCTGTCCCACTCCCCCTGGCAGTGACACCACAGGGGACAGCGCTTGGATGTCACCGGAGCCACCAACCCTGGGGCAGCCGATGCTTGTTGCAGCAACGAGAGGGGAGGTGAGACCCCCGGAGTGGCACTTGTGACATGGAAAGGGGCCCTGGGGACACAGATTTCCTTTGTGTCCCACTCCCCATGACAGTGACACCGCAGGGGACAGCACTTGGATGTCACCGGACCTGCCAGCCCCGGGGACAGCAGTGCCAGCTGTGGTGACAGGAGGGAGAACCAGGACCCCCTCGGCCTCAGGGCAGCGTGGGGAACACTCGATATTAAATACAGCTGGGGTCGTGGTTGGGACAGTAATAAATAGGCAATAAATAGCAATAAATAGAGGGGGGACAAGGCACAGGGACACACTGCAAAGGCACAGGGACACCCCACGGCGTTGTGCCGTGGTGCTGACAGCAGGAATAGCAATTGGGGCACTCCCAGCCCCCCTGCTCTGCCCCTGCCCCACACAGGACTCGGCAGGGTCTGGCAAACCCCTCCCGTGGGGTCGGGGCCATCGCAGCCTCTCCTTTTGTCACTTCCCCGCTCGCTCCTTGTGCGACTCTGTCACCACTTGCTGCAAGAGGAGAATTTGGGGATCAGTCCCAAGGCAGGGTTGGGCCTCCCAGGCAGGGCACCCCCAGTTCTCACCTGCCCATCCCGTGTCTCGATGGTTTTGATGAGCACCATCCTGCGGGCCGGGCTCTCTGCGGGCTGAGGCTCCAGCACTGGGCACAGAGGGGCCATCAGCACCCTGTGCCCTCCCAGACACCCACCCACACCCTCCCAGGGTCTTTACCCCCAAGGAAAGACCCCCCAGACATAGTGAGGGACCCCCAGCTTGTGGCTCACCTGAGCTCCTCATGCTGAAGGGGGTGGTGGGGTGCAGTGGGATGGTGATCCTGGGGGGAAGAGGAGGATGAGGAGGGGCTGGGACTCCTGGGGATTGCCAGGGACCCTCCCACGCCCTCGAGTCTGTGACCCACACCCCAGATCAGCTGTGCCCGTGGGCTGCCAGGCTGGGGGCTGTGCCCGTGGGCTGCCAGGCTGGGGGCTGTGCCCATGGGCTGCCAGGCTGGCACCCAGAGCAGAGCCTGAGGCAGCTCCCCCACCATCCCCTGACCTTGCTTTTATCTCAGCTCCCATGGGAACCTCTTGTTTTCCTGTGGGAACAAGGCCTGGAGCTGCCTCCTCCCGCGAAAATCCCACAATAACCAGGATGACTCAACACAGGGGACATCCCCCGGGGCAGTGGGGACACTCCGCTGCCCTCACCGGCTCTCCTCGCCCTCCAGCAGCTTTCTGTAGGTGGCAATCTCGATGTCCAGGGCCATCTTGACATTCAGCAGGTCCTGGTACTCGCGCAGGTGCCGTGCCATCTCCTCCTTCATCTGCTGGATCTCCTGCTCCAGCCTCCCCACCACGTCCTGGTAGTTCCCGATCTCCTCGCCGAACTCATCCTCCATCTCCCGCATCTGCCGCTGCAGCGCCTCGTTCTGCAGGGACACAAAGGGCTGCAAAGGGCCGGGATGGGGTCTGGGTTTTTTGCACGCCCCCGAACGCTCCCCGGCTCTCACCACGCCCTTCAGCCCGTCCACCTCGCAGGTCAGGCTCTGGATCTGCCGGCGGGACTCGTTCATCTCCTGCTTGGCCAGCCGCAGCGCCTCGTGGTTGCGGTTTGCTGCATCCGAGAGGTCGGCAAACTGCACGGACACGGAGAATCAGGGCTCTAGGAGGGCTCAGCCGCTCCAAAATCCCTCCCCAGCCCCGGGTACCTTTGATTTGTACCATTCCTCGGCTTCCTGCAGGTTTTTGACGGCGATGCTCTCGTACTGGGTGCGGATCTCCCGCAGCGCCGCCGTCAGCTCCGGCTTGCACATCTCAACCTCGGGCAGCCCCGCCGGGCTCGGGCCGCTCACCTCCAGGTCCCGCAGCTCCTGCAGGGGCGCGGGGGCATCACAAGGCCCTGATCTGTGCCCCCCCTGCCCGCCCCATCCCGCCCCGGCCCCACCTCCTCGTGCAGCTTCTTGAGGAAGCCGATCTCGTCCATCAGCAGCTCCACCTTGCGCTCCAGCTCCAGGCGGGACAGCGTGGCGTGGTCCACGTCCTGTGGGAGAGGTTGGGATGAGCTGCAGGGCAGCGTGGAGGGGATGGAACGATCCTGGAGCCCCTCCCCGGGGTGGTGATGGTGGTGATGGGCACAGGGCTCAGCCCCCCAAACTCTGGTTTTGCACAGGGCTGACCCAGCATCACCCCAAAACCCAGGAGCTGAGGAGGGAGATGTGGAGGGACCAGACTGGGGCTACCAGTGTGCTCAGTTCTGGGGGTACCACTGACACAGTGGGTGCTCAGTTCTGGGGGTCCCATCCTGGCCCCCCTGCACTGATCTGTGCCATTTATGCACCAGCACCTCCCGCGAGCCCAGAATTTGGATTATTCCCAGTCCCCACCATTCTCAGTCCCCTCCACCCACGGATCACGGGTACTGCATGGGGACACGGGCCCGCCAGTCCCCTCACCTTGCGGAACAGCACCAGGCTCTTCTCGGCATCCTCGCGCTTCTGCGTCTCGTCCTCCAGCCTGGGGACAGCGAGGGATGAGAGGGAGGCGGGGACGGGGGTGCAGACCCCTCCTCCTGTTGCTCACACCGCGGACGCGAACGGGGACGCAGCAATCCCCTGCCAGTGTCCCCACCCTTGTCCTGCCCCTCCCAGTGCCCCGCCCTTCCGCAGAGCCCACATCTCCCAGTGCCTCCCAGTGCCCTCCGTGCGTCCCGGGTGCCTTTCCCAGTATCCCTTCCCAGGGATCCCCTTCCCCGGGCATTCACCAGTCCCTCCCCGACTTCCCCGGGGCTCCCCCATCCCCATCCCGCTGCATCCTCAGCTCCCCATCCTGGTGCAAAGCCTCATCCCATCACATTCCTCATGCCGGTCCCTCTCTGGCACATTCCCCAGGCTCCATCCCATGCATAACTCATCCTGCCACACCCCTGGTTCCCATTGCAGCTCATCCCTCATCCAAATTCATCCTTCATCCCGGTTCATCCCTCATCCAAATTCATCCCCCATCCCAGTTCATCTTCTATCCCAGACCATCCTTCATCCCAGTCCTTCCCAGTTCATCCCTCATCCTGGTTCATCTCCCATCTGAGTTTATCCCCCATCCTAGTTCACCCCTCCTTCCAGTTCATCTTTCATCCCAGTCCATTCCCCATCCCAGTCCATCCCTGATCCTGGTTCATCTCCCATCCCAGTCCATCCCAGTCCATCCCCCTCATCCCAGTCCATCCCTCATCCAAATTCATCCCTCATCCCAGTTCATCTCCCATCCCAGTCCATCCCAGTCCATCCCCTCTCCCAGTTCATCCCAGTCCATCCTGGTTCATCTCCCATCCCAGTCCATCCCAGTCCATTCCCCATCCCAGTCCATTCCCCATCCCAGTCCATCCCAGTCCATCCCCCGGTCCCCAGCACATCTCCACTCCCGATCCCTCATCCCGGCCCATCCTCTCTCCCCATCCCGCTGCCTCCCCCGGTCCCACCGCCGTCCCACCGCTGCCTCAGCGCCGCCAGGTCTGTGGCGAGCCCGTCCCGCTCCGCCTGGAGCCGGTCCCGGTCGCGGCCGAGGCGCTGCAGCCGCTCCCGCAGCCCCCGCAGCTCCCCCTGCACCAGCCCGGTGCGGGGCCCGCTGGCGGCGGTGGCGCGGCCCAGGGCGGCTCGGAGGGTCCCGTTCTGCCGTTCCAGCGCCCGCACCCGCTCCAGGAAAGCGGCGAAACGATCGTTCAGCGCCGCCAGCTCCTCCCGCTCCGCTCCCCGCGCTGCCGCCGCCGCCGCCAACCGCTCCGGGGCCACGGAGAGCGGCGGCGACATCCCGGGGTCGCGGTCACGGCGGCTCATGGTGGCACCGGGAGGGCGCTGGCTGCCGGTAGCGGCCGTTTATAGCGGGCAG
Organism: Basileuterus tristriatus; assembly: GCA_035047985.1. NCBI lineage: Eukaryota > Metazoa > Chordata > Aves > Passeriformes > Parulidae > Basileuterus > Basileuterus tristriatus. The sequence continues at coordinate 3,282,748 of JAWWMR010000103.1, read as the reverse complement.
CGGCTCCGCCCCGCCGGGGGGACCCGGGGGTACCGGACACAGAGAGAGGGGAGGGGTCTCCCGGCCGGAGGGAGGATCGGGGGCTGCGGATGTGCCCTGGAGAGGGGCGGGGAAAGGGGATGGGGGTGGTCGGGGATGCCCTTGGGATGAGGGGTGGGGGCTGCAGGATGTGGGGCTGCAGGAATTCCCCTTCAGAGGGGCTCGGGGACTCCCAAGGGATGAGAGGTGGGGGCTGCAGGATGTGGGACTGCAGGAATTCCCATTTAGGGGGGCTCGGGGATACCCTCGGGATGTGGGGCTGCAGGAATTCCCCTACAGGGGGGCTCGGGGACCCCCTCGGGATGAGGGGCGGGGGTTGCAGGATGTGCGGCAGCAGGAATTCCCTTTTAAGGGGGAATCGGGGACCCCCAAGGGATGCAAGGTGAGGGGCTGGGGGAGTGCAGGCAGAGGAGCCAGCAGCACCAGGGGCAAGAGGGAGAGGACCCGAGGGAGACACAGAACCCCCCCTGCTCGGTCAGAAGGAGAGAGACCCTTATGGGGTCCCCCTCAGGTAACATGGGGGTACAAACCCCCCAGCTGGGATGCAGGGCTCAAGCAGAGCATCCCTCTGAGCTGGGTCCCATTCTGCTCAGCATCCAGGGAGGGGGTGCCCCTCTCACCCACCCCCCTCCCTTTCTGTCGGGGCCGCCGTGACTCGGCTCTGCGGGAGCTGCCATGCGCGGGGCAGCGCAGGACAGCGGGCACTGCAACCCCCCCGAACCCCCCCTTTCCGGGCAGCCAGGGCGGCACTTACGGGAAGGAGTCGCTGCCCTGCCCAGAGGCTCCTCCTGGGGAGGGTCCCGCCCGCCCAGGACCCCCTCCCAGCTCTGCAGAGAGCAGCACCGAGAGTGGCTCCGTGCCAGCAGCAGCATGACACCACGTCCAGCCCGTCTGCAGCAGACTCTGGGCAGGACACTGGGGGCTCTCAGGGGTCACTTGGAGACCCCCAGGGCCAGCAGAACGCTGAGGAGAACCTGAGCCCCCCACCACTGCCAGCTCATAGCAGAGGAGCCAGCCAGGGACCCCCCAACCCCACAGAACTCCCCCAGCCTCTCCCCTGTGCCAGCTGGCAGCAGGACCTGGCAGCCGGCCCAGCTGAGCCCCCCCCCCCCTCCCCTGGGATGTCCCCCCAGGTCACCACAAGGCGGATTGTCCCAGCACAATGAAGAGGCAGCACTGGAGAGAGGCATTTTAATGAACAGCACCACAGTAGTGTTGAGACAAGGCGCTTCTATTCCTCTCCTTCCTCGTCGCCCTCCATGCTGTCAGCTCCCACCTCCTCATAATCCTTCTCCAGGGCTGCCATATCCTCACGGGCCTCCGAGAACTCGCCCTCCTCCATGCCCTC
>JAWWMR010000103.1:3217602-3228572 GCA_035047985.1 Basileuterus tristriatus | reverse complement strand
GCTGAGCCCCTCCACGCCTTGGGGACCCCCCTGTCGGCCGGGGCCATGCTGGGGGGTCCGGAGCGGGGTGGTGCGGGGCGCCTGCGGATCTGCGAGCGGACCAAGCTGGTGCTGGTGGAGATCGACACGGTGGCGTGTTGCAGCCCGGGTGGTGCCGGCATGGCCGCGGGCTGCTGGCCCGAGCCGCCCTGGACCTACCGCCGCATCGCCGGGGAGTACGCGTGAGTGGGGACCGCAAGGTGGGGTTTGGGGGGGGTCCGTCCTGCTCCCCTCCCCTGCTCCCCTCCCTCGCTCCCCTCACTCCCATCTCTGTCTTGCAGGTACCTGGAGAAACGCTTTGTGGCCGAGCTGGCCCCCCCCTGGCCCCCAGTGCCCTCCAACCCCCCTTGTCGCCTGCAGGACTTCACCACCCGGCCCCGGGTACCCCCCGCCCCCTGCCCCCCACCGCAGCTTGAGGGGCTGGGGGGCAGCAGCGGACCCTGGGGGGGTCACCCCGTGCCCACACCTCGGCCCCCGGTGTCGGGGGACAAGGCGGGCCCCCCCACCTACGAGGTGCACATGCAGCGGGTGCAGGCGGCCCACGCCCGCCGTGGGGGACCCCCCCCTTACATCGCGCCCCCCGCCTATGACGGGCCCCACCGCACCCTCCAGCTCCGCCCTCCGCGGGGACCCCGCAGCCCCCCGCCGGCTCCTCCTCGGGCCCGGGGGGCTGTGCCGGGCGGCTGGAGCCACACCCTGCCCCGGGCGGCCACCGAGGCCAAGCACCGGTGGCCCCGTGCGACGCTGCCGTCCCCAGGCGGGCCTGGCACCGCCCCCCGGCACTGCCAGACGCTGCCGCGGGCAGCAGCCGGCCGGGAGCGGGGGGCACCGGGGCGCGGGAGGGGGCAGCGGGGAACGGGGGGCCACGTCCTCATTGATGCCACCCGCGTGGTGGTCCGGGCTCAGTACGTGCCACCCCCGCAGCGACAGCAGGTCCGCTATGCCAGGGCATCGCCCCTGGCGGCTGGCACCCCTCCTCGCAGCCCTTCCGCGCCCGCCGGGGTTGGCAGCCCCGCTGCAGCGCCCTCGCCGCCCCGGGAGCCCTCCGGCAGCCCCCGCAGCCCGTGGCAGAGCCCGGGGGGCTGCAGGGGTGCCCGGGGGCGGCCCCCGCCGCGGCGGCCGGTGCTGTACGCGCAGGCCTTGCGGGAAGCCGTGTCCCGCATCCGCCGGCACACGGCGCCCGACTCGGACTCGGATGCCGAGAGCAGCGTGGGGGGCTCCCGGCAGCGCCTCTGCCGAGACCCCCGCGCCTACAGCAGCAGCAGCAGCAGCCTGGAGAGCGCCGGAGCCCCCCCGGGCCCCGCCAGCCCCACCCCGGCCTGAGAGGCGGGGCTTGACTGGGTGTGGCACTTGTGGGGCGGGGCTTGCCGGGGTGTGGTTCTCAGGGGCGGGGGGCGGGGCTCAGGGCTGGAGTTCCCACGGGCTGACCCCAATAAAATCTCCGGGATCCCCTGTGCCGCCTCTGTCCCTGTTTGTGTGAGGTCGGGGAGGGGGCGTCACCCCCTCAGGCCTCTCTGTGGCCCCCAGCAAGGACTCAGGTGTCCGGGCCCGCCCCCGTAACATTCCCGGTGTCCCGTTACGGTGCCGGGGTCAGCCGGAGGTCCCGGGTGTCCCGGCGGCCACCACAGTGCGTCACGACACGGGCAGGACGTGCCAGCTCCCCCCGAATCCCCCATAACGAGTGGGTGGGCACAGCAGGGCTGGCCCTGCGCCGCCACCAGCCCCACGTCACGGCCGGGGGGGGACCCCCAGTGAGTCACTGTCCCCCCCAAACAGCCGCCACCTCTTAGTCACGCTGCGGGGACGGGGGGGTGGTGGGGGGAGCATCCCCGCGGCCCCAGGAAACCGCACACAAATATCGCGGCCAATTTGCGCGTTATTTAAAACCGGCTCCTCCCCCGCCCCCCCGGCGCGACCCTGTCATTATCGCGGTGACACCGGCGCGGAGGTCACGGCACGGGGCAGCTGCCGCAGCGAGGCCACCCGGGAGGCTGGGGGGGCACCCCCAAGGCCACGTCACCCCCCCAGTGTGTCCCCCTGTCCTGGCACGTGGCCAGGGTGGCATCGAAGTGCCACACCTGGCTCTGACCCGAGCCACAACGGCGCAGGTGTGGTCCTGCACCAGGTGTGGTGGCAGCTGGCACGGCTCGGCATGGCCTGGCACGGCATAGGATGGTTGGTAAGGTGTGGTGTGAGCCACGGATTGTCACGGCGCGATGCAGCCTGGCACAGCCTGGCACGGTTTGGAACGTGGCTTGGTATGACCCAGCTTGGTACAGCCTGGCACAGCTTAGCACAGCAGCCTGGCATGGCTTGGCAAAGCCCAGAAGAGCCAAGCACAACTCAGCAGGCTTGGCACAGCTTAGAAAGGCCAGGAACAGCTCGGAACAGCTCAGTGCAGCCTGGCAGAGCCTGGCACGGCATAGGATGGTTGGTAAGGTGTGGTGTGAGCCACGGATTGTCACGGCACGATGCAGCCTGGCACAGCCTGGCACGGTTTGGAACGTGGCTTGGTATGACCCAGAACGTCTTGGCACAGTTTGGTGTAGCCTGGCACAGCTTGGCACAGGTCAGCTTGGCTTGGCAAAACCCAGAAGAGGCAAGCTCAGCTCAGCAGCCTTGGCACAGCTTTGCATGGCAAGGAACAGCTCAGAACAGCCTGGCAGAGCTTGGCACAGCCTGATGCCACCTGACATGGCTCAGCACAGCTCAGCACGGCACGAACAGCACCAGAACAGCTCTTTGCGACTTGGTACGGCTTGGCACAGGCTTGTATAGCCTGGCACGGCTCAACACAAACAACCACAGCTTGGCACGGGCTGGCACAGCCTGGCACGGCTCAACACAAACTACCACAGGTTGGCACAGGCTGGTACAGCCTGACACGGCTCAGCACAGCCTGGCACAGCTTGGCACAGCCTGGTATAACCTGGCACGGCTCAACACAAACTACCAGAGCTTGGCACAGCCTGGTACAGCCTGGCATGGCTCAGCACAAACTACCACAGCTTGGCACGGGCTGGCATAGCCTTGCACCGCTCAATACAAACTAACACAGCCTGGCACAGCCCAGTACAGCCTGGTATAACCTGGCAGGCTCAGCACAAACTACCACAGCCCAGCACAGGCTGGTATAGCCTGGCACGGCTCAACACAAACGACCACATCTTGGCACAGCCTGGTACAGCCCAGCACAGCACGTCATGCCCCGGCGCGGTGCCCGGCGTGGCGCGGGGTGTCCCAGACGCGGGGGCAGCGGCGCTGCCCTTCCCGTGGGATCAGCTCCTTCCCAAAGCCGCTCCCCGCCGGGAAAATCACCTTCTAATTCGGGCTGAGCCGGCGCCAGCGCCTTCCCTGGCACCCCCGGGGCACCCGGAACGCGCCGCAGCCTGCGGGGTCCTCCCGGGGGCACCGGGGGCTCAGCCCGTGGGGTGTCAATGCCTGGGACCGGGAGGTCCCGCCCGGTACCGGAGCCCCCGGAGAGGGACGCGCTGTGACCGCCAGATGTCGCCGCGCAGCCGGTGACCGATGGCACCGGGGGGCACCGGGGGACACCGGGGGGCACCGGGGGTCCTGCCTGCCCCGGGAGCGGTGCTGTGTCCCCAAAGAACCGTCAGCCACGTGTGACATCCGTGCCAGCGCTGTCCGGTGTGTCACCGGGGCTGGCGATGTCCCCACAGGGAGCTGTGACCCTCGTGTGTCACCGGTGACAGCGGTGTCCCCAGAGGGCTGTACCAGCTCTGGCTGTGTGCCCAGAGAGCCGTGACCCACATGTGTCGTGGGTGCCGGTGGTGTTTGAGAGCCTTGTGTGTCACTTGTGACAGCGATGTCACCACAGACCTGTCCCCGTGTGTGTGTGTGTGCTGCTGCTGTCCCCAGACAGCCACAAGCCGTGTGTGTCACTGGTGATGACTGGTGTCCCCAGAGAGCCTTGTCTCATGTGTCACTGGTGTTGGCAATGTCCCAGAGGAGCCCTGGCCATGTATGTGCCAGCTCTGGCGGTGTCCCCAGTGAGCTGTGACATTTGTGTGTCACTGGTGTCCCCAGAGATCTGTGTCCATGTGTGCGCTGCTGTTGGCAGTGTCCCTGCAGAGCTGTGACCCTCACATGGAGCTGGCATTGGCCATGAAATGTCCCAGAGGATCCCTGTCCCAAAAGAAGCCCTGTCATGTGTCACTGGTGTTGGCAACGTCCCAAAGGAGCCCCGTTCATGTATGTGCCAGTGCTGGTGGTGACCCCAGCGAGCTGTGACATTTATGTGTCATTGGTGACAACAATGTCCCCAGAGATTCGTGTCCATGTGTGCTCTGCTGTTGGCAGTGCCCCACAGAGCATCACCCTCACGTGCAGCTGGCACTGGCCATGCCACGTCCCAAAGGAGCCACATCCATGTATGTGCCAGTGCTGGCAGTGTCCCTAGCGACCTGTGACCTTCATGTGTCACTGGTGACACTCTGGTGACAACGATGTCCCCAGAGATCCGTGTCCAGGTGTGCACTGTTGTTGTCAGTGTCCCTGTAGAGCCATGACCCACACGTGCAGCTGGCACTGGCCATGCCATGTCCCAAAGGAGCCCCATCCATGTATGTGCCAGCTCTGGCGGTGTCCCCAGCGAGCTGTGACATTTATATGTCATTGGTGACAACGGTGTCCCCAGAGATCCGTGTCAATGTGCGCTGCTGTTGTCAGTGTCCCCGCAGAGCCGTGACCCACACGTGCAGCTGGCACTGGCCATGCCATGTCCCAGAGGAGCCCTGTCCATGTATGTGCCAACTCTGGCGGTGTCCCCAACCAGCTGTGACCTTCACGTGACAACGATGTCCCCAGAAATCTATGTCCATGTGTGCACTGCTGTCGGCAGTGTCCCCACAGAGCCGTGACCCTCACGTGCAGCTGGCACCGGCCATGCAATGTCCCAAAGGAGCCCTGTCCATGTATGTGCCAGCTCTGGTGGTGTCCCCAGCGAGCTGTGACCTTCGTGTGACAATTGTGTTCCCAGAGATCTGTGTCCAGGTATGTGCCGCTGTTGGCAGTGTCCCCGCAGAGCCGTGACCCTCACGTGCAGCTGGCACCGGCCGTGCCACATCCCACGCGTGCCAGCGGCACTGTCCGTGTCCCCGCAGCGCGGTGTCACCTGGTTACACCCGGCTCCTGACCGTCCCCATCCCACCGTCCCCAGCGCGTCCCCGTGTCCCCGCCCGCGGTGCCGGCTCTCCCAGGCCGCGCGAGGAGCCGGTGGGAAGGGTCCGGTGAATGCGGCATTGTTGCGCGGGGTTGGAGTCACAGATAATTACCTCAATTAGTTACAATGGCAGAGTAATAAATACAGGCTTAGCGGCTCCTTCCCCACTGCGGCTTCTCAGATTAATCCAGCCCGGGCGAGCGGAGCTGAAAGGATTGATGGACAATTCATTAAACCCGCCGAATGCCGCACAAGGCACCCGTGAAGGCCGGCGTTAGCCCCCGGCGGCTCCGCTTTGTCCCTAATTGTTCGTCTCGGGCATTGGTCACCTATCAGGGAGTGGGTGACGGCGACGGTCCCCCCGGGGCTGGCATGCCCGGGGATTAGAGGCCAGCGCTGCCACCGTTGCTGGGCGCGTTGGCCCCGCGCCGGAGGAATGCGGCGGATGGGAGGGGGCGGCCGGACAAGCCGGGAGCTGGCGGGACGTGGGTCCGCATCGACCGGAGGCGAGGGGAGCCGGGACGGGGCTGTGCCGCTGGTGATGGTGACAGGGGATGGGATGGGAGGGGATGGGGACGGTGCCGCAGGTGGGATGGGGCCAGGTGGGCACAGCTCTGTCTGTCTGTCCTGCATCTCTGGATGCTGTCCTGTCCGTCTGTGCTGCATTTCTGGAAATGACAGGGTCCTCCTGCCTCATTTCTGGACACTGTCCTGTCCTGCACCTCTGAGAATGCCACAATTCCTCTGTCCAGCACCTCTGGGCACTGTCCTGTCCCTCCGTCTGGATTCTGGGAATGACACCATCCCTCTGTCCCACACCTCTAGGCACGGCTCTGTTCTGCATCTCTGTGTCATCCTGTCCCTCTGTCCAGAAACTTTGGGCATTGTCCTGTCTTTCTGTCCTGCAGTTTGGGGAATGTCACCATCCCACTGTCCTGCACCCCTGGGCATGTCTGTGTCCCTCTGTCCTGCACCCCTGGGCACTGTCCTGTCTTTCTGTCCTGCAGTTTGGGGAATGTCACCATTCCACTGTCCTGCACCCCTGGGCATGGCTGTGTCCCTCTGTCCTGCACCACTAGGCATTGTCCTGTCTTTCTGTCCTGAAGTTTGGGGAATGTCACCACCCCACTGTCCTGTGCCCCTGGGCATGGCTGTGTCCCTCTGTCCTGCACCCCTGGGCACTGTCCTGTCCCCATTGTCCCACATTTCTGGGAATGACATCTTTCCTCTGTCTTGGAAGCACCCCTGTCCCTCTGTCCTGCACTTCTGTGTGTCATCCTGTCCCACAGCCGCAGGCAGAGCCCCCCTGCACCCCACCCCTGAACGGGGCTGTCCCATCCCTCCTCAGGCCCAGCTTGTGGCCACCATCCAGCTGTTACCCGGCTTCCCAGATGTGACAGCCTGCTGCAGGATGGCACCGCCCTCTCCCTGGCCCTGGCCCTCCTCTGTCCCACAGCAGCTATTTCCAGCACCCAGGAGTATTTGTCCAAGCCGGGGAGGTCTGTGCCCGGTGCCCAGGGTGCCCCTGCCCACCTGGGGGTCGCGGCTGCCCGAGGTGCCCAGCAGGACACACAGGAAAAGCTGAGTAACAGAGGTGACTTATAAGAATGTCATTATCTATATTCCTGACTCCTACCGCAGGAAAACAGGCTATTTTCATGCTGAAGCAGGAGCAGAATTTAGCAGGCAGATAACCCGGCAGGCGGGAGATGCTCGGAGGGTTATTTCGGGCTGTGTTCCTTTCCAGGCGTTTTCCTTGCCTTTTGGTATTTTATTCTCCACGCTGGGCTGTGTTTTGACCTTGGCGCGGGCAGCGGGGGCCCCCAGGGTGTTTTTCCCCCCCTCCTTTGAGTCTCTAAACATCAACTTTTCCACTATCGGCTCCGCGGGATATTTCGGGTGGTGGCAGCGTCATCCCGCAGCCTTTGATGCGGTGCAGCCTCAGGGGCCCCGAGAGGTTCCCGGCTCTGGGGGGGAGCCCGGGCTCTGGGGACCCCCGGGGCACCGGGCTGGGGGTCCCCCAGACACAGAGAGGGAGGTTTTGATGTCCCCAAATGTGAAATAATGGTGCAGGGGGAATGTGTGGACCCTGTGCCCATCCTCGTGGGATGCCTGTCCCAGAAGGATGCCCTTCCCAAGGATGCCCCTTCTGGGGATATGCCCACCGCCTTGGGATGCTTATCCCAGGGAAAAACCCGTCTCAGGGCATGTGCTGTGTGCTGAATTCCCATCCTGCTGAGGTGCCCACTCCAGTGGGAGGGCTGTCCCAAGAGGATGCCCATTCTGACAGGATACCCATTCCAGAGGGATGCCCATCCAGAGGGAAGCCTGTCCCAGAGAAATGCCCATCCCGTGCCAGCGGAACACCTGCCAACCACAGAGCTGCACCCCGCCTTTGCCACATCATTTCTCATGTGGTCACGCATGGATGTAGGGCTGTTTGTGGGGCCAGCGGCCATCTCTGTCCCCTCTGGCCCCTGCCCCGGTAACCCCGGTGCCCTCCCCCGGCCCTGCTTTTCCCCCGGAGCCGAGGGGAGCCGTCAGCCCCGGCCGGTAGCGGTGATGGACGATGCTCATTCCCTGTCTGTCGTCTTGTACCTCCCGGGGCCGCTCCCAACTCCCGGCCTCGGCGGCACCAGCCCGACCGCCCCGGCAAATTCCAGCATCGGAGATGCTGCAGTCAAGGTGCCATGGTGATGGGCGCCGCAGCCGTGGGGATTGGACGGTCCCGGCCGGGAATGGCTGCGATGGAGACGGGCACAGCGGGAGAAGGAAGGGGGTCTGCGGGGAGGGGATGGCAGAGAGTGGAGGGAAGGAGAAGAGAGATGGACAGACAGCAGACAGAGAGGCTGATGGATGTAGAGTGGGGAGGTGAGGGGATGGAGAAGTGATGGATGAACGGATGGACAGCACATCGCCACGGTTTGGGATGCATTGGTGTCCCCCCTCCTTCCCCCAGCCCCTCCCCAGACACGAATCAGGGCAGGACTGATAAAAATATATTCTTTATTCTTCTCTAAAGGCTATCAATGACACCTGTAACAAAGCATCATTATTATTAATTATTATTAATTATTATTATCTTTCATTATAAAAAACAGGGCCTGAGGCCGGCGAAGCAGGGTGGGGGGCGGCAGCACCAAACCGTCCACAATAAATATTTTATTTACAGCAAGAAGTGACCCCGTGGAGCCGGGGAGTGGCCGGCAAGGTGCTTGGCACTGAGCCCACCCATGGCAGGATGGGGGTCCCTAGGACACATCCACACCCCCCCACCCATAGGTGCCTTCAATCCAGCCGGGCACCCGTCATGGGGGGTGGGTGGCGCTGACCCCCTCCGGGGCTGGGCAGGGCGGTCCCGGGGCAGCTCACAGGCACTCGTGCAGCACCTGGGTGTTGGTGCAGTTGAGGCAGCTGACGTGGCAGCACCAGTGGAAGGTGCAGTTGCAGCGCTCGGTGACGCGCTGGGTGCGTGTGCGGTACCCGCGCCCGCAGCACAGCAGCTCGCACCCATCCAGCCCCGGCGAGGAGCTGTTGCAGAACCTCCCAGCCGTGCCCGCCGTGCCCATCTTCCCGCTGTAGGTGCAGAAATTGGGCGATTTCTCGAAGTAGACGAGGTCGTGGGGCGAGGGGGGTTTGTGGGCCGGGTTTTCGGGCTCCAAGTGATGCAGCTCCACCCGCGATGCCCGGTTGCTGCCCTTGTTGCCGTAGATGACGCGGGAAGCGCCGTCGAAGCGATCCTTCAGGACGTCGCCCACGGCACGGAAGGTGGGCAGCCGCATCCAGCAGGTGCGGACGGTGCAGGAGCCCGACATGCCGTGACATTTGCACTCCTGGCGCATCTCCGAGAAGACAGTCTGGAAGGAAAGGGGAATTTGGGGATTTGTGAGCAGCCTGGGACGCCCCTAGGGACAACCGTGCTCCTACACCCCTCTGCAGGGTGTCACATCACTTTCAGACATGACTTGTCCCACAGACAAGCACAAAACCCATCTCCAACTGTTCCCAGAACAGACTGAAGGTCTTGGTGGTTGTGTTCATCTCTGTGCCTGGAATGAAAGGGGAATGTGGGGCTTTTGTGAGCAGCCTGGGACCCCCCTAGGGACCACCGTGCTCCTACACCCCCCTGCAGGGTGTCACATCACTCAGACATCACTTGTCCCAAAGACAAGCGCAAAACCCATCTCCAACTGTTCCCAGAACAGGCTGAAGGTCTTGGTGGTGGTGCTCATCTCTGTGCCTGGAAGGAAAGGGGAATTTGGGGCGTTGTGAGCAGCCTGGGATCCCCCTGGGGACCACCGTGCTCCTACACCCCTCATTTCTGCACTGTCACATCACTCAGACGTCATTTATCCCAAAGACAAGAGTGAAAACCATCTCCAACTGTTCCCAACACACACATGGGAACAGGCTGAAGGTCTTGGTGGCCGTGCTCATCTCTGTGCCCACCCCAGTGCCCTCACCAAGCCCCCAGTGCCCTCACCATGCGCCCGGCCTCGTTGTTGTGCAGGTTCATGAGGAAACGCAGGTCCCGGCCCTTCTCACTGGAGTCCACAAACTCCCTCCCAAAGAGGCGACCGAAGTCGATGTTGTCACTGCAGCCCCCCCAGTGCCAGTCAGGGCCCCCAGGGCCACGGCGCCGGTAGTCACAGGTGCAGGACTCGATGGACCCCTCCGAGCACGACCTGGCCACCGAGTGTGTCACGCCAGCACTGGTGATGGCGAAGATGAACGCTGTCTCCCGGCAGCCTGTGGAGGGAGCGGGACCTCAAGATGCTGCCAGGATGGGGAGGGGGCACCCCCTGGCACCCCCAACCCTCCATCACGATGGGCTGGTGATGCCCTATAGACACCAGGGGTGCTTTGATGAGCATCCCAACTTGGGGGTGCACGGAGGAGGTCTGGGGGACCCCCGTGCTGCCCCCCAGCCTCACCCCTGTTGACGATTTTGCCGAAGATATTGGGGCCCTGCGAGGTGGGGCAGTTCCAGCGGCGGTTGCGGAACTGCCACTTGCACTCCTTGATGGCAGTCTGGAGGCCGGAGCTGACGCTGTGCAGGATGCCGGGGTTCTGCCGGATCAGCTTGCGCTGCTTTCGGCTCAGCAGCTGCAGGCTGGGGTCCAGCACCAGCTGCACGTTCTTGGAGTCTGTCAGCAGGTTGGTGGACGAGGCCACGTTGATGATGCCCCTGTGGCACAGGTGGGGACGGTGACCACTAGCGGCGTGTCCCCAGCGCCTCCCTCCTCACCTCAACCTCCCTGCAGGCTCCTCGCTGCAACCGCAGCATCCCCTGTAGGGATCCCAAACGGGGGTCGCAGCCCCGTGTCCCCCCACACGCCCCATTCCTGCGCGCAGGGCAGTCCCTGCTGTGCCTGTGCCAGCCCCGCCCTCCCGCCTCACCACCCCGGTGCCGGTACCGGTGCCGGTGCCGGTGCTGTCCGACTCACCACCACCGCCCGCTGTTGTTCACTGCCAGCGTGTTGGAGAGGGAGGAGAGGGCCAGAGCCCAGAGTGCCCGGAGCGCCAGCCCCAGAGCGGCGGCGCGCATGGCTCCGGCCCCGGGAGCCCCGGCAGAGTGCGCGGGCGAGCGGCCGTCCCGGTATTTATGGTGCCGCAGAGCCCCCGGCCCGGCCGCTACATCCACGCGTGTTTCCGGACGCGCGGGGCGGCTCCGAGATGAGGACGGCCGCGGGGGGACGCGGGGAGCGCCGGGCGGGCGGGCCGGGCCGGCACCGCCGCCGCCACCGGG
>JAWWMR010000103.1:3203514-3214620 GCA_035047985.1 Basileuterus tristriatus | reverse complement strand
CGATGCGCAGGGGGGGGCGGCGCAGTGCGGGGGGCAGAGGCGGGGGTTTGGGGGCGCGTTGTGACGGGGGGTGCTGAAGAGGGGGAGCGGTGGATTCGGGGGTCCCGGGGGCGCGGGGGATGCGCACGGTGCGGAGGAAGGGGCGCGCTGCGGTTCGGGGGGGGAGCGATGGGGGCGTCCCCCTCCGGCGAGGCTGAGGGGATGGGGGCATCGTGCGGAGGCTGGGTCGGCTCCGGGGGGGCTCTGCTGTCCTCGAGGGGGGCGACAGCCCTGCCTCAGTTTCCCCCGGTGCAGCGCTCTGGGCTGTCCTTCTGCAGGGTGCAGCGGGGGCCGGCTCAGCATCCCCCGGGCTGCACTCACAGACACCCCCACACACTGCACAGCCCCCTCCCCACCTCCTTGGCATCCCCCAAACCCTGCATCCCCCCCAGGACATGAGGATCCCCGATTCCTGCAGCTCCCCCCTCCCACTCCAAGCTCCGGGGACCCCTCAGCTCCACCCCTGCAGATTTCAGGGCCTCCCCCAGCCTGCCCCATGCCCCCGCAGGATCCGGCCTCGGAGCCAGCGCCGCCGTCACCATGGGCAACATCTTCGGGAACCTGCTGAAGAGCCTGATCGGGAAGAAGGAGATGCGGATCCTGATGGTGGGGCTGGACGCTGCCGGGAAGACCACCATCCTCTACAAGCTCAAACTGGGGGAGATCGTCACCACCATCCCCACCATCGGTAGGGGGGACATTGGACAGGGCCCACTCCCCATCTGGGCTCCTTTGAAGGGGCTGGTGGCTGCCCCGTGCCTCAGTTTCCCTCCACTGTCCCTCCCCACAGGGTTCAACGTGGAGATGGTGGAGTACAAGAACATCAGCTTCACCGTGTGGGATGTGGGTGGGCAGCAGCAGGGCCCAGAATGGGGTGGCCAGAGCACAGCACCCCAGAATGGGGTGACCAGAACCAAACATTCCAGAATGGGGTGACCAGAGCCAGTGCCAGGGCCCAGAATGAGGTGACCAGGGCCCAGCACCCCAGAATGGGGTGACCAGAACCAAACATCCCAGAACGGCGTGACCAGGGCCCAGCACCAGGGCCCAGAATGGGGGTGACTAGGGCTCTTTTGAAGGGGCTGGTGGCTGCCCTGTGCCTCAGTTTCCCTCCACTGTCCCTCCCCACAGGGTTCAACGTGGAGACAGTGGAGTACAAGAACATCAGCTTCACCGTGTGGGATGTGGGTGGGCAGGACAAGATCCGGCCCCTCTGGAGGCATTACTTCCAAAACACCCAGGGTAGGTGGCTCAGGGGACAGCATGGGGGGACCTGGGGAGCAGGGTGGCCACAGGAAGCCCTGATGGTGCCCTCTGCTCTGGCCAGGGCTGATCTTCGTGGTGGACAGCAATGACCGGGAGCGGGTGAATGAGGCACGGGAGGAGCTGATGCGGATGCTGGCGGAGGATGAGCTCAGGGACGCCGTCCTCCTCGTCTTCGCCAACAAGCAGGTGGGTCTGGGGGTGGGGAGAGCCTTGTGGTGGTGCTGAGACATCCCCGGGGTGTCAGGGCAGCTGTGTGGTGTAGGACAGGGCTGGTGTCAAAGAGGATTTGGGACAGAGCCACGGCCATGCCTGTGGCACCAGGGGTGATGGTCACCCCCAGACCCATCCCCATGGCACCAGGGATGGTGGTGGCCCCCAGGGCATCTCTGTGGCACCAGGGATGGTGGTGGCCCCTGAGGCCATGCCTGTAGCACCAAGGATGGTGGTGGCCCCTAGGGAATTGTGGTGACACCAGGGCTGGTGGTGGCCCTTGGAGCCATTCCTGTGGCACCAGGGATGATGGTGGCCGTCAGGGTCATCTCCATGGCACCAAGAATGGTGGTGGCCCCCAGGGCATCCCCATGGCACAGGGATGGTGATGGCCCTCCCTGTGGCACCAGGGATGGTGGTGGCCCTCCATGTGGCACCAGAGATGGTGATGGCCCTTGGAGCCATTCCTGTGGCAGCAGGGATGGTGGTGGCCCCAGGGCATCTCTGTGGCACCAGTGATGGTGGTGGCCCCCGAGGCCATGCCTGTAGCACCAGTGATGGTGGTGGCCCTTGGAGTCATCCCTGTGGCACAAGGGATGGTGGTGGCCCTCCCTGTGGCACCAGGGATGATGGTGGCCCTTGGAGCCATCCCCTGGCACCTGGGAAGGTGGTGGCCCCCAGGGCCATCCCCTGGCATCAGGAATGGTGGTGGCCCTTGGAGCCATTCCTGTGGCACAAGGGATGGTGGTGGCCATCAGGGTCATCTCCATGGCACCAGGAATGGTGGTGGCCTCCAGGGCATCCCCATGGCACAGGGATGGTGATGGCCCTCGGGGCCATGGCACCAGGGATGATGGTGGCCCTCCCTGTGGCACCAGGGAAGGTGGTGGCCCCTGGGGCCTTCTCCATGGTACCAGGGATGATGGTGGCATTCCCTGTGGCACCAGGGATGGTGGTGGCCCCCCGAGCCATCCCCACAACACCAGGGCTGGTCTTTAACACATCTCTGTCCATCCCTGTGGTGCCAGGGCTGGTGTCTCACATCCCCCTGGCACATTCCCCCTCCTCCCTGCAGCATCAGGGCTGGTCATGGTCCCCTGTGGCAGACTCGTGCCCACCCCCATGGCATCAGGGCTGGTGCCAGCCCCCGTGGAGTGGCATGGAGGGCTGCCACCCATTCCTGTGACCTCCCTTGTGTGCTGCAGGACCTGCCCAACGCCATGAACGCAGCGGAGATCACGGACAAGCTGGGGCTGCACTCCCTGCGCCACCGTAACTGGTACATCCAGGCCACCTGTGCCACCAGCGGGGACGGGCTCTACGAGGGCCTCGACTGGCTCGCCAACCAGCTCAAGAACAAGAAATGAGTGGGGGGTCCCTCCTGTGCCCCCCCGGGCCATGCCAGGGCCCCCCCCGGCCGCCCCCTCCCCGCCCCGGTTGGGTTTTGCTTTCTTCTGGCACCGGTTGCTGTGGGGTTTTTCGCCTTTTTTTGGGGTCCCCCTGGTTCCCCTCGGATCTCGTGTGTGCGTGCGTGGAATTAGAGCTCTATATAACGCCCAGGGGGGCAGGGGCAGAGCCCCGGGAGGGTGGGATGGGGGCCGGGGGAGGGTGGGGGGGCCACCTCAGCACTGCCCTGCCTTTGGGGGGGGCCGGGGACACCCCCGTCCCCATGCATGTCCCTCCTGCACCCCTCGCCTTCCTCTGGACCAAATGTGGGGGCAGCAGGGCCATGGTGGGGGGTTGGGATTCTACACCTCCCTCTCCCTCCCAGCACCCCCTCCCAGCCCTGTTTGCCCCCCCCGGGCATTCCACACGTCCCCGGCCCCCCCCCCATGTCACTTCGAGGCAGGTCCCCTTCCCGCAGCGTGACCCTCGCAGGGGTGGGGGTGGCACAGAGCTGCCAGGACCTCTTTGGTCCCTTTGGCCGTGCCCCCCACCTCACCCTGGCCACCTGCCCATCCTCTCCCCCCCATGCCAGCATAGTGATTGTATGTCCCTGCCCCTCACGGATGGACAGTGTCCCCCCCCTCCCCTCCACCCCGTTCTGTGCCCCCCACCCCTCCCCAGCACCGTATTTATACCCCTGGTCTGTGCTTGGTGTGACGTGTCGCTGCGGCTCTGCCCTGTCCAGGGACGTGTGTTCTCAGCCCCCCAGCCCCCCCCTGAGCCTGAGACGGTGGGTGACCTCCCCTGACCCCCCCTGACCCCCCCCCTTGGATATTAAACATGTTTTATGTAGCTCTGCCCCTCGTCTCTTCTTCCTCAGCCCCCCCCTAGCATGGGGGTCCCTTAGAGGGGAAAGTGATGGACAGCCCTGGGCTGGCTTTAATTAGAAAGAGCTTAACGGGGAGAGGAGGGGGTGAGGTGGGGCTGGCAGGGGGTGAGGGGGCTCCCCCACCCCTTCCCAGGCTCATCTTTAGGGGAATATTGGATGAAATGGTAAATCCCATTAGTGCTAATCCCAGCTGGGGCGTGGGGACGGTGCCAGCGCTGGGATGGGCGCGAGTGGGGCTTGGCCCCCCCTCCCCTTCCCCTGCCACCCCTTCCCCGTGTTGTCACCACCCCCCCTGCATGGGTTAAGGGGGGGCTGAGTGGCATTTGGGGCCACCACTGCCATCCCATGCCCGTGTCCCCTCTGGGCTGGTGGCTGGGAGGGATTTTGGGCATGTTTGTGTCATTGGGGGGATGTGGTGGGGGGTCCCTGGTGGCTGGGAGAGCTGCAGAGACAGAACAGGGACCAGAATGGGGTGACCTGAGCTCAAAATGGGGTGACCAGATCTTAAAATGGGGTGACCAGAGCCAGAACCAGGGCCCAGAATGGGGTGACCAAGGCCCAGCACTCCAGAATGGGGTGACCAGAGCTGGCACCAGGGCCCAGAATGGGGTGACCAGGACCCAGCACCTCAGAATGTGATGACCAGAGCCAGCACCAGGGCCCAGAATGTGGGGGGACCAGAACCCAGCACCCCAGAATGGGGTGACCAGGGCCTGCTGCCCCAGAATGGGGTGACCAGAGCCTGCAACCCAGAATGGGGTGACCAGAGTCAGCCCCAGGGCCCAGAATGGGGTGACCAGAGCCTGCAACCCAGAATCGGGTGACCAGGGCCCAAAATGGGGTGACCAGAGCCAGCACCAGGGCCCAGAATGGGGTGACCAGGGCCCAAAATGGGGTGACCAGAGCCAGCACCAGGGCCCAGAATGGGGGTGACCAGGGCTCCTCAGTGGGTTGAGGGCCATGGAGGTGGTATAGGGGTGCTCCAGTGCAGGTGACCAAGGCTCCCCAGTAAGCTGGGGGCCACGGAGGTGATACCAGGAAGCCACACTGGGGATCACCGGGGCTCTGGGAGCTCCACCGGGGGCTCAGTGTGGATCACCGGGGCTCTGGGAGCTCCACCGGGGGGCTCAGTGTGGATCACCGGGGCTCTGGGAGCTCCACCGGGGGCTCGGTGTGGATCACCGGGGCTCCCCGGCGGGCGGGAGCTGCGGAGCCGGCACCGACGCGTTCCCACCGGCTGCACCGACGGCTTTGTGTGCCGAGGGCTGACCCGGCGGCGCTAATCCCATTAACGCCCCGGGCCCCGCCGCCAGCCCGGCTTCCCCACCTCTCGGCAACCGAGCCTGGTATGTGGGTGCGCCGGTGGGGCCGGCGTGCCGATGCCGTCGTCCGGGAGCTGCACCGGGCGTCAGCATCGTCACCGTCCCGGAGCGGCACCGGGGACGGTGACACCAATGAGATGTCACCATCCCCGTGGACACGGGGCGGGACATCCCGGCTGCCCATCGCGTGACCCCACCGGACCGGGGGGATGTCCTAAGGGCCGGGTGTCCCCCGGGACGGGGCTGCTGGGGCCGGTTCCGTCCCACCGGGCTCCAGCCGGCTCGCGGGCTCGGTTGCCCTTGGGAGAGCTGCAGAAGTGCCAGGAGAAGGAGAAGGAATGACCTGGAGCCGTGCGGTGATGGAGAAGGGTCTGCGCCCGGGGAGGGTCCTGGGCCCCGGTGGGTCCCGGTTTCCCCGGGCTGTGCTGCCGCCTGCTGGCACCGGCGCCGCCAGGACGCCGGGGCTGCCCCCAACCGGTGCTCGGACCCTCCGGTTTGACCGCCCCCGTCTCTGACCCTCACCCGGAGCCCCCGCTCGGTGCGGGCCGAAGCCGCCGGGACCTTCCCCGGGCTGGGGCGGATTCCGGTGCTCGCCGGGGTCCCCACGGAGCACCGGGCACCGGGGCAGCGGCCGGTCCTGAGCATCCTCTGTCCCCCAACCCCGCTGGGGAGGTGCCGGTGCCCGTCCCGGGGCCGGTCTCGGTGTGGGGGCGGTCCCGGGGGCGGGGCCCGAGGTGTGGGGGCGGTCCCGGTGCCGGTGCCCGTTCCTCCGCCGCCAGCCCGGCCATGCCGTTCCCCGCCGCGCTGCTCCTCTTGGCTCTGCTGCTGCCGCCGCCGCCGCTCTCCCGCGCCGCCGAGAGCGAAACCGAAAGCGGCGCCCGGGAGCTACGGCTGGAAACGATCGTGAGCTCGGGGGAAACGGGGGAGCCGGGGGAACCGGGGGAACCGGGGACTGGGGATCCACGCGGCCCCCTTGGGCAGGCTGAGACCGGGGCGGGACCGGCAGGGACCGAGAGGGACCGGTGGCACCGGCGGGACCGGCGAGACACCGAGCACCGGCGGGACGGCGCCGCTCGGGGGGCACCGGGCAGCCCGGCCTGGGCACGGGGCGGGGGAGGAGGCACCGGGAGGCCCGGGCTGCGGCGGGAGGGAGTCACGGGGCACCGGGAGGACCGGGCTGCCATGGGAGAGCACCGGGAGGACCGGGCTGCGATGGGAGGGCACCCGGAGGACCGGGCTGCGGCGGAGGAAGGCGGCGCACCCAGAACCGAGGGCCCGGTTGGGAGTTCGGCTCTCGGGGGCTGCGGGGACCCCGAGGGGAGGGGGCCCCGTCCCGGTTCTCCGTGAGCTCCCCGTTGCAGGTGGCCCCTCCCGAGGGCTGCACGGAGCTGTCGGCGCCGGGGGACACGGTGCACATCCACTACACGGTGAGCGCGGGCGGCGGGAGGAACACGTCAGCACTGCGCTCCCGGCGGGCGGGGCGGGACGGGGGCACCGGCACCGGCACCGGCACCGGCAACGGGGCGGTACCGGGGGTGGTACCGGGGGTGGTACCGGGGTGGGAAATGGGGCGGTACCGGGGTGGTACCGGGGTGGAACCGGAGTGAGCGGAGGGGGGGTAGTGGGGTGGGCATAAGGGGTGGACGAGGGGATGGTGCCATGGTACCACTGAGACTGGCATGGGACAGGCCTGGGATGGGGTCTGGGTGGCACTTGGGATGGTACCATGGTGTCACTGAGACTGGCATGTGGACAGCCCTAGGATGGGCTCTGGGTGGCACCTGGGGTGGCACAGGGGTGACATTGGAGGTGGCATGGGGACAGGCCCAGGATGGGCTCTGGGTGGGACCTGGGATGGTGCCATGGTGTCACTGAGACTGGCATGTGGACAGTGCCAGGATGAACTCTGGGTGGCAGCTGGAGTGGCACAGGGGTGACACTGGGGTTGGCATGGGGACAGTGCCAGGATGGGGTCTGGGTGGCACATGGAGTGGCATGGGGGTGACACTTGAGCTGGCATGGGGACAGTGCCAGGATGGGGTCTGGGTGGCACATGGGGTGGCATGGGGGTGACACGGGCTGGGGTAGCCCCAGGATGGGCATGGCTGGCACTGAGATCAGCCCGAGGATTACCTTGGGATGGCACTGGCCCTGGGAGCAGGGAGGATGTCCCAGAGTGACCCGGAGTGTACTGGGACTGGGATGGCACAGGGATGGCACAAGGACTGGCATCAGCACAGGGATGGCACAGGGAGGCCACAAGGACTGGCATCAGCACAGGGGTGGCACAGGGGGGCTGCAGGGACTGGCATCAGCACAGGGATGGCACAAGGACTGGGATCAGCACAGGGGGGCTGCAGGGACTGGGATCAGCACAGGGGTGGCACAGGGGTGGCACAGGGACTGGGATCAGCCCAGGCATCAGCACAGGGGTGGCACAGGGGGGCTGCAGGGACTGGCATCAGAACAGGGGTGGCACAGGGACTGGGATCAGCACAGGGGTGGCACAGGGACTGGGATCAGCACAGGGGTGGCACAGGGACTGGCATCAGCCCCAGAGCAGCACTGGGAACACACTGGCAGCCACACAGACAAAGTGGCACGCAGGGGTGACCATAGCAGTGACCGTGCCCGTGCCCCCCACAGGGCACCCTGGAGGATGGGCGGATCATCGACTCCTCGCTGAGCCGGGACCCCCTGCAGGTGGAGCTGGGCAAGCGCCAGGTCATCCCTGGTGAGTGAGGGGCTCCGGGGGGTCACCAGGGTACCCCCGACCAGCCCCGCTCACCCTCACCCCGCTCTGTCACAGGTCTGGAGCAGAGCCTGCTGGACATGTGTGTGGGGTAAGTGCAGATGGGGGACATTGGGGTGGGCAGTGTCCCCTCCCCAGTGTCCCCAGCACCATTTGTGGCACCAACACTGTCACCGTGGCAGGGAGAAGCGCAGAGCCATCATCCCCCCTCACTTAGCCTATGGCAAACGGGGCTCCCCCCCAACCATCCCAGGTGAGTGCAGCCCTCAGGGGAGTCCCTGTGGGGTCTCTGTGGGGTCTTTTTGGGGTCCCTGCTCAGGTGTGCCCCCCTTGCAGGTGACGCTGTGCTGCGCTTCGAGGTGGAGCTGGTGGGGCTGTCCCGGGCCAGTTACTGGCAGAAGGTGCTGAACGAGGTGGTGCCACTGCTGTGCCTGGGGCTGGTGCCAGCCCTGCTGGGGCTCATTGGCTTCCACCTGTACCGCAAGGCCAGCAGCCCCAAGCTCTCCAAGAAAAAGCAGAAGGAGGAGAAGAGGAACAAAGCCAAAAAGAAATAAAACCTTCCCCCTTTTGGCATCTGTGGCTGCTCTTCCTGACACGGTGATGGGCACAGGGCAGTGGGAAGGGGCTGTGCCCCCCTCAGCTCCCTGCCTGCCCCAGGGCCTTGATGGGTCCTGGGGGGTGACAGACTCAATGAATCCCAGAAATAACACCCTGGAGCACATTTTCAGGCAGTTTTGCTCTTTTAAGGCAAATCCAGGAAGTCCCTGAATCCCCAAACACCAGGCAGGTCTGCCAGGGAGCTTCAGCTGGGAAAGGGGTCCTGGTGGTTGGTTGACCCCTCCCCAGAAGCTCTCAAGGTGCACCATGCCCAGTGTCCCTGAGTGTGGTGGCTCCCTCATTTCTGGGGATGAGGCTTTTGCTCGGTGGCAAGGAGGGCCCAGAGCACTGATGGGTCATGTCAGACCTGAGCAGGAGGCTACAGACTCAATGAATCCCAGAAATAACACCCTGGAGCACATTTTCAGGCAGTTTTGCTCTTTTAAGGCATATCCAGGAAGCCCCTGAGTCCCCAGACACCAGGCAGGTCTCATCTGGAGCTGGTGGAGCCAGGCCTGGGGTCCTGGTGGTTGAGCCCTCCCCATGCCCAGTGTCCCTGAGTGTGACTCCCCCCATCATTTCTGGGGATGTGGCTTTTGCTTGGTGGCAAGGAGGGGATGGAGATCTTTGGGCACCTTCTGGTTGATCGTAGCCCCCACCAGGTACTGCCGGAGGAGCCTCCTCAGCTCCTGGTTCCTGTCTGCCAGGGCTGCCCGTGCCCTCTCCAGCCCCTTCTCCTCCAGCTTGGCCTTGTTGAACCTCTGCCAGAACCTCTCCAGCCCCAAGTAGTCCTTCATCACCTGTGGGGAGGCAGCAGGGAGATTTTGGGGTCTCCATCCTGCCCCAAGCACCAGCTGGGGGATCCCCAGAGCTGAATCACAGCCTGAGGATTGTGCTGGTGCCTCCTCACCCGTGCCAGGGGCTCGCTGGCCGTCTCCTCCAGGACCTTCCGGACTTTTTCCTGCTCCAACTCGCCCAGTGAGGAGGGGTAGAAGGGCAGCACCTTCTCCTCTTCTGTCTCCAGCCTGCGGCACAGCTCAGCCAGGCGTAGGAGGCGCTGAGCCTGGTGGGGACATCAGGAGGGGCAGGTGGGGACAGCAGGACGCAGCGGGGACATCAGCAGCGCCCAACTCACCTTCTCCACCAGCTGCTGCAGCACCTTGAGGGTGGCACCGCACTGGGAGCTCAGCGTCACCAGGTGGGTGTGAGCCGTGGCGCTGGCCTGGGTGACCTGAGCACGGAGCTTTTGGAGTTTCTGGTGGGCGTCCTCCCGATCGTCCCGGATGCGCTGGGTTTGCTCCTCGCTCTTGCGCAGCTGAGCCGCGATCTGGCCCCTAGTGGCCGTAACCATGTCCTGGTGAAAAACGGCGGGGAAATCTTCTTGGGGAGGATTCCTTCTTGGAAAGGATGGACAGGCTTTGGGATGGGGGAAAATTCCTTCTTGAAAAGGGTGGCCCAGGTTCGGGATGGGGGAAAATTCCTTCTTGGAAAGGAGGAATTCCTTCTTGGAATGGGGGAAAATTCCTTCTCAGAAAGGAGGAATTCCTTCTTGGAAAGGAGAAATTCCTTCCTGGAAAGGAGGAATTTCCTCCAGCTTTGGGATGGGGGAAAATTCCTTCTTGGAAAAGGTGGCCCAGGTTCGGGATGGGGGAAAATTCCTTCTTGGAAAGGAGGAATTCTTTATTGGAAAGGAGGAGTTTCCCCCAGCTTTGGGATGGAGAAAATTCCTTCTTGGAAAGGGCAGTGCAGCTTTGGGATAGGGGAAAATTCCTTCTTGGAAAGGAGGAATTCCTTCCTGGAAAGGAGGAATTCTTTATTGGATAGGAGGAATTTCCCCCAGCTTTGGGATGGGGGAAAATTCCTTCTTGGAAAGGGTGGTCCAGCTTTGGGATGGGCTGTTCAGGGCACTGAACAGAGTCCCTGGAAGTGCTCAAAACCCATGTGGATGTGGTTTAGTGGTGGCCCTGGCAGTGCTGAGAGAATGGTTGGACTCGATGGTCTCAAAAACTTTTCCAACCTCAATAATTCCATGATTCCATGGCTCAGGCACTGCTCCACAAACTCTTGGGGGAGCCCTGCTTAGCCTGGCCTGTTGTTACCTCCTTGCCAGTGCCAGGTTGGGCTTGATGGATCTCAGAGGCTTTCCCAACCTCACCAATTCCACAATTCCATGGAAAAACGAGTGGGGAATGAGGGGTGACCCCACTCCCACAACCACCCAGCACCCCACCAAATACCTGCAGCCTCTCCAGCCTCTTTGCCTGCGCGTTAATCTCGCAGGAAGTCTTCTCACACTTCCTCTTCAGCTCCTCAAACTCCACCTTCTTCTTCTCGGTGGCCTGGGCGTAGTTCCTGCGTGCTGTCTGGATCTGCTCCCACAGCCCCTCCAGCCTGGCCCCCAGCTGCAGCCGGCTGTACTGCTGGTCCTGCCAGCACTGGAAGGACACACAGGGGTTGAAAATTGCAATGAAAGATGTTTTCAATTACCATCTGTGGGGCAGGTTATCCTTTGTCAAGTGGGCAGTTTGCCTTATCTCTCTCTTTGAGTGCTCACAATCTGCTGATAACAGCTATGGAATGTCCCTGCATGGCTGATAAGAGCTACAGCATCCCACTGGGAGATGTGAGCCCAGAGGGAGGAGCCA
>JAWWMR010000103.1:3079164-3100253 GCA_035047985.1 Basileuterus tristriatus | reverse complement strand
ACCGGGCTCGGGGTGGGCATAGGACATGTGGGTGGCCCGGGGGGTTGATGACACCAGGCTCAGGTGGCTCGGGGTGGGCACAGGACATGTGGGTGGCCCGGGGGGTTGATGACACCAGGCTCAGGTGGTTCGGGGTGGGCACAGGACATGTGGGTGGCCCGGGGGTTGATGACACCGGGCTCAGGGTGGGCACAGGACATGTGGGTGGCCCGGGGGTTGATGACACCGGGCTCAGGGTGGGCACAGGACGTGTCCCCGTGCCCTGGGGGTGCTGAGCTGGCTCCCACCCTGCTGGCAGCCATCCGGATCAAGAAGCCCATCAAGACCAAGTTCCGGCTGCCTGTGTTCAACTGGACAGCGCTGAAGCCCAGCCAGATCAGCGGGACGGTGTTCAGCGAGCTGGACGATGAGAGGGTGCTGGAGGTGAGCCCAGGACCCCTCTGGAGCCACATTTCTCTCCACAGAGATAAAATAAGGCACAGCTTCCCAAGGATATTCTGGGATTCACATTCTCTGAAGCTCAGAGAAAGGAAAAACCAGTTCTTATCTCAGTTGCTGCTCCTCTTGTTGTTCACGAGTAGGGGGCGTTGTGGAAGATTGTTTACCTGAAGGGAATTGGTAATTGGATTCTGGTTATTTGATCAATTATTCTGATCAATCTGGTTAATTGATCAATTGAATCCATGTGTGTGTGTCAGGACTGTTGGTGAGAGTCACGAGATTCCGTGCAGTGGAGTTGAGTGCTTGGCAAATTCAGTTTAGATGTAGTAATATAGTATAGAATAATAGATTGTAATATAGTATAGAATAATATGTAATATACTATATAATATACTAATACATATATAGTATATGATAATATAGTAATATAGTCTAGAATAATATATTAATTATAATATTATTATAATATATTAATTATAATATTACTAATAATAGTAATAATATTACTATTATTAGTATAATAATAGTAATATAGTATAGAATATGCTATAATATAGAATAATAGAATTAGTATAATAATAGCTATATAGTATAGGATATAGTATAATAGTAATATAGTATAGAATAATATACTTTAATATAGTATAGAATATAGCATAATATAGTATATTATAATGTGTAATATAGTATAGTAATATAGTATAGAATATACTACTATATATAGAGAGTAGAATAATCTAGTAATATAGTATAGAATAATATATTAATATAGTATGGAATAATATACTGTAATATAGTATAGAATATAGTATAATATAGTAAATTATAAGATGTAATATAGAATAGTAATATAGTATATAATATAGTAATATATATAGTATAGAATAATATAGTAATATAGAATAATATAGTAATATAGTATAGAATAGAATATAGTATAATAATAGTAATATAGTATAGAATAATAAAGTATAATAATAGTAATATAGTATAGAATATAGTGTAGAATATACTAATATATATAGTACTTAATAATATAGTAATATATTATACAATTATATAGTAATATAGTAATATAGTATAGATTAATATAGTATAATAAAGTAATTAATTAACCTTCTGATATTATGGAGTCCTCCTCTCCACGTGGCCACCCCCAGCCCCAATTCTGACCCCCCTCACCCCCCAGGACCTGGACCTGGAGCGCTTTGAGGAGCTGTTCAAGACCAAGGCGCAGGGCCCGGCGCTGGACCTGGTGTGTGCCAAGAGCAAGGCGGCGCAGAAAGTGGCCACCAAGGTGACCCTGCTGGAGGCCAACCGTGCCAAGAACTTGGCCATCACCCTGCGCAAGGCCGGCCGCAGTGCCGACGAGATCTGCCGGGCCATCCACACGTACGGGCTGCACTGGGGGGCAGAAATGGGGCAGGGAGGGTCAGGAACGGGGTTCAAGGGGGTAAACAGGGTTCAAGGGGGTTGGTTGGGGTGCAGAGGGGCCAGGAAAGGTGTAGAGGGGCCAGCTGAGACAGGGGACAGGTCTGGCTGAAGTTCTGGTGGCTCAGAGGGAAGGGAGGGTCAGGAATGGGGTGCAGGGGGGAGACAGGGGTGCAAGAGGGCTGGGTGGGGTGCAGATGGTTTGGCTGGGGGGCAGGGTGGCTGCTTGGGGTTCAGGGGACCTAGGCAGAGTACAGGGGGTCTTGGCAGAGGAGCAGCAGGAATTTTTTGGGGTTCAGGGGTGCCAGGCAGGGTGTAGAGAGACTGTATAGAATGCAGAAAGGCTTGTTGGGCTGCAGGAGTCTGGCCAGGGGGAGGGGGATCAACAGGAGAGCCAGGCAAGGTGCAGAAGGGCTTGTTGGGGTACAGAGGGTCTGACTGGGGTGCACATGGTCTGATTGAGGTTCAGGAGGTCCAGGTGGGGTACAGAAAGACTGTCCAGAATGCAGAGGGGCTTGTTGGGGTGCAGAGGACTTGGCTGGGGTGCACATGGTCTGATTGAGGTTCAGGAGGGGTACAGAGAGACTGTCAGAATGCAGATGGGCTTGTTGGGATGCAGAGGACTTGTCTGGGGGAGATGGGGTCTGATTTGGGTTCAGGGGTGCCAGGCAGGGTTTAGAGAGACTATCTAGAATGCAGAGGGGCTTGTTGGGGTGCAGAGGACTTGGCTAGGGTACACATGGTCTGTTTGAGGTTCAGGAGGTCCAGGCAGGGTACAGAGAGACTGTCCAGAATGCAGAGGGGCTTGTTGGGCTGCAGGAGTCTGGCCAGGGGGAGAGGGATCAACAGGAGAGCCAGGCAAGGTGCAGAAGGGCTTGTTGGGGTGCAGAGGACTTGGCTGGGGTGCACATGGCCTGTTTGAGGTTCAGGATTGCCAGACAGGGTACAGAGAGACTATTTAGAATGCAGAAGGACTTTTTGGGCTGTAGAGGGTCTGGCCAGGGGGAGGGGGATTGACAAGAGCGCCAGGCAAGGGCTTGTTAGGGTGCAGAGGACTTGGCTGGGGGGCATGTGGTCTGACTGGGGTTCAGGAGGTCCAGGTGGGGTACAGAGGTCCAGGCAGGGTGTAGGGGCTCTGGCTGTGGTTCAGAGTGCCCAAACAAGGAACCAGGCTGGGATCCAGACTGGGCACCATGGGGATTTGCTCCCCAACACTGCGGTGCGGGGGCAGGTTCGACCTGGCGACGCTGCCGGTGGATTTTGTGGAGTGCCTGATGCGGTTCCTGCCCACGGAGGCGGAGGCCAAGGCGCTGAGGCAGTACGAGCGCGAGCGGAAGCCGCTGGAGGAGCTGGCGGACGAGGATCGCTTCATGCTGCAGTTCAGCAAGGTGGAGAGGCTGCCCCAGCGCATGGCCATCATGGCCTTCCTCGGCAACTTCGCCGAGAATATCCAGATGCTGACGCCGGTACGGAGCTGGGGAGGGGGGTACCGGAGCTGCTGCACCCTGAACCGCAGCTGAGCCCCCCTGTGCTGTCCCCCTGCAGCAGCTCAATGCCATCATCGCGGCCTCGGCCTCTGTTAAGTCGTCGCAGAAGCTGAAGCACATGTTGGAGGTGGGGATGTGAGGATGGGGTGGGTGGGGGTCCTTCATCCAGCCTGACTGTAGCTGGGTGAGGGGGATTCTCTGGGGGTTTCACTCTCTCCTGACCCCCCAACCCTGCTGCTTTGCCTCTGCAGATCATCTTGGCTCTGGGCAATTACATGAACAGCAGCAAACGCGGCGCAGTCTACGGCTTCAAACTGCAGAGTCTGGACCTGGTGGGCAGCCCCTCCCCGGCTCCCTGGGACCCTGAGGGTCCCATCCCAAAGCACTGACCCCCTCCCCAAATCCTCCTGCAGCTCCTGGACACCAAGTCAACCGACAGAAAGATGACATTGCTGCACTTCATCGCGCTGACGGTGCGGGAGAAGTACCCAGAGCTGGCGACTTTCTGGCAGGAGCTGCACTTTGTGGAGAAAGCTGCAGCAGGTGCTCCTCAACCTAACCCATGGTTCCACCTCACTGTCCCGGCCCCACACAGCCACTGACCTGTTGTCATTATAGTGCAAGAGTTCTATTGTCATTATATTGCAAGGGTTCCATATTACTAGAGTTTTATACCTCCTTGACATTTCTCTTGTAGGCAGCTCCTCTAGGCACTGACTCTTCCTCATCCTCACAGCAGCCAATTGACTCCAGTTCCCACCAATCCACTCTTTTATAACACTCTTCTTATTGGCTACAGCTGTGGCCTGTTAACATCAGGCCTGCTCCTAATCTTTAGTAATTGGTTCAGCTCGAACTCTTTAGGGGACAAAATTACATTCTCTACCACCTTCATTTACCCATACTGCATCCCCCTACACTGACCCGTCCTGTGTCCCTGCAGTGTCACTGGAGAACGTGCTGCTGGATGTGAAGGAGCTGGGCCGGGGCATGGAGCTGCTGCGGCGGGAGTGCGGGCAGCACGAGAGCGCGGTGCTGCGCGGCTTCCTGGGCGGCAGCGAGGGGCAGCTGGAGCGGCTGCAGCGCGACGCGCGCACGGCTGAGGTGAGGGTGGCTCACACCTGGCCTGGCACTGCCACGGGCACGGCTGGTCAGCCACAGCTCACTCTGTGAACTCCTCGTGCACACCTGGTCAGCCACACCTTGTCTTGCATGGTTCTTGTGCACAGCTGGTCACCCACACCTTGTTCTGCATGCTCTTCTTTGCACTCCTGTTTTCCTCTGCATGCTCCATGTCATTCGTTGTCATCCACACCTTGCACACATCTGGTCATCGTCACCTTGTCTTGCATGGTTCTTGTGCACACCTGGTCAGCCACACCTTGTCTTGCATGGTTCTTGTGCACACCTGGTCAGCCACACCTTGCTCTGCATGCTCTTCTTACGTTCCTGCTTTCCTCTTCATGTTCCATGTCCTTTGTTATCCACACCTTGCTCTGCATGGTCCTTGTGAACATCTGGTCACCCACACCTTGTCTTGCATGGTCCTTGTGCACATATGGTCATCCACACCTTGCTCTGCATGCTCTTGTTACGTTCCTGCTTTCCTCTGTATGTTCCATGTCTTTCTTCGTCATCCACACCTTGCTCTGCAAACTCCTCGTGCACACCTGGTCACCCACACCTTGCTCTGAATGCTCCTCTTTGCACTCCTGCTTTCCTCTGCATGTTCCATGTCATTCTTTGTTATCCACACCTTGCTCTGCATGGTCATTGTGCACATCTGGTCACCCACACCTTGTCTTGCATGGTCCTTGTGCACATATACTCATCCACGCCTTGCTCTGCATGCTCTTCTTATGTTCCTGCTTTCTTGTGCATGCTCCATGTCATTCTTTGTCATCCACACCTTGCTCTATGCAGTCCTTGTGCAGACATCTTGCTTTGCATGCTCCTTGTGCACATCTCTTTCTGCTCCTGGCTCTGCAAACTCCTCGTGCACACCTCGTCACCCACACCTTGCTCTGCATGGCCCTTGTGCACTCGTGCTTTCCTTTACATGCTCCGTGTCATTCTTCATCATCCACACCTTGTCTTGCACAGTCCTCGTGCACAGCTGCTCAGACATACCTTGCTCTGCAAACTCCTTGTGCACACCTGGTCACTCACACTTTGTCTTGCACGGTCCTTGTGCACATCTGGTCACCTACACCTTGCTCTGCATGATTTTCTTGCATCCCTTCTTTCCTCTTTATATTCTGTGTCCTTCTTCATCATCCACACCTTGCCTGTCACAGTTCTTGTGCACATCTGGTCACTCACATCTTGTCTTGCATGGTCCTTGTGCACATCTGGTCACCTACACCTTGTCTTGCATGGTCCTTGTGCACAGCTGGTCATCCACACCTTGCTCTGCATGCTCCTCTTGCACTTCTTCTTTCCTTTGCATGCTCCATGTCATTCTTCATCATCCACACCTTGTCTTGCATGGTCCTTGTGCACACCTGGTCATCCACACTTTGTCTTGCAAACTTCTCATGCACATCTGGTTCTGCTTCTGGCTGTGCACACTCTTTGTGCACATCTGGTCATCCACACCTCGTTCTGCACACTCCTCGTGCTCTCCTGCCCTGCTTTGCCCACACGTGGTGCCCTCCATGCCTTGCCCTCCCCCTGTGCCGGGCACTGCCCTGCCTGACCCTGCTCCTGTGCCAGGACGCCTACAACACCGTGGTGCGGTATTTCGGCGAGAGCCCCAAGACCACCCCCCCGTCTGTCTTCTTCCCGGTTTTTGTCCGCTTCATCCACTCCTACAAGGTGAGGTGGGGCCAGGAGGGGGTACCCTGCAGGTGAGGGCACCATGGTGGGGGAAATCTGATCCCTGCCCACCTGTGTGCCCCGGCAGGACGCGGAGCAGGAAAACGAGACACGCAAGAAGCAGGAGGAGGTGATGCGGGAGAAGCTGCTGGCACAGGAGGCTAAAAAGCAGGAGAAGGTTGGTGGAGGCCACCGCGGGGTGGGCTGGGGAGTAGAGAGCACGGAGGGGTCCCCAGTGTCCCTCACCTGGACCCCTCGTGCCTCCCTCGCAGCGGAACAAGTGGCAGCAGCAGGAGCTGATCGCGGAGCTGCGGCGGCGCCAGGCCAAGGACCACCGGCCCATGTACGAGGGCAAGGATGGCACCATCGAGGACATCATCACAGGTACGGCCCCCTCAGCCCCCCTGGCCCCCTGCCCTGGCCCTGCCAGCCACGGGGGCTGACGTGTCCCTGTCCCCCCCGTCCCCTGCCCGTCCCCCCGCAGCGCTGAAGAGCGTCCCCTTCACTGCCCGCACGGCCAAGCGGGGCTCCCGCTTCTTCTGCGACCCGTCCCACCACGACGAGTCCAGCTGTTAAGAGCCCAGGTACCACCTGCATGCCTGGATCCCCCTGGATCCCACCTGGATCCCCCTGGGTTCCCCCTGACCCCCGCATGCCCCCCTTCTGCACGCCCCCCCCTCCCTGCATGTTGTCACCCCAGGGTGTCCGGTGTGCCCCCGGCCTTTGGATTGGGGCAGGATCTTAATGCAAGGCTGGATCCCAGCGCTGGATCCCAGTGCTGGATCCCAGCTCAGAGCTGGATCCCAGCTCAGGATCCCAGCACAGGATCCTGGTGCAAGGCTGGATCCCAGCACAGGATCCCAACTCAGAGCTGGATCCCAGCACAGGATCCTGGTGCAGGGCTGGATCCAGCACAGGATCCCAGCACAGAGCTGGATCCTAGTGCAAGGCTGGATCCCAACAGAAGATCCCAGTGCAAGGCTGAATCCCAGCATAGGATCCCAGCACAGAGCTGGATCCCAGCTCAGAATCCCAGCAGAGGATTCCAGTGCAAGGCTGGATCCCAGCACAGGATCCTGGTGCAAGGCTGGATCCCACCACAGGATCCCAGCACAGAGCTGGATTCCAACACAGGATCCCAACACAAGATCCCAGTTCAAGGCTGGATCCCAGCACAGGATCCCAGTTCAAGACTGGATCCCAGCACAAGATCCCAGTGCAAGGCTGGATTCCAGCACAGAATCCCAACACAAAGCTGGATCACAGCTCAGAATTCCAGTTCAAGGCTAGATCTCAGCAAAGGAATCTTGGTGCAAGGCTGGATCCCAGCACAGGATCCCAACACAGAGCTGGATCCCAGCACAGGATCCTACTGCAAGGCAGAGTCTCAGCATAGGATCCCAGTTCAAGGCTGGATCCCAGTTCAAGGCTGGATCCCAGCACTGGATCCCAGCATAAGGCTGGATCTGGGTGGAAGGCCAGCTCCTGGCATTGGATCCCAGTGAAATGTTGTTACCCAGCATGGAGATCTTGGCACAGGATTCCAGTCCAGGATCCTGGTGCAAGGCTGGGTCCCAGCATGAGATCCCAGCACTGGATCCTCATGTAAGGCTGGGCCCTGGAAGAATCCCAGTACTGGATTTTGGGGCAAGGCTGGATTCCAGCACAGATCCTTCTGCAATACTGGATCCCAGAGTGGGGTCACTGGATCCCAGGGCAGGACCCCAGTGCACTCCTGGGTTCTGGGCAGGATCCCAGGGCAAAACTGGATCCCTAAGCAGGGTCCCAGTGCAAGACTGGATCCCAGGGCAGGATCCCAGTGCACTACTGGGTCCCAAGGTGGGATCCCAGCACAGTACTGGATGCCACACTGGTATCCCAGTGCACTGCTGGGTCCCAGGACAAGGTCCCAGTGCACTACTGGGTTTTGGAGAGGATCCCAGTGCAAAACTGGATGCCAAGGCAGGGTCCCAGTGCACTACTGGATCCCAGGGCAGGATCCCAGTGCACTACTGGGTCTCAAGATGGGATCCCAGCACAGTACTGGATCCCACACTGGTATCCCAGTGCACTACTGGGTCCCAGGACAAGATCCCAATGCAAAACGGGATCCCAAGACAGGGTTCCAGTGCAAGACTGGATGCCAGGGTATGGTCCCAGTGCCCTGCTGGAGCCCAGAGTGGGGATCCCAGTGCATTACTGGGTCCTAGGCCAGTGCTTGGAGGGCTCAGCCTGTGCTGCCTGTACTCTGGGGGGGTCACCTGGGCACCCCCTCAGGCCAGGCCAGGTGTCCCTGGCTCTGTCCCTGACTGTCCCTTCCATCCCACAGCCCGAAGGTGGATCCGCCTGTAGCCCAGCAAGGCAAAGGAGCCCGACCGGGGGGCAGGGGAGGACTGGGGCTGCCTCAGCCCCTCCTCACCCCCCTCTGCCCCCCAAGAGCCCCGTGAGGCTCCGTCCTGCCCTGACACCACGTGGGACAGGGCCAAAATGTGCCACCATTCCCACGGGTGACATCCCTGCACCCCCTGCCCACCCAGGGCAGAGGCCAAATCCATCTGTGGTGGTGCCCCAGCATCAGGAGCTGACCCATGGGGTGCTCCCCCACCCCATCAGGGTCCCCTTGTCCCCGGGGGGGCTCAGAGCCCCCAGCCCCACTACAGGGACCAGAGGGACCCCTCCGCCCCGCGCTCGACACTTTGACCACTGATGTGAACACTAAGTGCCAAAAAAAAGGGACCAAAGCCAGGCTGGGGGGGCACCTGGAGAGGGGCAGGATGGTGCCCCCCACCCCAGGACCCCCCTGCCCTTTCCCCCCCACAGTGACTTTTTGTACATGTGAAATATATGGAGTCTTTTACATGGCCAGTGCCTGATTTGGGGGAACGTGGTGGGGACACAGAGGCAGCCCAGGGGTTTGGGGAGCCCCCCCAGGCTGTGGTTCTGTGTCTGGGGGGACAGGGAGGGGGCACAGAGATGTGCAGGGACCAGACATTTGGCAGAGCTTTGTAGTGCTGTTATTAAAGCTGTGGGATTGAGGAGAGGGGGGAACCTGGTTTGGGGAGGAATTGGGAGCCCCCCCTGCATCCCCAGCCCCATTCCAGTGTGGGGTGGTCCCAGTTCACCCCATTTTTGGTGGCTATGGGGGACTGGGAACAGATTGGAGGATGGGAGGGATGCAGGGGGAGGAGGATGAGGTCCCAAAGGATTGGAGGGGCAGGATGGCAAAAAGGGCTTGTGGGGGTGGCCATGGGGGTGCTGGGAGGGGCAGGATGTGACCCCAGACCTTCAGCAACATCACAAGGGCCTGGCCTCCCTCGCTGAGCCCCACCAGCCCAGGGATTAGCCCTGAAACAGGGAATAAAAGTTTCTCTTAATCCTCTTGGGGGGATTACCAGCACTGCCACACCCAGGGTGGGATCTGGCCCGGCCTCAGCCCCCCCAGCGCCACCGCTGACCTGGGACCTTTTAATCCACCCACACAAACCCCCTGCTCCGGCCTGGGGGACCCTCGGAGGTGCTGTGGGCAAAGATGCTGCTGTCCGGCCGTGTCCATCTGTTCATCCATCCATCTGTCCATCCATCCATCTGTCCGTCCGTCCATCTGCCAGGCTTAGGCAGGTCCCACCTGCCCTCAGTGACATCCAGGCATCCAAGTCCCCAGTGCTCAGGGCAGGATCCCAGTGCACATCCTGCTCTGTTCCTGAGGGTCACTGGAGATGCTGCAGCCAAGGTTGCTGCTGCCCAGCCATGTCCATCCGTGCTGGTCTGTGTCCATCTGTCCATCCATCCATCCATCCATCCATCCATCCATCCATCCATCCATCTGTTGCTCAGGGCAGGATCCCAGTGCACATCCTGCTCCGTTCCTGAGGGTCACTGGAGATGCTGCAGCCAAGGCTGCTGCTGCCCAGCCATGTCCATCCAGGTTGATCTCTGTCCATCTGTCCTTCCACTGGGCTCACTGCCCATTCCCTACATGAGTTCAGTGACATCCACCCACACAAGCCCCCAGCGCTGTCCCACACCTTCAGAGGTGCTACAAGCAAGGACACTGCTGTCCATCCACACCCAGCCGTCCACCTGTCCATCAGTCCATCTGCACCCAGCCGTGCACAGCTGTCCATCAGTCCATCAGTCCATCTGCACCCAGCCGTGCCCGGCCGTCCATCAGTCCATCTGTCCATCTGCACCCAGCCGTCCATCAGTCCATCAGTCCATCTGCACCCAGATGTGCCCGGCTGTCCATCAGTCCATCAGTCCATCTGTCCATCTGCACCCAGCCGTGCACAGCTGTCCATCAGTCCATCAGTCCATCTGCACCCAGCTGTGCCCGGCTGTCCATCAGTCCATCTGCACCCAGCTGTGCCCGGCTGACCATGAGTCCATTTGTCCATCTGCACCCAGCCGTGCCCGGCCATCCATCAGTCCATCTGTCCATCCGCAAGGCTCCAGCCATGCCCGGCCGTCCATCAGTCCATCTGTCCATCCGCAAGGCTCCAGCCATGCCCGGCCGTCCATCAGTCCATCTGTCCATCCGCGAGGCTCCAGCCGGTCCCTACGTGCCCTCGGTGGCACCGTCGGGCTCGGACAGGCGCCGCTCCCCCTGCGCCGCGGGCGCTGCCAGGCTCTCGGCCTGCAGGAGCAGGTTGCAGCCGAGGAAGAGGATGGCGAAGGTGACGGCGAGGCAGAGCACCAGGACCACGGCGATCTGGGCGGCCTCGCTCACCCCCGTGTCCTCACGGGTAGCGTTCATGTCCCCGTCCCCCTCCTCCTCCTCCTCCTCCTCCTCCTCCTCGGGAGCGCAGTGTGGCGGTGACAGCCGGGAGGGTTTAAGTGATGTCAAGGGCTGTCTGATCCTCCCTCCACGGCCCCCCTCACGCTCGCTGGCGCTGGGTGCCCCCCCCGGCCAGGGGCAGCAGCTTTGCTCTGCCCTGGAGCCCCCCTGGAGGGGTGCAGAGTCCTGCAGGGACGGGGGAGTCACCCCAGCCCCCTCCCGAGCTGCCCTGGGGGGCAGTTGGGGCTCCCCATTCTGCCTGTGCCCACTGCAGGCACTCGGCCCCACAGCACTGGGGGGCAATGGGGAGCCCATGGCTCAGAGGACCCACAGCACAGCTCCATGGTGTGAGTGTGCCATGGGGACCCCCAGTACAGCCCCATTACAGTGGGGTCCCCCAGTGCAGCTCCACAGCCCTGGGGACCAACAGTTCAGTCCCATGGTGTGAGTGTGCCATGGGGACCCCCAGCTCAGCTCCATTACAGTGGGGTCCCCCAGTTCAGCTCCACAGCCCTGGGGACCCCCAGATCAGTCCCATGGTCTGAGTGTGCCATGGGGACCCCCAGCTCAGCTCCATTACAGTGGGGTCCCCCAGTTCAGCTCCACAGCCCTGGGGTCCCCCAGCTCAGTCCCATGGTCTGAGTGTCCCATGCTCAGCTTCACAGCATTGCAATCCCCCATGGGGTCGCTCAGTTCAGCTCCATCACACTGGGGTCTCCCAGTTCAGCCCCACAGCACTGGGGGGCAATGGGGAGCCCATGGCTCAGGGGACCCCCAGCTCAGCCCCATTACACTGGGGACCCCCACCTCACTCCCATGGTGTGAGTGTGCCATGGGGACCCCCAACTCAGCTCCACTATACTGGGGTCCCCAGCTCAGCTCCATGGTGTGAGCGTGACATGGGGACCCCCAGTTCAGCCTCACAGCACTGTGATCACCCATGGGGACCCCCAGGTCAGCCCCATTACACTGGGGACCCCCCAGTTCAGCTTCATTACACTGGGGTCCTCCAGTTCAGCCTCATGGTGTGAGTGTGCCACGGGGATCCCCCAGCTCATCTACACAGCACTGGGGTCCCCCAGTTCAGCTCCATTACACTGGGGACCCCCCCAGTTCAGCTTCATTACACTGGGGTCCCCCAGCTCAGCCCCATGGTGTGAGTGTGCCATGAGGACCCCCAGTTCAGCTCCATTACACTGGGGACCCCCCAGCTCAGCCCCTTGGTTTTGGATGTTCTGGGGATCACCAGCTCAGCCTCAGCATCCATTCCCCCCTCCCATGGCCCCCACAGCCAGGATGTGACCATGCTCCATGTGAAAGCAGAAATTCTTTATTTTTGGGGCAGCTCTGGCCCCCCAGGGACAGGAGTGACACTGGGGACAGGTGGTGATAAGGGACACGGCCAGCACTGGCTGTGTGGCACCAAGTATGCTGCAGAGAGGTGGGGTGGGGTGTCACCCTGACCCCCAGCACCCTCTGCCAGGCCCCAGCACCACTCAGGGCTGGTGCCACCCGTGCCCTGAGGACTCACCCCGGTCATCAGCCAGGCTGGAGCCACTGAGCCAGTTCTCCAGGATGGACAAAACCCCACGGCATAAACCAAGGAGCAGCAACCCCCAAATTACAGGCTAGGCCAAGCCAAGCTCCTCCCAGAAGCTTTCTGGAGGTGAAGGAGGGGAATCCAAGCAGAGTCACTGCCCCAAAAGTGTCACAGTGGCCCTGCCTGGGTGACACCAGCCCTACAGCGCCAGCGTGTCCTTGATGAGCCGGCGCATGGTGGTGGTGACCGAGGTGCCCAGGGAGTCCGTGATCTGGTAGGAGATCTTGTACAGGTAGGGCTGCACGTCCTTCAGGCTGGTGTCAAAGACATTGTCCACCTCGGACTGGGTGGGCATCTTGGGCAGGTACTCGTGGCGGTTCATCACCTCCACGATGTTGATGATCTTCTCGCACAGCTTCTCCCCCACCTTCTCGCGGCAGATCTGCCGCTCCTGCTCGTTGGCCAGGTTCACCACGTTCACCTTGATGGTCCAGAGCTCCCAGGGGATGCACTCGTCCGAGAAGGGCCACCGTGATTTCTTCTTCTGGTAGAACTCCAGGGAGATCTGCCCCATGCCGTCGGAGCCGGAGCTGCGCAGCGCGTCCTGCGGGACAGCACGGGGGTCACGGGGGAGCAGGGACTGGCCAACCCTCCCCAGGCACATCCCACTGGGTTTTACAGAATACCCTGAGCTGGAAGAGACCCCCAAGGATCATCCAGACCCACCCCTGGCCCTGCACAGGACACCCCAGCAATCCCACCCTGTGCCTGAGAGCGGTGCCCAAACACTCCTTGAGCTCTGCCAGCCTTGGGGCCATGACCACATCCTGGGGAGCTGTTCCAGTGCCCAATCACGCTGTGGGGGAAGGAGCTTTTCCCAAAATCCATCCTACCCTTCCCTGCCACAGCCCTATCCATCCCCTCAGTCCTGTCACTGCCCAGGGAGCAGAGACCGGAGCTGCCCTGGGGATGAAGCTGATGAGTCTCCTCTCAGTCTCCTCCAGCCCTCAGCTGTTATATATCAAGAGTTCTGCTACCATTATAGTGCAAGGATTCCATACCCTCAGAGTTTTGTGCCTCCTCGATGTTTTCTGTAAGCAGTTCCTCTACACACTGACTCCTCTTGGTCCTTAGAGCAGTCATCTGACTCCAGATCCCAACAATCCATTTTTATACCACTTGTTCTTATTGGCTACAGGTATGGCCTGTTAAGATCAGGTCTGCTTCTAATCTTTACTAATTGGTCCGGCTGCAACTCTTTGGAGGATAAGATTACATTCTATATCACCCATACTGTATCCCCCTACACTCAGCTGCTCCTTGTGTCCTTTCATATCCAGGTGTCCCTCTGTGGTCTTTTAATCCACCCACACGAGCCCCCTGCTCCATCCTGGGGGACCCTTGCAGATGTGTGGCTTCCCTTTAACACCTTTCACATTCCTCGTTTTCCCCCTCACCTTGAACTCCCCCACAGCCTTGTGGAGTGCCCGGTTGAGCTCCTCGGAGGAGACTTTTAATCCACCCACAAGAGCCCCCTGCTCCATCCTGGGGGACCCTTGCAGATGTGTGGCTTCCCTTTAACACCTTTCACTCTCCCCGTTTTCCCCCTCACCTTGAACTCCCCCACAGCCTTGCGGAGTGCCCGGTCGAGCTCCTCGGAGGAGACGCGCACGTAGGCGAAGTCGATGAAGTCGCAATCCACGTCCTGGGTGCCCACGGTGCCAATGGAGTAGGTGCCCTCCTTCTTGTAGTGGAACTTGCCGGTGCTGCGGTGCAGCAGGACGGTGTGGAGCACGGCCAGCATGGCCTCCTCCACCTGCCTGCCCTCCACCGACACCTCCAGCACCTCGGCGCGGCAGTTCATGGCGGGGCCGGCGCTGGAGGGGCCACAGCAGCGGCTGCTGAGGGGACACGAGGGTGGCAGGGGGGGGTTGGATGCTGCCAGGCTTGGGTGACAGCCCCTCTGCCACCCCCCTGTGTGCTGGTGGCCTGGTAGCCCACAGGGAGCCACCCAGGTGTCCTGATTTGAGTCCCTCACATGCCAACAGGATCCAGGCACCCTGGGTGCAGATACCCCCATAGCCCCACAGAGACCCAGATTTGAGTCCCCTACATGCCAAAAACATCCAGGCACCTGATTTGAGTCCCTCACATGCCACAAGCATCCAGGCACCCTCGGTACAGACCCCCCCATAGCCCCAGATGTCCTGATTTGAGTCCCTCACGTGTCACAAGGATCCAGGCACCCTGAGTACAGACCCCCTGTAGCCCCACAGAGACCCAGATGTCCTGATTTGGGTTCACGTGCCACAAGCATCCAAACACCTTTGGTAAAGACTCCCACATAACCCCAGATGTCCTGATTTGAGTCCCCCACATGCTAAAAGGACCCAAGAACCCTCGGTACAGGCCTCCCATAGCCCCACAGAGACCCAGATGTCCTGGTGTGGGTCCCCCACATGCCACAAAGATCCAGGCACCCTCGGTACAGATCCCCCACAGACCCAGATGTCCTGATTTGGGTCCCCCACATGCCAAAAGGATCCAAGAACCTTCAGTACAGACTCCCCCATAGCCCCACAGAGACCCAGATGTCCTGATTTGAGTCCCCCATGTGCCACAAGGATCCAGGCACCCTCAGTACAGCCCCCCCTGTAGCCCCACAGAGATGGGGTTGGCTGAAATCCCTCACATCCCACAGCCACGGGCCCTCCCACACACCTCACAGAAGCACAAGGGGGTCCAGGACTGGGTGCCCCAAAGGGATCCAGGTGTCCCAGGATGGGACCCAAATATCCTGCTCAGGCCCCCTCATGGACCCAATACTCCTGAGGGACCCAAATGTTCTGATCGGGTCCCCTCAGGGATCCAATACCTCAGAGAGACCCAAATGTCCTGCTCAGGTCCCATCAGGGATCCAATACCCCTGAGGGTCCCAAATGTCCTGGTCGGGTCCCCTCGGGGACCCAATACCCCAGAGGGACCCGAATGTCCTGGTCAGGTCCCCTCAGGGACCCAAATGTCCTGCTCAGGTCCCCTCATGGATCCAACACCCCTAAGGGACCCGGGTGTCCCGGTACGGGCCCAGCCCCACCTCAGAGGGGCCCAGGGGATCCCGGTTGGGTCCCCCAGAACACCACACAGGCCCAGACGTCCCGGTCCGAGCCCACCTCAGTCTCCCACGGAGCGCCTCAGGCTCCCTCCAGGCTCGAGGCCCCGGTCACCCCTCGGTCCCCGCGCCCCCTCACTCCGGCCCGCCCCGGTCCCCCCTCGGTCCCTGGGCCCCCTCAGCCCCGGCCCGGCCCCGGTCCCCACTCACCGCCCGGGCCCGACCATCTGACGGCACGGAGGAGGGAAGTGGATCATCCCATCTGCTCAGGGGGGGTCAGAACACACCACCGGCCACCGTAGCCGCTCTTCCGGCCATGACCACGGTGTTTCATCCCTTTGAACTTGATTAATTTAATATTTTTCCCCTTTGGTGTCGTTCCCGCCCGCGCAGTGTCACCGGGGGCGGAATCGCCGTTCGGAATCTGTGGATTCCCCTCTTCGCTGCTTGGTTCGTTCCCAAGGGGCCATAGAGCTGCAAGGCCGCAGCCCAGAGCGGCTCAGCGGCTCCACTGCGCCCCCTGTGCTGGAGGCTCCGCGGTGGCGGTACTGCAGCGGGGCCGGTGTCCCCCGCCGACCCCTGCGGGGACAAGGCGACAACGGGGGGGACACGCGTGGGGACACCGGACAGACGGAGCCCGTGAAGATCACAGGGGGACACCTGGATATGAAAGAACACAAGGATGTGGGATAGCAGGATCAGGAGGAAATAAAGAAGGAGGGACACGGGGACAGATGACACAAGGGACAGCATGACGCAGGGGATACTGGATAAAGGGACATGAAGACTAGGGAGACAAAGGGACAGTGAGATGGCTGGATATGGGGATAGGGACGGATATGGGGACACGGGGCACAGGGTGCAGCGGGAGAAGGGACGGGGGGGACACGCGTGGGGACACCGGACAGACAGGCACGGACGGGGCCTGTGAGGACCACAGGGGGACACCTGGATATGAAAGGGACACAAGGGTATGGGATAGCAGGGGAAATAAAGAAGGGGTGACACAGATGGACACAAGGGACAGAGTGACACACAATATGGGGACACGGGGGGATACTGGATAAAAGGACATGAAGACTAAGGGGACAAAGGGACAATGGGATGGCTGGATATGGGGACACGTGGATATGGCGTGCAGTGGGAGCAGGGACATGGGGACTTGGGGGACACAGGAACAGGGGATGGATGGACATGGGGACACGGGGAACGGGGACGGATGGACATGGGGACACGGGGAGCGGGGACGTGGGCATTTGGGGCACTGATCGGCCATGCTGCCATGGGGACACGCGGCTCGGTGTCAGTCGCAGCAGGAATGTGGACGTGGCGTGTCACCGTGTGGGGAGCCGGGCACGCACCGACACTGCCGCGTCTGTGCCGAGCAGCCCCGGGCTCGCCCGCCGGATCCACGGAGCTGCTTTTACTCGGCCCTGCCGGTACCGTCCCCGTCCCTCCGGCAGCAGCCCGTGCCGAGGGAAGTGGGACAGCGACGGGGACAAAGTGGCAGAGGGCAGCTCTGAGCTGTGGGGAGGGGGCAGATCAACAGTGCCGGTGCCGGTGCCAACCCGGTGCCCACCGTGCCCGCTGTTCCCCGCCCCAGTTCCCGTTCGCGGCCCCGCCGTGCGTCAGCGCTGTCCCCACGGCGGGGGCGGCGGCGGGGGGGACAGAGGGACCCTTGTTTTGTGTCACTGCGGGCGCCCCCGGCCCCGCGGCTCAATGTGGCCCTTGTTCCGGCTGTCCCCGTTCACGTTTGCTCCGGGGCCAGGCTGTCCCCAGCTTGAGGAAGGCGACAAGCCGGGGGACAAATCAGCCACGCGTGTCACCCCCTGCTTTGGAACCCCCGGTTCTGTCCCCAGCTCCCGGGCCCGGGACCTCAAACGCCACCACCCCCCCGCCAGGGCTGGCCCTGCCAGCGGCCGCGTCCCCAGGAACACGAGCGGGGGACACGGTCACGCTTCCCGGTTATTTTGGGGAGGATAAATCAGGCAGGCGACAGGTGCGGGGCCGCGGCAGCCGGGGGTGAGTGACGGTTCAAGGGCAGCGCCGTGGGCAACGTGAGGCTCCGGAGCCCAGGCTGTCCCGGCTCTGGAGCCCCGGCTGTCCCCAGTTTGGCATCCCGGCTGTCCTCAGATCCACCGGCCCGGCTGTCCCCGGCTCCCGAGCCCCGGCTGTCCCCAGATCCACTGTCCCGGCTGTCCCCGGTTCTGGAGCCCCGGCTGTCCCTGCTCTGGAGCTCCGGCTGTCCCCGCCTGTCCCCAGTTTGACATCCCGGCTGTCCCGGGTCTGTCATCCCGGCTGTCCCGGGTGTGTCATCCCGGCTGTCCCCAGATCCACCGACCCGGCTGTCCCCGGCTCTGGAGCCCCGGCTGTCCCTGGCTGTCCCCAGTTTGGCATCTCGGCTGTCCCCGGTTTGTCATCCCGGCTGTCCCCAGGTCCACCGACCCGGCTGCCCTGGCTCTGGAGCCTCGGCTGTCGCCGGCTCCAGTGCCCCAGCTATCCCTGGCTCCCGAGGCCCTGCTGCCCACGGTTTTGACATCCCGGCTGTCCCGGATCCGGAACCCCGACTGTCCCCGGTTTTGGCAATCCCAGCTGTCCCCGGTTTTGGAGCCCCTGTTGTCCCCGGCTCCCGAACCC
This sequence comes from Basileuterus tristriatus, assembly GCA_035047985.1. Lineage (NCBI taxonomy): Eukaryota > Metazoa > Chordata > Aves > Passeriformes > Parulidae > Basileuterus > Basileuterus tristriatus. The sequence continues at coordinate 3,082,017 of JAWWMR010000103.1, read as the reverse complement.
CAGCTGTCCCCGGTTTTGGAGCCCCGGCTCTCCCCGGCTCCGGAGCTCCGGCTGTCCCCGGTTTTGGAGCCCCGGCAGTCCCCGGTTTTGACATCCCGGCTGTCCCGGCTCCGAAGCCCCGACTGTTCCCGGGTTTGGCAATCCCAGCTGTCCCCGGTTTTGGAGTCCCGGCTGTCCCCGGTTTGGCATCCCAGCTGTCCCCAGATCCACCAACCCGGCTGTCCCCAGCTCTGGCATCCCGTTCCAGAGCTCCAGCTGTCCCCGGCTCCATCGCCCCGGCTTCCCAGCTCCAGTTCTCTGTTTTTTCCCCGGCTCCAGCGTCCTGTTTTCACCCAGCCCAAGTGTCCCAGCTCTGACTGTCCCCAATCCGGCTGTCACATCTCCGGTGTCCTGTTTGTTCCCTCCAGCTCTCCCTCTCCGCGGTCTTCTGGCTGCCCCCAGCTCCAACATCCCGCTTTTCCCCTTCTCCAGTGTCCCAGCTGTCCCCAGCCCCGCTGCTCTGTCCCCCCTTCCCAATCCCCGAATTTTAACTAAAAGGGAATATTAACACACAAGGGACAAAAGTCCCGCCCAGTGGCTCTCACTGTACGTACAAGTTTATATACAGAAAATGGCCAAAAAGAGGGAAACCCAGAAAAATATATATAAAGGGGAAGGGGCCGAGGTTGAGGGGGCCGGAGCCACCCCTCGCCCACGCCCCCCGCTCTGTACAGGACCCGGCCGGCGCTATTTACATCAGGGGCGTTTTTACAGGGGAAGAGGGCACCGCGCCGGCGATGCCCCCGGGGGAGACGGCACCAGGGCTGCTGGGAGGCAGCACCCCGCGCCGTGAAGGCACGTGGGGCACCCCCAAAGGTGCCCCCAAGAAGACTCAGGCATCTGAGGGGGGACCCAGATATCCTGGGAGTGATCCCGGGCATCCCTGGAGTGGTGCAGAGGTGGTCCCAGGCATCCCAGGAGCGATCTAGGGGTGCCCAGGGGGTCCCAGGTGTCCTGTGGATGACCCAGGAAGGGGTTCCAGGGGTTCTGGGGGTGATCCAGGGATGCCCAGGTGGTTTTTGGGTATTCTCAGGGTCACCCAGGGAGGGTCCCAAACATCCCAGGGCTGATCTAGGGTACCCAGGGGATGTTCCAGATATCCTGGGAGTGATCCCAGGCATCCCAGAAGCGATCTAGGGGTACCCAGGGGCTCCCAGGTATCCTGTGGATGACCCAGGAGGGGGTTCCAGGGGTTCTGGGGGTGATCCAGGGGATCCCAGGCATCCCTGGAGTGGTGCAGGGGTGGTCCCAGGCATCCCAGGAGTGATCTAGGGGTATGCAGGGGGTCCCAGGTATCCTGTGAATGACCCAGGAGGGGGTTCCAGGTGTTCTGAGGGTGATCCAGGGGTATGCATGGAGTCTTGGGAATGGCCTGGGTGTCCCAGAGGTCATTCAGGAGTCCACAGGGATGTCCTGGGCATCCCAGAACTGATCCAGGAGTGACCAGGGCAGGTTCCAAGCGTCCTGGGAGTGATCCAGGGATGCCCAGGTGGCTTTTTGGGCATTCTAGGGGTCACCCACGGGGGGTCCCAAACATCCCAGGGCTGATCTAGGGGTACCCAGGGGATGTTCCAGGCATCCCAGGGGTGACCCAAGGGTTCCCAGGGGGTTCCCAGGCATCCTTGGACTGAACCAGGGTTGCCCAGGGAGGGTCCCAGATGTCCCCAGGCGGGTCAGGGGCTCATGGCAGCCCCTTGCCCGGGACTCAGAAAGGCAGAGTGTCCATGAAGATCTTGTCCACGATGGGTGGCGGCGGCACCAGATCCTCCAGCTTGAGGTAGAAGATGCGCTGGAGGCCCTGGGTGCAGAGGCTGCGCAGCTCGGGCAGCTTCCCCAGCAGCTTGGAGAGGCAGCTGGAGCGGCCGGGCTCGGCCCCTGCTGCCGCCACGTGGTCCTTGAGGCAGCCCACGATGCGGTTCTGCAGCTCCTCCACCCGCTTGGGCTCCTTCAGCCCGTGCCGGTCTGCGGTGACACAAAGGCTGTGAGACCGCGGGGACAGACACCAGGTGGCGATGGGGACGGCGACAGGACTGGAGCTGGGAGGGAGGATCTCACCTGTGATGATGACGAGGGCGGCGAGGCAGGAGAAGGAGGGGACATCGACGTTCATGCGGTGCAGGCTCTGGGAGAACTCGAGGATGGCGTCGATCCACTCCCCGAAGCCCCGCACACACTGCTGCCGGTGCAGCACCACGCCATTGCAGAAGATGAGTTTCCCTTCCTCTGGCTTGGAGCTGCCAGGAGAAATCCAGGTGTCACCACCCCCAGCTCCGGCTCCCCAGCAGAAATCCAGGGGTCACCCCCGGGCTCAGCTTGGGGGCTCCCCCAGCAGAAATCCAGGTGTCACCCCCCGAAAAGCTGGGGCTCCGCTGGGAGAAATCCAGGTGTCACCACCCCCTAACTCAGACTCCCCCAGCAGAAATCCAGGTGTCACCCCCCGCAGAAATCCAGGTGTCACCACCCCCAGATGGGGTTCCCCAGCAGAAATCCAGGTGTCACCCCCAGGCTCCCCCAGCAGAAATCCAGATGTCACCCTCAGCAGAAATTCAGGTGACACCTGCCCAGATGTGACACCTGCCCAGAGGTGTCACCTCCTCCAGCTGGGGCTCCCCCAGCAGAAATCCAGGTGTCACCAGCCCCAGATGGAGCTCCCCAGCAGAAATCCAGGTGTCACTCCCAGACTCCCCCAGCAGAAATTGAGGTGTCACCCCCTGGGCACAGCTCAGGCTCCCCCAGCAGAAATCCAGGTGTCACCCCCAGAAAAGCTGGGGCTCCACCGGGAGAAATCCAGGTGTCACCTCAAACAGAAACCCA
>JAWWMR010000103.1:3052955-3071953 GCA_035047985.1 Basileuterus tristriatus | reverse complement strand
TTAAGCGCTCGGTGACGCGCGGGGCGGCGCGGGGCCGGTGACGCACGGGGGGGGGCGGCCCCGGCGGGGGCGCGGCCGTGACGCACGAGGGGTTCCATTGACGCACCCGCGGCCCCGGCTAAAAATACCCCCGCGGCCCCGGCTAAAAATAGCTCGGGCGCCCCTCGCTTCCCCTCTTATCCCCCTCGGGGCTCCGGGGGCCGCCGGAGGGGCGAGGGAGGCCCCGGTGTCAGGGGCATCCCCGGCGTCCCCAGAGCCGGTGACCCATCGGTGTCTCCTCGCTGCCGGTACACCGGGGCTGGCGTCCCCCGGTCCTTCCATCGCCGGTGCTCTCTTGCTGCCGGTATTTCCGGTGTCCCCTCGGTGCCGGTACCCCGGTGCCCCCATTCCCGGTGCCGGTATCTCCGGTACCATTACCCCCAGTGTCCCCTCAGTGCCGGTATCTTCACTGCCCCCATTCCCGGTGTACCCCCGGTGCCTCCGGTACCGCTACGCCCAGTGCCCATTTCTCTGTCGGTGTCGGTATCCCCGGTGTCCCCTCGGTGCCGGTACCCCGGTGCCCCCATTCCCGGTGCCAGTATCTCCGATACTATTATCCCCAGTGTCACCTCAGTGTTGGCATCCCGGAGCCCCCTCGGTGCCGGTGTCTTCAGTGCCCCCATTCCCGGAGCGCCCCCGGTACCGCTATGCCCAGTGCCCATCTCTCTCTCGGTTTCGGTACCCCCGTTGTCTCCTTGTTGCCGGTACCCCGGTGCCCTCTAGGTGCCGGTATCCCCGGTACCATTATCCCCGGAGCCCCCTCAGTGCCGGGATCTTCACTGCCCCATCCCCGGTGTGCCCCCTGTGCCTCCCGTGCCCCCGGTACCGCTCTGCCCGGTGCCCATCTGGGTTATCTCCGGTGCTCAGCGGCACCGGTCCCCCCAGGCTCCTCCCGCTCGGTGCCGGGTGCAGGGGGGATGACGCGGGGTCCCGCCCCCGCCCGGTCCCCGCGGGGAGCCCCTGGCCGGCCCGATGGAAAGAGCGGCTGCTGGCGGGCGCCGGCGCCGGGAACAGCGCCCGCGGGCTGGAAAGATGAGCTCAGCCCGTGCGGAGCCGGCCCGGGCCCGCGGGACGCCGAAGGGTGAACGGAAGGGATCCAGAACTCCGCAGTACCCTCCGGTACCATCCCGGTACCCCCTCAATATCCGCCGGTACCATCCCGGTACCCCCTCAATACTCTCCGGTACCCCCTCAATACCATCCGGTACCATCCCGGTACCCCCTCAATACCCCCCGGTACCCTTCGGTACCACTCCAGCACCTCCCGCGATACCCCCCGGTAGCGCCCCGCAGTTTCCCAGCCGGTACCGGCCCGGTACCACCCCGGTATCCCTTGGTATCTCCCGGTACACATCGGTACCGGCTCGGTACCGTCCCTTCCCATTCCCGGGGACAAACCGGGGCTCTGGGGGGACCCGGCCGGCTGTGCCCGGTTTGGTCGCCCCCCCGGGGCTGACAGCGCCGTTAGCGCTCCCCCGTTAGCGCCCCGGCAGCGGCACCGTCCCACCGGGGGCTGGGGTCACTGCCCGGTGCCCCGGGAGCCGCAGCCGGTACCAGGGGTACTGCCTGGACCTCCGGTACCGGGACCCTGCCTGGCCTCACGAAACCTCCGTGAGCAGCACCGGGGCGGGGACAGCCCGGCAGAGGGGTCCGGAGGGCGCCCGGGGGTATCGGAGGAGGTGGCCCGGGACCGGGCGCTCTCCCGGGGGTACCGGAGGAGGCGGCCCGGGGGTACCGGGGAAGGCGGCCCGGGACCGGGCGCTCTCCCGTTCCCTCGCTCCGGCCCCGCTTCTCGCTGTCGCCCGCCCCCGACGGGGTTCCGTGACGTCACACCTCCCCGATGACGTCACACCGGTCTCTGACGTCTTGGGGATCCCGCGGCAGCACCGGGGACGCCCCCGGAGGGATCCCCCGGGCCCAGCGGGACCCGACGAGGCCACAGCCGGTGCCAGCCCGGGGATGCGGCCCCGAGCCCGCGGGCCGGGTCACACAGGAGGGTCCCGGAGCTGTCGGGGGGGTCCCGACGCCACCGGGGGCACGGAGCGGGGGGGGCTGCAGCCCCTCGCATCCCTCGCTCGGCGGCGGCGTTACCGGAGGGTGACACCGGCAGCCCCCGCAGCCGGGATTAGCTGTACCCGAGAGAGGCCGCGGGGACTGCGGCGGCTTCGGGGGAGGAAACCCGAGCCCAAGCAGCCCGGCAAGGCCACGGGGGTGCGGGGGGACCCAGGGATGCTCCCCGACACCCCGGTGGGCACACGATGGTCACACCAGGGTGGGCAGGGGCGTGCAGGGTGCCCGTGCCCGGCCGGTGCCCACGGCTGGCTCCGTGCCCCGGGTCTATATTTATCGGTAATGACAGGCTGCTCCGGGGCGGGCCCGGTCCCCCGCCGTGCCCTGCCCCGCTCGGGCGGTGCCACGCGTGACCCCGGCTGTCCCACGGCCACCTGCCCCTTTCCGGGCACACGCAGCCCCAGGTCGGGGCTATAAAAAGCTCAGCGTGGGGTGGCAGCTGCCACAGAGGGGGGGTCCCGTGGTGGCTCTGACAGGAACGGGATGCTCCGAGCCTGGCAGCACGCGGGAGGGACGCCGTGAGCCGCCGGGGCTGCGGGAGCCAGACCATAAATGTCCAGCACGGAGCTGTCCTGGAACGGGGACAAGGCAGGAGAGTGGGGTGGGAGTCAGCTGAGCCCCCCACAGCACACACAGACACCTGCAGCTGTCACCCCCAGATCTCCACAGGCTCCCCTGGGGGGGACAGGGAGAGTTGGGGTCCCCAAACAGCCCGGACAGAGGGGAAACTGAGGCAGAGCAGAGGAGAAACTGAGGCAGAGCAGAGGGCTGGGGGCTTTCACTGCTCCACTTGTGCTGCAGCAGCCCCCAGCTCTGGGGGTGCTTTGTGTCCCCCAACTCCTTCAGCGGCTCTGGGGGGCACCGAGGCAGGTTTTGGGGGACCCCAGTGCCCGTGCTGCCCGGGCACCGTGTCCCTTGCAGGAGGAAGGGCTCGGGGTGGGACGCGCTTCCCGCCGGCTGCCGGAGGAAACGGGGCAGGAAGGGCCTGGCCGGGGCCCCGCAGTGCCGGGACGTGGCCGAAGGCACCGGGGCTGCAGCAGGAGGGGGGACACGGGGGGTCCCCGGCAGCTCAATCACGTCCAAGGTGACACCAGTCGGTCACCCCAAGGGGACAGCGTGGGGCTGGGGGGCAGCTGCAGCCCCCAGACCCCCACGGGGCTCTGTCCCCCCTCACTCACAGCCACACATCGCTGCAAATCCTCTCTGTATTGCCGAGGTACAACAGCCCCGGGGGGGCAGAGCAGGTTGGGACCCCCGGGGCCCCCCCCAGCCTGGGGAACTGGGGGCTCTCCTGGCGCCCCCTCCTCCCCAGAGTTCCGTGAGCCGCTCCAGGAGGGTCCTCACGTCTGTCCCTTGGTGGTGTGTCCATCCTTCAGCGTCACGATCCCCACAGCCTGGGGCGGGGGAGCCAAAGCAGAACCCCAAATCTCCTTCCTGCAGCCCCCCAGGGATTGGGGGGGCAGAGGGAATGAAGCCCCTTGCAATAAATAAATAAATAGTCCTGGGGAGGGGCCGGGGGTTAGAGGTGACTCTCCTCCTCCTCCAGCGCCCGGTTGAGCCCCGGGATGAACTTGAGCAGCCGCTGGCGGAAGCTGCTGTGCCGGTTCTTGCGGGGGGCGGCGGCGGCTCCGTCCCCGGGGTCCCCGGCCCGGGCCCAAAGCCTCCCCGCGGCCCCCGGGCCCCCCGCGCATTTGAGGCTGGAGCTGCGGCCCAGAGCGGGTCGGGGGCGCGGTGGAGGGGGCGCGGGACCCCCGCTGTCCTCGTCCTTGTCCTTGTCGCCGTCCAGGGAGCCGGAGGAGGCGAAGACGCAGGTCTGGTACAGGGAGTCATCGCTGCCGCTGGCTCGGGAGGAGCCCCCCGGCGGTCCCTCCCCCTGCAGGCACCAGCGGATGGACTCCAGCGTGTCGTAGATGCTGGGGTCCTTGGCCACCACACCTGATGGGGGACACGGGGGTGTCAGGGAGGGCGGGTGGTGCCCCAAACCCCCCTCACAACCCCCTGACCCCAACTCACCCCGCACCAGCCGCTGCTCCTGCACCATCAGCGAGCGGAACTCCCCCCACTTCTCGTAGAGGGTTTGCTGTGGGGAGGGTGAGGGGGTCAGGACCCTGCTGAGGGGGTCAGGACCCTGCTGGGGGGTCAAGACCCTGCTGAGGGGTCCCTAGGACCCTGCTGAGGGGGTCAGGACCCTGCTGGGGGGGTCAGGACCCTACTGACAGGTCCCCAGGACCCTGCTGAGGGGGTCAGGACCCTGCTGAAGCGGTCAGGACCCTGCTGAGGGGTCCCTAGGACCCTGCTGAAGCGGTCAGGACTCTACTGAGGGGGACAGGACCCTGCTGAGGGGGTCAGGACCCTGCTGGGGGGTCCCCAGGATCCTGCTGAGGGGCTCAGGACCCTGCTGGGGGGTCCCCAGGATCCTGCTGGGGGGTCCCCAGACCCTGCTGAGGGGGTCAGGACCCTGCCGAGGCATCCCCAGGACCCTGCTGAGGGGTTCTGAGCCCCCCATCAGCCCCTGCTCACCTTCAGGTACTGCAGCCTTGCCTCCAGCTCAGCCCTCCTGATGGATGTGCCATACAGAGTGTCGAGCCTGTGGGTCAGCAGCTGTCAGCACTGGGGGGCTGCAGCCCCCCGAGCCCCTCCTAAGCCCCCCAGCTCACCGGAGAACATTTCCTGAGCTCTTGATGATCTCCACGATCTCCCGGTGCCGGATTCCCTCCACGTTGAGCCCGTTCACGCCCGTGATGGTGTCCCCTGGAGCACAGGGTGAGCAGGGGGGTTCAGGGGGGGCTGCTCCCCGCTGCTGGGACCCCCCCAGCGGCTCCTGGCTCCCCCCAGGATGTGCTCACCTGCCTTGAGCCCCGCGGCCTCGGCCGGGCTCCCGTCGTGCACGCGGCACACGAAGGTGAACATCTCCACGCTGTTCCTGTCCTGGTGGTGCAGCCCGTAGGTCTGGAATGAGGGGTCTGCTGAGGGGCACGGGGGCACCCCGACCCCCAGGGACCCCCCAAGGGCAGCAATGCAGAGTTGGATTGCTGCTGGGGGGGTTTGCCCTGATGGCTGCACCCCTGGGTGCCCCCCCAGCAGCACAGCCCGGGGAGGTTGGGTGACTCTGTCACCTCTAAAAATAACCCCCAGCTCAGAGACAGCTTAAAAATACCCTCATGCAAAGCAAGGTGCGGGTAGGGAGGGTGGGGAGCAGGGCCAGGCTCAGCTCAGCTCAGCTCAGCTCAGCACCCACCTGGATCTCGAAGCCAAAGGACTCCTCTGCCTTCTTCTCCAGCATCACCACCCTCCTGGGGGACACAGGGGTCAGGGCACCAGGCACAGCCAGAACTGCCTGGGCAAACCTCACAATGCTGCTTTGGGCTCCCCAGAATGCCTGAGATGGGATTCACCCCACCCTGTCCCCCAGTTTGCCTTTGGGTGCCAGGCAGGATGCCCACAGGGTCTGGGGGTGTCTGAGCTGGGACCCCACAGCTGCTCTCACCTCAAAAATCCCCCTCATTTCCCAGGGTATCCAGAGTGGAACAATGTCCCCAAGGCCAAGCTCCAAACCCCTGGGACAGGGACCCCAGCCCCACTCCAGCATCACCACCCTCCTGGGGGACACAGAGCACCAGGCACACCCAAAACTGCCTGTGCAAACCTCAAAACGCTGCTTTGGGGTCCCCAAAATGCCTGAGATGGGATTCACCCTCTCTAGTTTGCGTTTGTCAGAATCCTGTGGGTGCCAGGCAGGGTCTGGGGGTGTCTGAGCTGTGACCCCATGGCTGCTCTCACCTCCCCCATAAAATCCCCCTCATTTCCCAGGGTATCCAGAGTGGAACAGTGTCCCCAAGGCCAAGCTCCAAACCCCTGGGACAGGGATCCCAGCCCCACTCCTGTGCCCCCTGTCCCTACCTGTGCTCCTCCGGGGACTGGCTGGGGGATGCCCACTTGAACCCTGTGTCCTGCGACAAAGGAAGAGCCATGAGCCCGAGGGGACACCCGAGGGGACATCCCCCACCAGGACAGCACCAAACGGTGCCAAGCCAGCACCCGGGTGCCCCCTGGCATAACGGGGCTTTGATCAGGGCTCAAAGGGACCCTCAGAGCGCCCCGGGCTCGCCCCACGCTTTGACGTCAGCCCCGCCGCGCCCACCCCACGCCGCGCTCCGAGGGGCACAGAGGGGCCCTGTTGTGGCCACAAAATCGGGGTTTGTGTGCACGATCCACCCGCCCCGGCACAGACAATGTCGCTGTTGTGGCAGGCGCAGAGGCGTGGGCGGGTGGAGGAACTGGCAGGACCCTCAGGAGGGGACAGGGCTGTCCCCAAATGCCCCTCTGGGGTTGCTGGGCTCTGGCAGCCCCAGTGCAGCGCAGGCAGCGTCACCAAAAGCTGCCCCTTGAGGGTGGCACATGGCACGGCTCGGTGGCAGCGGTTCCCTCTGGGCTCTGCCTGCCACATGGCTGTCACCAGCTCTGCCACATGGGTGTCACCAGCCCTGCTGGTGTCACCAGATAACGACAGACCTCCCCAAATGCACCCACAGGCACAAAACCACCAGAAATGGGAAAGTTGTCGCCTGTCACGCTGGGCCCCACGTCAGCACAGGGACGGGAAGGGACGCCCCGGACCCCTCAGGGACGTGTCGGGTGGTGGTGGCCTCGCTGGCCCGGCCACCGCGGTGTCTGGGCTGCGGCAGCGCAGCCACTTCTGCTCCGGATGTCGGCTCCGCTCTCGCTTCCCTCAGCGCTCAGGAAGCACCAGGGGCCGGGGGGAGCCTCAGGGCGGTGCCGGGCCCGGCGTCACCACTGAGGAGCTTTTCCAGGGGCCCTGTGCTCCACTAAAACAGACCTGGGGAGCTCTGCGACCTGTCCCTTACTGTCCCTAAACCAGACCCTGTGATCTGCCCCTTGCTGTCCCCAAATCAGACCTGGGGTACTCTGTGACCTGCCCCTTAAAATCCCTAAACCAGACCCTGTGATCTGCCCCTTACTGTCCCTAAACCAGACCCGGGGTACTTTAGGACTTGTCCCTTACTGTCCCTAAATCAGACCCAGGGTATTCTGGGACCTGTCCCTTACCCTAAATCAGACCTGGGGTACTTTGGGACCTGTCACAAATCAGACCCAGGGAACTCTGTCTCATACTGTCCCCAGATTAGACCCGGGGTACTCTCAGAACTGTCCCATACTGTCCCTAAACCAGACCCAGGGTACTCTGGGACCCATCCCTTACCCTAAAACAGACCTGGGGTACTCTGGGGCCTGTCCCTAAATCAGACCTGGGGCACTCTAAGACCTGTCCCCTACCGTCCCTAAACCAGACCCTGTGATCTGCCCCTTACCCTCCCTAAATCAGACCTGGGGTATTCTGGGACCTGTCCCTAAATCAGGCCTGGGGCACTCTGTAACCTGTCCCTTATTGTCCCTGAATCAGACCCAGGGTACTCTGGGACCTGTCCCTTACCCTAAATCACACCTGGCGTACTTCGGGACCTGTCCCTTACTGTCCCCAAATCAGACTGGGGGAACTGTGACCTGTCCCTTACCCCCCCTAAATCACACCTGGGGTGCTTTGGGACCTGTCCCTTACTGTCCCTAAACCAGACCCCAGTCCTGGGGTACCCTGTGGCCAATCCCTTGCCCTTCTCACAGGACCGAGTCCAGGGGGGCTGTGGGGTCACTCCCGTCCCAGTTGGGGTCACTCCCGTCCCAGTTGGGGTCACTCCTGTCCCAGTGGGGTCACTCCCGTCCCAGTGGGGGTCACTCCCGTCCCAGTGACAGAACCACAAACAGTGGGGTCGGGGTCTGGCCCTGCACCCTAAAAGCTGCAGGGCAGGACACGGAGAGGGACCAGGACAGGATGTGGGGCTTGGGGACTCTGGGAAGGGCACAGGGAAGATTCCTGGGGGAAGGTGAGGAGGGACCTCGATGTGGAGACTCAGTGGGAAACCAGGGTGGGGGTACAGGGATAACCCCGGGGCAGGACGTGAGCGGGATCCGGGACAGGATGTGACGCTTGGGGGGACAACACGGAGCGAGCGGGGACGGCGGGACACCGGGAAGATGCTGCGGGAGGATGGGACAGGGGTGAGGAGATGCTGGGGCAGCACGAGAGGCTCGGGGCGGCCATCGGGACACCGGAGAGGAATGGGGACACGAGGAAACCGGAGCGGGATGGGGACACGAGGGAAGCTCGGGCGGGACGGGGGGACACGAGGAAAGCTTGGGTGGGATGGGGACACGAGGGAAGCTCGGGCAGGCCCCCGGGGCACGATAAGAGCCCAGGAGGAGATACCGGAGCGGGATGGGGACGCGAGGAAACCGGAGCGAGACGGGGACGCGAGGAAAGCTCGGGCGGGCCCCCGGGGCACGATAAGAGCCCAGGAGGAGACACCGGAGTGGACCCGCGGGGCGCAGCCACCGGCGGCCGGGCGGGGACACGGCGCAGCCCCGCTCCCCCCGTTACCCCTCGCGGCATCGCTTCCCCCTCCGGTCCCGGTGCACAACCGGGGGCACCGGGGCGGCTCCCCCCCCCCCAGCCCGAACATGCGCCCACGGGGCCCGGTGCCCCCGGCCCCCGCCAGCGCTCGGTACAGCTCGGCGGGCCCGGGGCTGTCCGGGGCCGCCGCCGGTGCCGCATCGTCCTTCGGCCGGAGCCGCCGCCTCCGCCGCCGCCGCAGGGTCATGGCCGGGCCGGACCGTCCCGGGAGCCGCTATATGGACCCTGGGGGCGGGGACACGGCGGGACCCGCCCCTTTCGGCGCCGGACACACCCACCTGGGCGTTAAAGCGCGGCTTTGGGGATAAACCACGCCCAGGGTTCGGCTCGGTCTGGTGTCTGCCCGGGCTCGGGCGCGAACCGGGATCACGAGGAGTTCAGGGGGGTCCGGAGTGAGGGTCCTGCGAGGGGATACCATGGGCGTCCAGGGGGGTCCAGTATGAGGGTCCTGCTTGGGGACCCCATAGAGGAACAGTGGAGAGTCCAGTGGGGGGGGTCCAGCGGGGGGGTCATGCTCAGGGTCCCCATTGAGGTCCAGTGTGGGGGGGTCCGGTGGGGGGGGTCCTGTTCAGGGTCCCCATGGGGGTCCGGGGAGGGTCCAGTATGAGGGTCCTGCTCTGGGACCCCATGGAGGAGCAATGGAGAGTCCAGTGGTGGAGATCCTGCTCGGGGACCCCATGGGGGTCCAGGGGGGGTCCGGTGTGAGGGTCCCGCTCGGGGACCCCGTGGAGGTACAGTGGGGGTTTAAGTGGGGGGGTCCTGCTCGGCGACCCCCATGGGGGTCCAGTGTGAGGGTCCTGCTTGGGTCCAGTGGGGGGTTCCTGCTCGGGGACCCCATGGGGGTCCAGGGGGGGTCCGGTGTGAGGGTCCTGCTCAGGGACCTCGTGGGGGTCCACCGGGGGGTCTGGTGTGAGGGCGCCACTCGGGGTCCCCATGGAGGTCCAATGGGGGGTCCGGTGTGAGGGTCCTGCTCGGGGACCCCATGGATGTCCCACGCAGGGACCCCTTGTGTGGGGTCCAGCAGGACAGAACAATTCTGGTTCCTGCTCAGGGATCCCGGGGGGAGGTTCCCCCTGGGGTCCTGCTCGTGACCATCTGGGGGTCCACGGGGGAGGGGGATCAGGGCAGGGACCCCGGGGGGGTGCAGAGGGGGGGCCCTTCATGAGGTTCTGCACGGGGATCCCCGGGACTCCAGCGTGGGGGTCTGGAGGGGGGTCCTGGGCACATCCTCAGGGACAGCACGGGGCTCAGCGTGGGGGTCCTTGGGGCAGTGGAACCCGGGGGAAGGCGTTATCCCGAGGGTGCAGAGTGCGATGCTGCTGGGAATATCACGGGAAGCACCGTGGGGAACCAAGGAGGGCTCCAGGGATCACCCCAGGGATGATTTGGGGAGAACCCGGGGGTTCCCGGGAGCAAAACCACCCCGGGCTCTGCTGCTCCCCTCCAGCTGCCACCAAATCCGCATTTGGGATTTAACGGGAGGCAGGAGCTGGGGCTGGGACGGCTCCCGGAGGGATTTAAGCGGCTCCTGCACGGTCCGAGCTGCGCTGAGCTGGGGCACGGAGGGAAGAACAATTCCCGGAGGCACCGCGGACACAACGCGCGGCTCCGGCAGCTCCTGGCTGCGCCCCGGCGGGAGGCAGCGGGAATTTTCCAGCTGGAGTCGAGAGCTTTGCCCAAATGTTTGTTTAAAATTTGCCAAAGAAAATGAAGATCGTAACAATCCCCGCTGGCGTTCCACCCAAACCTCCCGCCCACAGCCCGGCCTGGGGTTACCAAGAGACAAATTTGCTGCAGGAGCAGAGCAGCTCCGGGCTGGGAGGGCTGGGGAAAGGATGGGACCGAGCCCACCACCGCCCCTGAGTCACCAAAGCACCGGGAATGGCCCCATCGTGTTCCCAAAATTCCGTCATGGCTTGGCCCCTCAGCTGCAGCCACCCCAGACTGTTTTCCCTGGAGGAGCGGACAGATTTTGCTTTAAAATTCCCAAAGATTTTGCTTAAAAATCCCCAATATTCTGATCTCAGCGCTGCCCACGTCTGCAGGATGGGGCTGGATTTCCCTGGGGACCACAGCAGGAGCTGCAGACAAAGCTGGGCACGAGGAAGGACGAGCCCAGATGGTGCCTCCCCCTCCCCACCCTGTCTGAGCCCGGGGGGACCCCAGGCCTCGGCAGATTTTCCCCTTGATCTGCTCACAGCTCATTTGCAGGAGGCTCTAATTAAGGAATTAGTAGGGACAATTCATGCATCACCGTTTACCCTCGGAGCAAACAGGATTTTGAAGTTTGCTGTGGGATTTATCTTTCCTTGGAGCTGAGGGTCCATGAGGATGCTCCAGGGAGGTGCCCACTGTGCCCAGCACAGCCCCAGGGATGCTCTGAGGGGATCTCCAGATAATTTTATTTATCTTAAAATAAATTTATTTATTCTCTGTGACCTTTCCTGCTCTGTGCCTGTCCCCCAAATTCATCTGGGTGGAAAACCCCACCTGCCACCTCTTTGTGTCACCTCCACTATGCTGGAGGCACCTCTTGAGTGCTTGGTGGCCGTTGGGAGCTTCATATTCACTAAAAATGGGAATATTCAACCTTCAAATGTTTGGAGCAGGATTCCTAAAGAGATTATTTTAGCAGTGAGCTGTGCCCTGCAATTCCCACCCCTTCCCAGTGAACTGAGATTGCAACACCTCACATGAATAAAACAAACTTTTAATAATGTACAGCAGAAATCGACAGCCTGGTTTTTTTTTTATATTAAACAAAAGATTTCCTATCTTACACCGTATGTACATTTTGCATACTGAAGAGGTAAAGTGGCTAAGTGGCTATTTTCTTACAGTCCTTTGCTAAGAAAAAAATGTACAAAACCAAACAAATCAAAAAAAGGGGCAGAGAAGTACCAAGAGTTCTGTACCGCTGATGGACCCCCGTCCTCATCCTGCATGGAACTGCCTGGAACGCAGATTTTCCTCCTTTTTTTTCCCCCCAGAGCTGCTGCAACTTTTTTTGGGAGGCAATTCCCGCCAGCTCGGCAAGCACTGGCGCCCCCGGGCACCGATTTGCATGAGAAAAGTGCTGTGAAAATGCTACATGGTCAGCGTTAGCTCCTTCCCGCTGGCTTTCCCCATCTCTCCTGAAGATTTCTCTCCTAAAATCCTGCTCGGAAGGGCCGTGGTGCCCTCCTCGCTCGTGTTTTCCTGGTGTGGTTTGGAGCTGAGGCAGGCGCAGTGTGGCTACAGTTGGAGGGGGCGAGGTCAGTGCGAGCTCGGAGCTGCGGGAGCGGGGAGGGGCAGCCCAGGATGAGCCTGAGCCGGGCCCGGGTCCCCCCTGCCCGCCCCAGCTCCCACCTGAGCCTGTCCTAACGGCCTGGGGGTGCTCAGGGCCCCCCTCGGCTCCTAAATCCAGGTTTAGCTGGGGTAAACTGACATTCAGGGCTTCCAATGCAGGTTTAAATGAGTTAAACCTGCGTTGAGGGCTTGCAAGTGACCCCCTCAGCTTCTAAGTCCAGGTTTAGCTGGGTTAAACTGACATTTAGGGCTTGCAAGTGCTCCCCTTGACTTCTAAGTCCAGGTTAAACTGACATTCAGGGCTTCCAATGCAGGTTTAAATGAGTTAAACCTGCGTTGAGGGCTTGCAAGTACCCCCTTGGATTTAAGTCCAGGTTTAACTGGGTTAAACTGACATTTAGGGCTTCCAAGTGCAGGTTTAACTGGGCTAAACCTGCATTGAGGGCTTGCAAGTGATCCCCTCAGCTTCTAAGCCCAGGTTTAACTGGGGTAAAACTGACATTTAGGGCTTCCAAGTGCTCCCCTTGACTTCTAAGTCCAGGTTAAACTGACATTTAGGGCTTCCAATGCAGGTTTAAACGAGTTAAACCTGCGTTGAGGGCTTGCAAGTGAACCCCTCAGCTTCTAAGTCCAGGTTTAGCTGGGTTAAACTGACATTCAGGGCTTCCAATGCAGGCTTAAATGAGTTAAACCTGCGTTGAGGGCTTGCAAGTGACCCCCTCAGCTTCTAAGTCCAGGTTTAGCTGGGGTAAACTGATATTTAGTGCTTCCAATGCAGGTTTAAATGAGTTAAACCTGCGTTGAGGGCTTGCAAATGACCCCCTCAGCTTCTAAGTCCAGGTTTAGCTGGGTTAAACTGACATTCAGGGCTTCCAATGCAGGTTTAAATGAGTTAAACCAGCACTGAGGGCTTGCAAGTGACCCCCTCAGCTCCTAAATCCAGGTTTAGCTGGGTTAAACTGACATTCAGGGCTTCCAACGCAGGTTTAAATGAGTTAAACCTGCGTTGAGGGCTTGCAAGCAACCCCCTCAGCTTCTAAGTCCAGGTTTAACTGGGCTAAACCTCCATTGAGGGCTTGCAAGTGACCCCCTTGACTTCTAAGTCCAGGTTTAACTGGGGTAAACTGACATTTAGGGCTTCCAATGCAGGTTTAACCGAGTTAAACCTGCATTGAGGGCTTGCAAGCACCCTCTCAGCTTCTAAGTCCAGGTTTAACTAGGTTAAACTGACATTTAGGGCTTGCAAGTGCAGGTTTAACAGGGGTAAACTGATATTTAGGTGCCCCTCTCAGCTTCTAAGTCCAAGTTTAACTGGGCTAAACCTGCATTGAGGGCTTGCAAGTCCAGGTTTAACTGGGCTAAAGCTGCATTGAGGGCTTCCAAGTCCAGGTTTAACTGGGCTAAACCTGCATTGAGGGCTTGCAAGCACCCCCTTGGCTTCTAAGTCCAGGTTTAACTGGGGTAAACTGACATTTAGGGCTTGCAAGTGTACCCCATAGCTTCTAAGTCAAGGTTTAGCTGGGTTAAACCTGCATTTGGGGCTTGCAAGTGCTCCCCTTGGCTTCTTAGTCAAGGTTTAACTGGGTTAAACCTGCATTTGGGGCTTGCAAGTGACACCTTGGCTCCTAAGCCCAGGTTTAACTGGGGTAAACTGACATGTAGTGCCCCTCTCAGCTTCTTAGTCCAGGTTTAGCTGGGTTAAACTGACATTTGGGGCTCACAAGTGCCCCCTTGGTCCTCAATGCAGGTTTAAGGGATGTGTGCAGGGAAGCTCTGGCTGAGATGTGACTCAGGACAAGCTGGGGGGGACAGGGACCCCCAGCTCTGCTCCCAGGGCAGATCCACGCTGTCAAAAATTCCTTTGGGGGTGCAAAAGCAGCTCCTAAAATGATTCCAAAGCCACACAACCCACACTGCTCACTTTGTACAAGGTCATGGACACACAGGGAATGGGGGCCAGGGACACACGGACAGGGACACAGACAGAGGGACTGAAATAAAGACAACCCTGGCAGCCAGAGCAGAGATGAAACCTCACCTTTGAGAGCAGGAGCAAGGTCAGAGTAGAAACAGTTCCAGTGTAAATCGAGCTGTGCATTTGGTTTTTTTTCCTTTTTTTCCTTTTTTTTTCTTTTTTTTTTTTGCAGTGATTTCTTTACAAACCAACAGGTCAAGAGGTAATAATTAGAGATTGTTTTTCTGCTCTTAGAAAGAATTAACAATATTCAAAAAAGTTAAAATCCAGACCCTCCCAGAAAACAACAACAACAACAATAATAATAATAATAATAACAATAATAATTAAAAAAATAATCATCAAAACCACTCCAGTTAAAAGTTATGGCTTCAGAGTTCTCTACTGCAGACACTGACCTGACCTCCACACCACAGATCTTCCTGACTGCCAAAATCATCAGGGCAGCCACAGCCCTTTCTTAAAACCTTCTGATTTTTAGGATTCCCACAACTTCCAGAGTCTCTGGAGTCACCCCACCTCTCCCCCACCTGGATTCAGCCTTGAATCAAAAGAAAAGCCACGAAGATCCCCCCACCCCACACTGAGACACAGCCACTTCCACATTAGGAGATATTTATACACCAAGATTAAAAAGATGGATGTTGATTTCCCTGCCCAGCCCCTCTGGGAGCACCCCCAGATCTCAGATCACAGAATCACAGAAAGAGCCAGGCTGGAAAAGATCTTTGAGATCCTCAAGTCCAACCTTTGACCTAACCCAACACCTCCTCATCAGCTAAACCACGAGTGCCACGCTCAGTCTGTTTTTAAACATGTTCAGGGATTCCTGCACCTCCCTGGGGAGATGATTCCAGCACCAAGACATTCTTTCAGTGAAGATTTTTTTTCTGCTGTCCAACCTAAACTTCCCCTGGGGCAGCCTAAGGCTGTGCCCTCTTCTGTCAGTGGTTACCTGGGAGCAGAGCCCAGCCCCACCTGAGCACAGCCACCTTCAGGGAGTTGGATAAAATCACCCCAGAGCCTCCTTTTCTCCAGGCTGAGCACCCCCAGCTCCCTCAGGGTTCCTCCCAGGGTTTGTTCAAGCCCCTCTCCAGCCTCACTGCATCCTTCCCAAACTGAGGGGCCAGAACTGGACACAGAACTCGAGGTGTGACCTCACCAGTGCCAAGTGCAGAGAGGAATGATCTCCCTGCTCCTGCTGGCCACACCATTCCTGATCCAGGCCAGGAGCCACTGGCCTTCTTGGCCACCTGGGCACGGTGCTGGCTCATGTTCAGCCAGGCCACTGTCCAGCCACTCTGTCCTGCTGCATCATCTGGGCCCCAGAAATCTGCCTGGGTGCTGGACTTGGGAACTGAGTCCAGCATTTCCCCACAGTGCCTGCTCCACCTCTGACACAACTCACTCCCCTCTGCCCAGAATCACAAACCTCAGGGGCTCAAGAGAAAAAAACCTGGATTCCAGGAGTGATTCTCAGTTCCTTATTTGTTTCATCTTAAAAAAAGGGAAAGGTGCAGCCACACCAGTGCCAAGTGCAGAGCAGAATGATCTCCCTGCTCCTGCTGGCCACACCATTCCTGATCCAGGCCAGGAGCCATCGGCCTTCTTGGCCACCTGGGCACGGTGCTGGCCTCCTCTGGGCTCTCTCCAGCAGCTCCTCATCCTCCCTGTGCAGGACCCCAGGGCTGGAGCAGCTCTGCAGGTGGGGTCTCACCTGGGCACAGGGGCAGAGCTTCCCTCCCTCTGCCCACACTGGGGCTCAGCCCAGTCTTGGGGGGCACCTGGATGTGTCCAGGATGTGTCCAACACCCTCAAATGCTTCCCCATGGGGTCACCCATGGGGTCTCACCTGGGCACAGGGGCACAGGGGCAGAGACCCCTCCCTCTGGGGCTCAGCCCAGGCTCGGGGGTCTCTGGGTTCCCAGGGATGTGGTCAGGATGTGTCCAGCACCCTCAAATGCTTCCCCACGGGGTCACCCGTGGGGTCTCACCTGGGCACAGAGTCCCCTCCCTCTGCCCACGCTGGGGCTCAGCCCAGGCTCGGTGGGCACCTGGGTGTGGCCAGGATGTGTCCAGCACCCTCAAATCCTTCCCCATGGGGTCACCCCTGTCCCAGGTCCTTCTCTCAGGTGCTCCCAGTCCCCTCCTGGCCCAGCTGGGGTTTTGCCCCAGGGTGCCCTGGCCCAGGTGCAGGAGAAGAACCCGGGGTGCAGAACTGGGCTGAGTTGGACTCCTTGGAGCCCCCAGCACCCCAGCCTGTCCTGGGGTGAACCCCGGCCTGGGACACCTGGCTGGGGACACTGGGGTGGGACACAGAGGTGTGACACTGCATGGGGCTGGGGACACTGAAATGGGGACCCTGGAGAGGGGACATTGGGATGGGACATCAGGGTGGGACATTGGGATGGGACACCAGGCATGGTCAGCACCAGGATGGTCACTGGGACATTGGGATGGGACACTGGGATGGTCAGCACCAGGATGGTCACTGGGACATTGGGATGGGACACCAGGATAGAGACACTGGGGTTGGGACACCGGGGTAGGGACATTAGGGTGGGACACCAGGGATGGTCAGCACCAGGATGGTCACTGGGACATTGGGATGGGACACTGGGGTGGTGAACACCAGGATGGTCACTAGGGTTGGGACACCAGGGTGGGACATTGGGATGGGACACCAGGGATGGTCACTGGGGTTGGGATACTGAGGTGGGACACCAGGATGGGCCACAGGGGTTGGGACATTGGGATGGGACACCAGGATAGAGACACTGGGGATGGGACACTGGCGTGGTGAACACTGGGATGGTGAACACCGGGGTGGGTCACTGGGGTTGGGACACCAGGGATGGGACAGATTTGGGACTCTGGGCTTGGACAGTGAACTGAGACACTGGGGTGCCACATTGCCATGGGATGTCCCAGGATGGGACACTGGGGCTGGGACACTGGGATGGGACTTTGGGAAGGGACACTGGGCTGGGACACTGGGATGGGACACCAGGGACACAGGGGTGGTCACCACCAGGATGGTCACTGGGACATTGGGATGGGACACGGAATGGGATACCAGGATGGGTCACTGGGACATTGGGATGGGACACAGAATGGGACACCAGGATGGGTCACTGGGACATTGGGATGGGACACGGAATGGGACACCAGGATGGGTCACTGGGGTTGGGTCACTGGGTTTGGGACACCAGGGTGGGACAAAGGCAGGACAGGACATAGAATGGGGACATTACAATGGCCTGGATGGGACACAGCGAGGGGACACAGGGTGATGTCCCAGGAGCCCCCAGGGACAGGTTTGGGAGGGGGGACAGTGACATCACATTGGCAGCCCCATGGGTCACTCAGGAGTGGCTGCAGGGTGGCCCCAGGTGTCACTCGAGGGTGCCACAGGACCCTGGGGGTTGCTGTGCAGGTACCCCAGGGTGGGCACCCCGGGCACTTTGTCCCTGCACTGGCAGGAGCCACCTGGGGTGGGACAGGGACTCCAGGGACGTGGGGTGGGACTCTGCTCCTGTTTGCCCCCCAGCGTGGCCTTGTCCTCCCAAGAAGGGACCCCAACACCAGCCCTGCCGTGGCCTTGTCCCCTCAGGGGCTGTGTCCTTGTCCCTGGGTGTCCTTGTCCCTTTGTGTCCAGCCTCACGTCCATTCTGTGTCCTTGCCCTTGTCCCTGTCCTGGCGTGTCCTTGTCCTTCACGTCTCCACTGTGGGTCCCAGTCCCTGCCTGTCCCTGCCCGTGTTCCTGCCATGTCCCTGTCCCCAGTGTGTCCATGCCTGTATCCTGGAGTGTCCCTGTCCCTGTCCCTGTCCCTGTCCCTGTCCCTGCCCTGTCCCTGCCCCTGTCCCTGTCCCTGATTCTCTGCTGTGTCCCTGTCCCTGTCTCTGCCATGTCCCTGTCCCTATCTCTGTCCCTGTTCCTGTCCGTGCTGTGTCCCTGCTTTCCAGCTGTGTCTCTGTTCCTGTCTCTGTCCCTGTCCCTGTCCCAGCAGTGTCCCTGTCCCTGGAGTGTCCCTGCCCACGCTGTGTCTGTCTCCATGTCCCTGGAGTGTCTGTCCCTGTCACGTCCCTGTCCTTGTCACTGCTCTGTCCCTGTGCACCATGCCATGTCTCTGTCAGGTCTCTCCTTGTCCCTCATGTGTCCCCTTGTCCTTGGCCCTGGCATGTCCATGACCGTGGCGTGTCCCTTCCCATGTCCTGTCGCATGTGCCATCAGTCCCCACGTCCTGGTGTGTCCCTGTCCCCGTCCCCACTGTGTCCATGCTGCATCCTAGAGTGGCCCTGTCCCTGTCCCTGTCTCTGTCCTGTCCCTGCCCTGTCCAGTCCCTGTTGTGTCCCTGTCCCTGCCCTGTCCCTGTTGTGTCCCTGCCCTGTCCCTGTTGTGTCACTGTCCTTGTCCTGTCCCTGCCGTGTCCCTGTCCCTGTTGTGTCCACGTGCCTGTCCCTGTTCCTGTCCCTGTCCCTGTCCCTGCCCTGTCCCTGTTGTGTCCATGTCCCTGTCCCTCTTCCTGTCCCTGTCCCTGTCGTGTCCTGCCAGGGCCGGAGGGACCCTGGAGGGCACTGGGTGGGGCAGGGGGGTCCAGGGACATTCCTGGTGGAAATCTGCTCCTCAGCAAAGGCCACGCCCAGGAGGTGCCACACCCACTGACCACACCCACTGACGTCATCCCATCGCACCCACTGACCTCAACCTCTGGCCACACCCATTGACCACACCCTCTGACCACGCCCAATATGACCACGCCCACTGACACAAACCGTTGACCACATCCACTGACCACACCCACCCGACCACACCCCATGACCACGCCCACTGACCACACCCCACCGTCCCATGTATCTCCTATAGCCCCTCCCACTCCAAAGCCCCTCCCACCCCTTAGCTCCTCCCATCCCCATAGCCCCTCCCATCCCCGTAGCTCTGCTCACCCCTCAAGCTGTCCCCACCCCATAGCTCCTCCCACCTTCATAGGTCCTCCCACCCCCAAAGCACCTCCCATCCCAAAGTTCCTCCCACCCCCATAGCCCCTCCCACCCAAAGCCCCTCCCATCCCCATAGCTCGTCCCAGCTTCAATGCCCTCCCAATCCCATAGCCCCTCCCACCCCATAGCCCCTCCCAC
>JAWWMR010000103.1:3013170-3025470 GCA_035047985.1 Basileuterus tristriatus | reverse complement strand
TGTGTGGGGTTGGGATTGAGTATGAGATTGTGTGGGGTTGGGATTGAGTATGAGATTGTGTGGGGTTGGGATTGAGTATGAGATTGTGTGGGGTTGGGATTGAGTGTGAGATTGTGTGGGGTTGGGACAGAGTGTGGGGTTGTGTGGGGGGAGGTTACAGGATTGGGGTTATGTGGGGTTGTATAGGATTAAGACAGAGTGTGGGGTTGGGAGGGAATATAGGATTGTATAGGGCTGGGAGAGAGTGTGGGATTGAGTGTGGGGCTGGGAGAGAGTGTGGGGTTGTGAGGGATTTGGGAAGAGTATGGGATTGAGTATGGGACTAGGAGAGAGTGAGGGATTGTGTGGGGTTGTGTGGGAGAGAGTGTGGGATTGGGAGAGAATATGGGATCAAGTATGGGATTAGGAGACAGTATGGGATTTTGTGGGATTGGGAGAGAGTGTGAGATTGTGTGGGGAGAGAATGTGGGATTGTATGGGATTGGGAGAGAGTGTGGGTTGTGTGGGATTTTATGGGGTCGGGAGAGAGTGTGAGGTTGTGTGGGATTTTATGGGATTGGGAGAGAGTATGGGGTTGTGTGGGATTGGGGGTGAGTGTGGGGTTGTGTGCGATTGGGAGAGAATACGGGATCAAGTATGGGATTTTGTGAGATTGTGTGGGGAGAGAGTGTGGGAGTGTATGGGAAGGTATAGGATTGGGAGAGAGTGTGGGATTGTGTGGGAGTGTATGGGGTTGGGAGAGAGTGTGGGATTTGGACAGAGTATAGGATTGAGTATGGGATCGAGTATGGCATTGTGAGGGATTTGGAGAGAGTGTGGGGTTGTGTGGGATTTTATGGGGTCGGGAGAGAGTGTGGGGTTGTGTGGGATTGGGAGAGAATATGGGGTCGAGTATGGGATTTTGTGGGATTGGGAGAGAGTGTGAGATTGTGTGGGGAGAGAGTGTGGGATTATATGGGAGTGTATAGGATTGGGAGAGAGTGTGGGATTGGGAGAGAGTGTGGGATTGTGTGGGACTGGGAGAGAATATGGGATCAAGTATGGGATTTTGTGGGATTGGGAGAGAATGTGGGAGTGTATGGGACTGGGAGAGTGTGGGATTGTGTGGGAGTGTATGGGATTTGGGGGGAGTGTGGGGTTGTGTGGGACTGGGAGAGAATATGGGGTCGAGTATGGGACTGGGAGAGAGTGTGGGGTTGTGTGGAATTGGGACAGAGTGTAGGATTGTGTGGGATTGGGACAGAGTGTGGGATAGTGTGGGATTGGGAGAGAATGTGTGGTTGTGTGGGATTGGGAGAGAGTGTGGGAGTGTATGGGATTGGGAGGGAGTGTATGGGATTGGGAGAGAGTGTGGGGTTGTGTGGAATTGGGACAGAGTTTAGGGTTGTGTGGGATTGGGAGAGAGTGTGGGAGTGTATGGGATTGGGAGAGAGTGTGGGATTGTATAGGATTGGGAGAGAGTGTGGGGTTGTGTGGGATTTGGAGAGAGTATGGGATTGTATGGGATTGTGTGAGGTTGTGTAGGATTGTGTGGGGTTGGAAGAGAGTGGGGTTTGGAGAGAGGATGGGATCGAGTGTGGGATTGTAAGGGATTGGGAGAGAGTGTGGGATTGAATATAGGAGTGGAAGAGAGTGTGGGACTGGGAGAGAGTGTGGGATCAATTATGGGTTTAGGAGACAGTATGGGATTTTGTGGGACTGGGAGAGTGTGTGGGATTGTGTGGGATAGTATAGGATTAGAAGAGAATTTGGGATTGTGTGGGACTGGGAGAGAGTGTGGGGTTGTGTGGGGTTGTGAGGGACTGGGAGAGAGCACAGGAGGGAGATTTTGCTGGCAGTGGTGGGACAGAGGATGGGAATGTGGAATGTGGTGATGTGGAATATGGGAATTATGGAATATGGGGATGTGGAATATGGGAATGTGGGGATGTGGAATATGGGGATATGGAATATGGGAATGTGGGAGTATGGGGATATGGAATGTGGGGATGTGGAATCTGGGAATATGAGGATGTGGAATGTGGCAACGTGGAATATGGGAATGTGGAAATGTGGAATATGGGAATGTGGGGATGTGGAATATGGGAATGTGGAAATGTGGAATATGGGAATGTGGAAATGTGGAATATGGGAATGTGGAATATGGCAATGTGGGGATGTGGAATATGGGAATGTGGAATATGGCAATGTGGGGATGTGGAATATGGGGATGTGGAATATGGGAATATGTCACTTTGGGATCCTGCAGGGTGGCCCTGCTCCCTCTCCTCACCCCTCACCTCTGGAGCCCCTGGAGCTCTCAGGCTGTCCCTGCTGTCCCTGCCCCTTGCTCCAGATGTCCCAGATTCCCTGGGATCTGCCTCATCCACATTCATCATTAATTAATCATTCATCATTTTGGGGACTCTGCTCCTCCACCACTCCACATCAGCCCCAGGATGGGATTTTTTAAAAATTCCCTGGAATAAATAAACAAACAAACAAACAAACAAATAAATAAATCCCAACCTGGAAGCAGGAGGGAGAGGAGATTCTGAGAGGTGCAGCAGTGTGGGGGATTTTAATTCAATTACCTCTTTATCACTTAATTAGTGATCAAT
The DNA here is from genome assembly GCA_035047985.1 of Basileuterus tristriatus. Taxonomy (NCBI): domain Eukaryota; kingdom Metazoa; phylum Chordata; class Aves; order Passeriformes; family Parulidae; genus Basileuterus; species Basileuterus tristriatus. The sequence continues at coordinate 3,022,870 of JAWWMR010000103.1, read as the reverse complement.
TAAGCATCAGCTGTGCTGGCTTGGGGGGCTCCTGTCAGATCTCCTGTCCCTCTACCAGCATTCAGGAACACAAAATCACAGAATGATTAGAGGTTGATTGATTATGATTATTGATTATTGATGATTATTATACAGCACCTGCAGGGCTTTTATTGAAGAGCTCTGGGTGTCAGGGGTACAGCCCCAAATCTGAGCCACCATGGTTTCCAGATGAACATGTTTCATATTCTATATAATTTAAATATAATAATAAATAAATATAATTTATATTCTATATAATTTAAATATTCATTATTAAACTGACATTGTTCTGTTGTATACATTGATTTCATCCAACCATGGATTTCTCATCAAACCCCTAACACAGTTTCTCATGATTCTTTAAGCAATAATTATATCTAATAATTACATTATTTATCATACACTGATTACACAGGTACAGTTTTATATTCTATCATTATATAATTTAAGTATTCGTTATTAAACTGACATTGTTCTGTTGTATACATTGATTCCATCCAAGCACAGACTCGTGATCCCCTCAAACCCCTAACACAGTTTCTCACGATTCTTTAAACAATAATTATATCTAATAATTATATTATTTATCATACACTGATTACACAGGTACAGTTTTATATTCTATCATTATATAATTTAAATATTCCATATTAAATTTACATTGTTCTATTGTAGGCATTGATTTTATCCAAGCACAGATTTCTCATGATGCCCTCAAGCCCCTAACAGAGTTTCTCATGATTCTTCTTATGATTAAACAATAATTATATCTAATAATATTATTTTTCATACACTGATTACACAGGTAGTTTTATATTCTATCATTATATAATTTAAATATCCATTATTAAACTGAAATTGTTCTATCGTAGGCATTGATTTCATCCAAGCATGGACTCGTGATCCCCTCAAACCCCTAACACAGCTTCTCATGATTCTTTAAACAGTAATAATATCTAATAATTATTTATCATCAATATTAATTATTTATCAATAAATATTTCTCATACACTGGTTACACAGGTACAGTTTCACCTGCTCCAGCAAACACAAGGCCTGGCATTCCCAGGGCTGACCTTTAACATTCCCCAGGGTTTCCCAAGCCTAAATTCCTTTCCAACCCCCTGAATTTCCAATGATTTTAAACTGTTTTTCTGTGTCCCTGCAGAGGATGTCTCTGGGGAGCCCGGGGGGGTGCTCAGCACCATCTCCAGCAGCAGGAGCCCCCTGCAGCCCCCCGAGGCTGAGGATGGGGAGCCCTTCAGCACCTACTTCGACAGCAAGATCCCCATCCCCGAGGATGAGACGGTGAGGGGGGAAACCTGCTGGGAAAATCAACCTCAGCCCCCCTGAGTCATCCCCAGGGCTCCAGTTCCCCTCCAGCCTGTACTGGGAATGACTGGGAGGGGTCTGCCATGGTCTGGGGGTGTGAGACCCCTGTTAATGATGGATGCCAGGGATTTGGATCCTGCTTGGAGCAGCCAAAGAGCAGGAAAAGGCCTGGGCAGAGTGGGGGGCTCATCATGGGATCTCCCATCCCTGGGTCTGTGGGGACATTTGAGATCTCCAGATCTCCCATCCCTGTGGTTGTGGGGACATTTGTGGGTGTCCCATCCCTGTGGGGACATTTGGGATCTCTCATCCCTGTGGGGACATTGGGGGTGTCCCATCCCTGTGTCTGTGGGGACATTTGGGATCTCCCAGATTTCCCATTCCTGTGGCTGTGGGGACATTTGGGGATGTCCCATCCCTGTGAGGACATTGGGGATCTCCCATCCCTTTGGCTTTGGGGACATTGGGGTATCCCATCCCTATGGGGACATTTGGGGTGTCCCATCCCTGTGGGGACATTGAGGTGTCCCATCCCTGTGGGGACATTTGGGATCTCCCATCCCTGTGGGGACATTGGGGTGTCCCATCCCTGTGGGGACATTGGGGTGTCCCATCCCTGTGGGGACATTGGGGTGTCCCATCCCTGTGCTCCTGAGGGGTTTCAGGCTCTCCTGGTGCCCCCTGGTTTGGGCAGCACAAGGAGGCAGCAGGGGGACGTTGGCATTTCCCAATGTTGGCATTTCCCAACGTTGGCATTTCCCAGTGTTGGCATTTCCCAATGTTGGCATTTCCCAGTGTTGGCATTTCCCAGTCAGGAGTAAAATCTGGGATTTCAGGGCTGGGATTTCAGCTCCTGCCAGCTCAGGAATGATGAAAAATCACAAGAAATTATGAGGAAACAGATTTTAAGTCAAAACCTGGTTTAGGCTGGAAAAATCACCCTCAGGCCCCCTGAGTCACTGCCAGGCCCCAGTTCCCCTCCAGCCTCACTGGGAATGACTGGGACAGGGGCAGGGGAGGGGGGAGGCTGTGCTGTGCTGTGCCTGCTGTGGGGGCTGTGCTGTGCTGTGCTGTGTGGGGCCCCAGGTGTGTTAATGATCCACCCCAGGGGATTTGGGGCAGCCAAAGAGCAGAGCAGGGCCTGGGCAGGGCTCAGGGAGGGACCCAGGCCCTTTGTGTCCCTTATCAGGGAGGGGGAGCTGTGGCTGGGCTCGTGACACTGTCCCCTGTGTCCCCTCTGTGTCCCCTGTGTCCTCCCTGTCCCCTCTGTGTCCCCTCTGTGTCCCCTCTGTGTCCCCTCTGTCCCCTCTGTGTCCCCCCTGTGTCCCCTGTGTCCCCCCTGTGTCCCCCCTGGCCCCCAGTGCCCCCTGCCCTTGGGGAGGGTCCTGCTTCCCCCTGGGGTCCCATGGGTGCCACCTTGGCTCTGGGGACAGCCCAGACTGGGCTCAGACTGGGCCCAGCAATCCCAGCTTTGGGCTGGGCTCAGGAACAGGCTGGGTTTAGGAACAGGCAGGGTTTAGGATCAGGCAGGGTTTAGGATCAGGCTGGGTTTAGGAACAGGCTGGGGTTAGGAACAGGCAGGGTTTAGGATCAGGCTGGTTTTAGGATCAGGCTGGGCTCAGCCACAGGCTGGGTTTAGCATCAGACTGGGTTTAGGATCAGGCTGGGTTTAGGATCAGGCTGGGCTCAGCCACAGGCTGGGTTTAGCATCAGGCTGGGTTTAGGAACAGGCTGGGCTCAGAATCAGGCTGGGTTTAGGATCAGGCTGGGTTTAGGAACAGGCAGGGTTTAGGATCAGGCTGGGTTTAGGAACAGGCAGGGTTTAGGATCAGGCTGGGTTTAGGAACAGGCTGGGTTTAGGATCAGGCTGGGTTTAGGGTGAGATCAGGGCATGGTTTGGTTTTCCAGCCCTGCAGAGTTTGGGGTGGGTTCAGGATCAGGCTGAGCCTGGCTGGGCTGACTCTGGAATGTTCCTCTTGTTGAGAGTGACCAAACTCTGCTTTGTCTCCTTAAAAAGGAAAAAAGCCCAGAAGTTTCTTTCCTCAATTAGCAAAGGAGACACCTCATGGGACCTGAGGGACTTCACCTCAAACTTAAGGAGAGCCGATGGGACAGGAGCCAAAAAGTCCCACCTGAGCAATTCACTAGGAAAAGAAGAGAACAAAGGAACTGATTGCTTTTGTGAGGTGTTTTACCAGGAGCAAGAACCTCTTGCCCTAATTCAGTTTTTCTCTGTAAAGAGCTTTGTCATTTTGCCTTTTCTTAAAACTTTTCTGTTTCCAACACCACCACAGAAGCCATCCTGCTGATTTTATGCCATGTAAGGTAGCTGAGCTATCTTGAATGTGATACAAATCTCCAAGAGCTTATAAAACCTGACTTATTAAGACCCTTATATGAGTGGAGTTTGGGTTTTTCCCCTCTTGCACCTAGCTGAGATTTTCTCTATAAAGAGTTTTGGGTTTTTGCCTTTTATTTAAAATTTTCTGTTTCCAGCACTACCACAGAAGCCATCCTGCTGATTTCATGCCTTTTAAGGTAGCTGAGCTATCTTGGGTGTGGAATAAATCTCCAAGAGCTTATGAGACCTGACTCAAGGAGACCCTTGTATCAGTGGAGTTTGTTTTATTTCCCTCTTGCACCTAGCTTGGTTTTTCCCTATAAGGAGCTTTATTATTTTGCCTTTTATGAAAATTTTTCTGTTTTCAGCACTGCCTCAGAAGGCCATCACAGCCATCCTGCTGATTTTATGCCTTCTGAGGTAGCTGAGCTATCTTGGGTGTGAAATAGATCTCCAAGAGCTTATGAGACCTGGCTTGAAGAGACCCTTATATCAGTGCAGTTTGGGTTTTTTCCCTCTTGCACCTAGCTTGTTTTTTTCTCTCTAAGGAGTTTTGTTATTTTGCCTTTTATGAAAACTTTTCTGTTTCCAACACCACCACCTGCTGCCATCCTGCTGATTTTATGCCTTCTAAGGTGGCTGAGCTATCTTGGGTGTGAAATAAATCCCCAAGAGCTTATGAGACCTGGCTCCAGGAGACCCTTACTTCAACCAGGGGCTGCTGGGGGGTCCCTGGAGCTGCTCCCTGCAGCATCACACCCCGGGCTGTGCCTCTCCTGGGCACAGGGGATGGTGGCACCACGGTGGCTCCAGCACCAGCCCAGCACGAGGATCATCACTGATAACAAGCCCTTGGCACCGTGGCCACCTCCCCTCGGCACCTGGTGCTCAGCCCTGGCAGCTGGCCCAGCTAATCTTGGTTTAATTCTCGCACATGTCCGTGTCCCCGTGGGATTTAATGTTTCTGGGAAGCCTCGAGCCCCCAGCAGCTCCCTGCACCCCAAAACCTCAGCGTCCCCTGGAGTTCCCCCCATCCTCGATCCCCTGAAGAGTGAGGGGTCCTGGAAGGGTTAAACCCAAGCGGCTGAAGGTTATTCCCACGCAAGACTGGGGTAATTCGGAATAAATATGTCATTTGAGGGAGTCCTGGGGACATAAATGAGATTATCCCGGCCAGACTGCGCCTGGGGGGACCCTCCCACCCCATCCGCCAGCGCCCACCGTTTAATTAACATTTAAATGGACTTTGCCGTGATGAGCAGCGCTGCCCCAGTTCCGTTCATCCCCAGCTCGGGGGGATCCTTCCCCTTGTCCCAGTCCCGAGTTCCCGAGCCAACCCCGGCGGCCGAAGGTCCCGGCCGTGGCCGCTTTCCAGGCAGCGCTTTGAAGCCGCTTGTTTTCTAATCAGCGCTGAACAAACAAAGCACTGATTGAGCCTAATGGGCCCTTTAATCAGGGAGCCGGGTGCTGACACTAGATTACAGTGTTTATAATTTACAGCTAATCTTCTGGGCGAAGGAAAGGCGGAAAAAAACCCCAAAAAAAACCGAAAACAAACCAAGAAAAGGAGGGAAGGAGGGAACGGAGGAGGAGCCGGGAGCCGCTCACCGTTCACCAGCGTTCTCCGGGTGATCTCCCAGAGCACCAGCCCGTAGGCCCAGATGTCCGTCTTCTTGTAGGACTCGAAGCAGTCGGTGCGGATCTGCTCGCTCAGCACCTCGGGGGCCATGTAGCGCTTGGTGCCCACGCGGGGGTTGTTGCCAATGTCCAGGTAATCGCTGCCCTGGGAGTGCATGACGGCCAGCCCTGGGGGGACAGTCACAGAGGCGTTCAGGATGATTTTTAAGGTCGTTAATTCAGCTGTAAAATGCTGGGATAACGGCCCTGAGCAGTGCTGGTGCTGCATCCATGGGGCTCAATATCGCTGAGGTCCCAAATCCCCAGGATGCCACATCCTTGTGGCACCATCACCCTGGGGCACCTCATCCCTGGAATGTTACATCCCTAGGGTACCACATTCCTGGGGTACCACATTCCTGGAATGTTACATCCCTGGGGTACCACATTCCTGGAGCATCACAGCTGTGGGGTTCCACAGCCCTGGAGCACCATGGCCCTGGAGTTCTACATCCCCGGGGTACCTCATCCCCGGGGTACCTCATCCCTGGGGTACCCCATCACTGGAGTACCTCATCCTAGGGCACCACATCATTGGGGCACCTCATCCCTTGAGTACCACAGCCCCGGGGTACCTCATTCTTGGGGTGCCTCATCCCTGGGGCACCTCATCCCTGGATTCCTCATCCCTGGGGTACCTCATTGTTGGGGTACCACGCTCCTGGATTCCTCATCACTGGGGTACCTGGTCCCTGGGGTACCCCATTATTTGGGGTACCTCATCCCTGGGATATCTCACCCCTGGATACCTCATCCCCAGGGTACCACACCCCTGGGTACCCTTGGGTGCTGCAGCCCTGGGTATCACCACCCTGGGGTTTCACACTCCTAAATGCCTCATCCCTGGGGCACCAGATCACAGGGGTACCACATCCCTGGGGTATCTCATCCTTGGGGTACCCCATCCCTGGGGTACCTCATCATTGGGGTATCTCATTCTTGGGGTACCACATCCCCGGGGTATCTCATCCTTGGGGTACCGCATCCCTGGATTCCTCATCACCGGGGTACCCCATCCCTGGGGTACGTCATCACTGGGGTATCTCATTCTTGGGGTACCACATCCCCGGATTCCTCATCCCTGGGCACCTCATCCCTAGGGGTACCATACCTTTGGGGCACCTCATCCCTGGGGCACCTCATCCCTGGGGTACCACATCCCTGGATACCTCATGACTGGGGTCCCTCATCCTTGGGGTACCATACCCCTGGATTCCTCATCCCCAGGGTACCTCATCCTTGGGGTACCATACCCCTAGATTCCTCATCCCTGGGGTACCTCATTTTTGGGGTACCACACCCCTGGATTCCTCATTCCTGGGGTACCTCATCCTTGGGGTACCATACCCCTGGATTCCTCATCCCTGGGGTACCTCATTTTTGGGGGTACCACCCCCCACCCTCCATCTCACCCAGGTCTGCGATGCAGCACTGCCGGTTGCTTTTCACCAGGATGTTCCTGCTCTTCAGGTCCCGGTGGGCGATGGCAGGTTTGCCCTGAGTGCCAAAAATCTCCACGTGGAGGTGGACGAGGCCGCAGATGATGGAGGAGGCCAGGCCCAGGCAGGTGTCCACGTCCAGGGTTGTCCTCTGCAGGAAGTCGTAGAGGGAGCCGTTCTCGTGGTAGTGCGTGATGAGCCAGAGCTGCGTGCTGGAGTTCCTGGAGGTCATGTCAGAGGCGATGAAACCTGGCCAGGGACAAACAGCTGGGGTCAGGGAACAGCTGGGGAACAGCTGGGGAAACATCTGGGAAACACCTGGGGTCAGGGAAGCTGGGGAACAGTTGGAGAACCGCTGGGGAACAGCTGGGAAACACCTGGGGTCAGGGAACCTGGGAAACAGTTGGGGAACAGCTGGGGAAACATCTGGGAAACATCTGGGAAACACCTGGGAAACAGCTGGGGTCAGGGCACCTGGGGAACACCTGGGAAACAGCTGGGGACCAGTTGGGGGGACAGCTGGGAAACAGCTGGGATCATGGGAACACCTGGGAAACAGGTGGGAAATACCTGGGGGAACAGCTGGGGAACAGCTGGGATCAGGGAACAGCTGGGGGAACAGCTGGGGAACAGGTGCGGAACAGCTGGGATCAGGGAACCTGGGGAACAGCTGGGGAACAGCTGGGATCATGGGAACACCTGGGAAACAGGTGGGGTCAGGAAAGCTGGGGAACAGCTGGGAAACAGCTGGGAACACCTGGGAAACAGCTGGGGAACCGATGGGACCCTGGGAAACATCTGGGAAATACCTGGGGTCAGGGAACCTGGGGAACAGCTGGGAAACAGCTGGGGAACAACTGGGACCCTGGAAAACATTGGGAAACACCTCTGGACACAGACCCTGGGAAACACCTGGGATTAAGAATCTGGGGAGCACCTGGGAAACAGCTGGGAAACAGCTGGGAAACATCTGGGATCAGGGAAACACTTGGCAAACATCTGGGACCCTAAGAAACACCTGGGAAACACTGGGACCCTGGGAAACACCTGGGATCATGGGAAACACCTAGGATCAGGGAACCTCGAAAACAGCTGGGAAATACCTGGGATCAGGGAACCTGGGACACAACTGGGATCACAGACCCTGAGAAACACCTGGGATCATGGGAAACACCTGGGAAACACCTAGGAAACACCTGGGACCATGGGACAGGGAGGAACACCTGGGATATACCTGGGAAATAGCTGGGGACACAGACCCTGGGAAACACCTGGGACCATGGGAAACACCTGGGATCAGGGAACCTGGGAAACACCTGGGAAACAGCTGGAATCAGGGATCCTGGGAAACATCTGGGATCAGGAACTGGGAGAAACACCTGGGGACATGGACCCTGGAAAACATCTGGGATCACAGACTCTGGGAAACACCTGGGATCAGGAACCCTGGGAAACACCTAGGAAACACACGGGATCATGGGAAACACCTGGAATCAGGGACCCTGGGACACAACTGGGATCACAGACCCTGAGAAACACCTGGGAACATGGGAAACACCTGGGATCAGGAACAGGGAGAAACACCTGGTGACACAGACTCTGGGAAATGCCTGGGACCCTGTGAAACACCTGGGATCAGGAACCCTGTGAAACACCTGGGAAACACACGGGATCATGGGATACACCTGGAACTCTGGGAAACACCTGGGATCAGGAACAGGGAGAAACACCTGGGATTAGAGACCCCTGTGAAACACCTGGCACCCTGTGAAACACCTGGCATCCCGGACCCACCCCCGGGTGCCCGCTGCTCCCAGCCCTGCTGGCTCACCCAGGATGTTGTCGTGCCGCAGCAGGACGGTGTTGTAGATCTCCGTCTCGCGGAACCACGACTGCTCGTCCCGCGAGGAGAAGATCTTGACGGCCACGCTCTCGCCGTGCCACACGCCCCGCCACACCTCGCCGTAGCGCCCTTTGCCTGCCACAGCCGTGCCAACGTGTCACCCGGTGCCCCCAGGACCCGCTGGGAGCACCTGGATCCCATGGGGGAGAGCCCTGGAGCAGCTCGGGGGTCCTTGGGCAGCATCTCCTCACCCACCTTGGCCAACATCTCCTCACCCACCTTGGTCAACATCTTCTCACCCACCTTGGCCAACATCTCCTCACCCACCCAGCTGCTCCCTCCCTCCCCAGGCAGCAGGACAGGGGAAGAACTTGGGGTTTATCATAAATTGCAAGATAACTGTATTGTGTTTGCCATCTGTTAGAGGCCGGGCAGTTATCTTCTGTTAATTGGGCAGTTAACTTCTGTTAATTGGGCGGTTATCTTTTGTTAATTGGGCACTTATCTCTTGTTAATTGGGCAGTTAATTGGGCACTTATCTTCTGTTCTTTGGACATATATCTTCTATTCATTGGGCAGACATCTTCTGTTAATTGGGCACTTATCTTCTGTTCATTGGGCAGTTTTCTTTATCTCTGCCACAATCCTCCCTCCAGGAGATATCTCCTTTTAATGGACCATTAATTATTAATTATCTTCTGTTCATGGGCCAGTGAGTGTCCCTGCATGGCTGATAAAATTCCATCATCCTACTGGGAGATGCTTTGCTCAGGGGGAGGAGCCAAACATTCCTACCTGGATACAATCTGAGATTTCAAACATTCCTACCTGGGTAGAATCTGAGGTTTGGAACACCCCAGCAGCCTTTTCCCACTGCATTCCCAGAGGAGCAGCTTTCTGCTCCCCTGCATTCCCAGAGGGAGCCCAGGCCCATCTCCAGCAGCCCTGGAGCTGCAGAGGAAAACTCCCACCTTGTGCAGGATCCCTGCTCCAGCAGAACCACAGCTGGCACTGCAGGAGGGCTGAGCCCCCATGGGATGGGGCTGG
>JAWWMR010000103.1:2813155-2825364 GCA_035047985.1 Basileuterus tristriatus | reverse complement strand
ACCCCAGGACCCCCCCCGAGGACACCCCCGTGCCCCCCCAGGACCCCCTGGGCCCCCGTGCGCCCCCAGGACCCCCTGGGCCCTGTGACCCCCCCGCAGGTCCCAGCTGCTGCTTGTAAATACCCTGGCTCGACCCCCCCCATCCTCTGTCCCCCCCAGTCCCCACGGGGGTCCTCCCTGTCCCCCCAGCTCTGTGCCCCGTGGGTCTCTGGTTCCCCGTACCCCAATAAACAGCTCAGCTCCCAGTGTGTGTGTGTCGGTGTCGGGCAGGAGCGGGGCCCCCCAAAACTGGGAGTGGCAGTGCTGGGACTGGGGGGACACGGGGGGAGCCTGTGGGACCCCACAGGGATGGGGGCTGGGGGCAGCCGGACGCCGCAGGTAGGGGAGGGGTCCCGGGTGTGCCCCCAGCCCTGCTCCCCAGGCCCTGCAGCCCCCACAGCCCCATGGCGCCGGTTCTGCCCCCACAGGTGCCCCCAGCTCCCCCCTCGGCCCAGGGCCCCCCACGTGCAATGCAGGGAAGGGGTGAGGGGGTGGGGGGGGGCTGACACCCCCCTCCCTTTCCCCCCCTCCCGTTAATCCGGGCGGGCGGAACGAGACCCGGTGGCAGCGAAGCTCCGCCCACTCCCCGTAATCCCCGCCCGTTTCCGGACAAGCCCCGCCCCTCGCCCCGTGCCCGCCGGGGGGCGTGGCCCATTTCCCGCCATTGCATCATCCCCGCGTGACCCCCCGCGCGCCCCTCCCCCGCTCTGGGCGGTGCCGCTCGGCCCGCCCCCGCCGTACTCCCATTGGTTGGCGCTCCCCTGCCAGTCACGGCTCCCGCGCGCCCATTGGCTGTCGCCGGCGCGGGCGTTGCGTCATGGTGCACATAAAGCGGCGCGGCGCGGGGGGCGGGGCGCAGCGCGGGACGATGCGGACGAGGATGAACTGGGGGCAGCGAGCGGAGCGGGGCCGGGGGGAGCCGGGACCACCCAGGAAGGTGCGGGGAGGGCGCGGGACAGCGGGGGGACCGGCCCCGAGGGGCGCGGAGGGCGCTGGCCGAGGGTTTCCGCTCGGTTCCGGGACGGGAACCGGAGCGCCCGGAGCCGTCTCCGCGGAATGAGGGCCCCGAGCCCCGGCGAGCCCCCGCTCGGAGGTCACCGGTCCTGAGAGCACCCCCTCCTCCTTCCCCAGGCATCGAGGAGAAAGTGCGTCCTCGCCGACCACCACACCTGAGAGCAGGTAACAGGCCGCCCCCGCCATGCGCACCCCTGTTGTGTCCCGGGGCCGGCCCGGTACCGGGGGTCCCGCCCGGGTCACCGCTCACTCCCTTCTCGTCCTTCCCGCAGCCCGCGCCAGACCCGAGGTGACGATGGCGGCCGAAGGGCTGTGGGGGCCGGGCGGCCCCCCCGGCTGGGAGCTGGACGGGTGGTACCAGGACCTGCAGGAGGTGCTGGCGGCGGAGCCCCCCGGGGCCGCCCCCGCCTGGGGGCCCGAGCAGGTGAGCGCGGGGCCGGCAGCGCCCCCGGGGCGGCGGGCGCGGTGCCCCCTCCATCCATCACCGGCCCCGGTTCCGCTCTGTCCGCAGGAGGAGCCGGGCCCGGCCGGCTGCGGGCTGGACCTGGCTCTGGCCGAGGAGCTGTTGCAGCTGCGGGGGCCGGAGGAAGCGGCTCCGGAGGAACCCCCGGCCGCGGCCCCCGGCGGGAGCGACCCGGCCCGGCCGGGCCCCGCCGAGGAGGCGGAGGAGGAAGAGGAGGAGGCGCGGGGGGCGCGGAGGAAGCGGCGCGGCGGCGCCGGGGCCCCGCGGCAGCGGGACGGGGAGCGGCGGGTGCGGGAGCTGACGGCGCACAACGAGCGGCTCCGCGCCGAGATCCAGCGGCTCAGCGCCGAGGTGCAGCGCACGCGGGCTGCGCTCATCGACCGCATCGTCAACCTGCGCCAGGTGTAGCGACTGCCCCGGGCCGGACCGGGACACGGACCGGGCACAGCGACAGCGGGACAAGGACTCTGCTGCCCCACGGACTGCGGGGGCAGCCCCATGGACAGATGGACACTGCGGACAGACAAGTGGATGCCGCTGCTCCACGCCGTTGTACAGCTCTTGTCGTTTATTACACACATCCAACCACACCCAGCACGGCCCAGTTTGGTTACTGGAGGCACTGGGGCCGCTCCTCGGGATGTCCCAGTCTGGGTACTGGGGCTACTTCTTCCGTTTGCCCTTGGGCACCTCGGGGCTGCGGCCTTCGGCCAGCGCCAGTTGCCGCTTCAGCTCCAGCAGTTTGGCCACCTGGGCGTCCACCTGGGCCTTCTCCACCTGGGCAGCCTTCAGCTGCCTCACCAGGTTGCCCTGGACAGGTGGGAGGAAGGATTTGAGGGTGTGATGAGGATTTGAGGGGGGTTTAAAGGCATGACTGTGTGCCCCATGCCCTGTCCCCCCTCACCTGCTTGGTCACCTGCTCCGTCAGCTCCTGGATCAGTTTGGGGTCACCTGGAACTGCAGAGGTGTTGGGGGCTGGAGGGGGAGCTGAGGCCGGGGGGGGCTCTTTGGCCTGGAAGAGGAAGCGATGGGGGGAAGCCCCTGTCACTGCTGTTCTAGGCAGGTGCAGCTCACCTGGGGCTCTACAGCAACACCTTTGGACTGGGAATGGGGAGGGACACAGAGGGCGGGGCTGCAGGTGCCCAAAGTGAAGTGAGGGAGCTTTGGGGGGCACCTGAGCCCCCACTCACCTGCCCTCCCCCGAAGCGCTGCCGCAGGGCTTCCACCTGCTCAGGCTCCAGCTTCTGGAACAGGGGGCTCACCTGGCACCAGCAGGGACAGAGGGGTCACACCTGAGGGGCAGCACCTGCAGATCCCACCCAGGCAGGGCCTGCCCTGCCCTCCCGGGGGCACAGGCTGCCCTCCCGGGCTGTGCCGTACCGTGCCAACGCGGTGCCCGGCGGGCAGGGTGCAGGTGAGGCCGGGCCCGAGGCCGCAGCACTCGGGGGGGATGCAGAGCTGGCCCTGGATGGCGGCGCTGACCCCGGGCACGAAGGGCTGCAGCAGCGCGGCCAGAGCGGCCGCCACGTTCACTGCCACGCCTGTCACCGTCCCTGCGCGCTGCCTGCGGTGGGGACAGCTCGGTGACATCTCTGCGACCCCTCTGTGACCCTCTCTGATCAGTGACCCCCGTGTTCTGTGCCCTCCCTGATCAGTGACCCCCATGTCCTGCACTGCCTGGGGTGGGGACAGCTCAGTGACCCCTCTGTGACCCTCCCTGCTCAGTGACCCCAGGGCCGTGTGCCTGTGCACTGCCTGGGGGGACAACACCTCAGTGCCCCTTGAGCCCCCTGTGTCCCACCCTCGCCCCCCTCCCTGGTCAGTGCCCGTGGGAGGTGCCCTCAGGGACCTGCCCCCCGTGCCCTGCCACTCTCAGTGCCGGTGACCAGGGACCTTCCAGTGTCCCCCCAGCTCCTGGCTTCGCTCCATCCCTGCCCCCGACCAATGCCAGCCCCACCCTGACAAGAGCCAGGAGTGGGGACCCCTCCATGGCACCCCCAGTCACCCTCTACCCCCTCAGATCCTGGCTGTGCCCCCCTCCAGTTCCCCCAATGCCCGGCTGTGCCCCCTCCCTGTCCCCAGGTGCTCCATCCATCCATAGGATGCCCCTACACCCCTCTCTCCTCTGTCCATCATCTGTCTGTCCATCACTACACCCTCCTCTCTGTCCATCCCTTGAGCCACCGCCCATCCATCCATCCATCCATCCATCATCCCTATCTATCCATCCATCCACCCATCCATCCATCCACCCACCCATCCGTCCATCCATCCATCCATCCATCCATCATCCCTATCTATCCATCCATCCATCCATCCATCCATCATCTATCATCCATCCATTCATCCATCCCTCCCTCTGTCCATACATCCATCCATCCCTGTCCCTCTCATGCCCCCCTCCAGTGCCCCCAGTGTCCTCCTGTACACCCCCTGTGTCCCCAGGTGCCCCCTCCATCCCTACCTGTCCCTCCAGTGCCCCCAATGCCCCCCTGTGCCCCCTCCCTGTCCCCAGGTGCCCCCTCCATCCCTACCTGTCCCTGTCGTCGCCCTTGATGCGTTTCCAGGGCTCGTTCACCTGGATGTACTGGTTGCCATGGCGGGAGATGCTGAGCACGCACCTGAGAGCATCACGGAGCCTGGGGGGGCACAGGTGGGAACAGGTGGGGCTGAGCACCTGCAGGGCAGCCTCTGCACCCCCCCGCCCCCCGGGTGTGGGACCCCCAGCACCCACCGGACTCTCTCCATCAGCTGGTGGTACTGGCGCATCTCCAGCGTCACCCGCGCCAGCAGCCGCTGGTCCTCGGCCGTGAGCGCCATGGGCGGCACGGTGCCCCCGAAGAACTTGCACACGAACATGCCAGCCCTGGCACAGGTGGGGACAGGTGTGAGAACAACTGAGGACAGGTGAGGACAGCCCTGGGCAGGTGTGAGCACAGCCCAGGGACAGGTGGGGATAGCCAGGGACAGGTGTGAGAACAACCAGGGACAGGTGGGACAGGTGTGAGCATAACCAGGGACAGGTGCGGACAGGTGTGAGCACAGCCCAGGGACAGGTGGGACAGGTGTGAGAACAACCAAGGACAGGTGGGACAGGTGTCAGCATAACCAGGGACAGGTGGGGACAGGTGTGAGAACAACTGGGGACAGGTGTGAGCACAGCCTGGGACAGGTGGGGACAGGTGTGAGCACAGCCCACAGACAGGCTGGGGACAGGTGTGAGCACAGCCCAGGAACAGTTTGGGACAGGTGTGAGCACAGCTTGGGGACAGGTGTGAGCAGAGCCCAGGGACAGTTTGGGGACAGGTGTGAGCATAACCAGGGACAACTTGAGGACAGGTGTGAGCACAGCCCTGGGACAGGTTGAGGAAAGGCTGGGGACAGGTATGAGCACAGACTGGGGACAGACTGGGGCCAGGTGTGAGCAGAGCTGTGCCCAGCCCTCTCCCCAGCAGTGCCCTCACCTGTTGATGAAGTTGCCCAGGTTGTTGAGCAGCTCAGAGTTGTTCTTGAGCATGAGGTCGGCCCAGGAGAAGGCGCTGTCCTGGCCCTCAGGCCGCAGGTAGAGCAGGTAGAAGCGCCAGACGTCGGCCGGGATCCCGGTGTCCTTGGCCATGTCCCCAAACACGCCCACGCCCCGGCTCTTGGAGAACTTCCCGTCCTCGTAGTTCAGGTACTCTGGGACAGGTGAGCACCCACCTGGGGGCTGCGCCCTCCCAGGCAGGTGACGGCCCCAGGCATGGCAGGGGGAGCGGGGACCACTCACACTTGGGGACCACTCAGACCCTGGGCTCCCCAGCACCTGGGGACCCCTCACACCTGGGGATCTCCAACACCCAGGGACTGCTCCCACCTGGGGCTCCTCCACACCTGGGGACCCCAACACCTGGAGACCCCTCACAGCTGGGGCTCCCCAGTACTTGGTGCTCCCCACACCTGGGACCCCCCACACCTGTGTCCCCCCAGCCCTGGGCCGTACCTGTGGCGATCAGGTGATTCACCAGGGTGTAGTTATCGTCAGCGCCCAGCAGCGAGCAGGGGAACACCACGCTGTGGAAGGGGACGTTGTCCTTGGCCATGAAGTTGTAGAGCTCCACCTGGCAGGTAACAGGGACAGGTGCGGATGTCAGCCAGGTGTCCTGCTCTGTCCCCACCTGCACCAGCACCTGGCTCTCCCACCTGCTGGGGGTTCTTCCACCAGCGCTCCCAGTGCTCGGTGTAGTTGGCCGTGATGGACAGGTACCCGATGGGAGCGTCGAACCACACGTAGAACACCTGGGGAGGGCAGGACCTACCTGAGCAGGTGAGCCCGGCAGGGAGGGCCCAGCGGGGGCACCGGGGGGGGACTCACCTTGTCCCGGAAGCCGTCGAGGGGCACGGGGGTGCCCCAGGCGAGGTCGCGGGTGATGCAGCGCGGTTTGAGCCCGTCGCGCAGCCAGGTGCGCGTGATGTGCCGCGCGTTGGGCGTCCACTCACCTGCGGCCCAGGTGCGCTCCAGCCACGCCTCCAGCCGCCCCTCCAGCTGCAGGACACACGGGTGGGACACCTGGGCACCCTGCGGGGCCCCGGCCCCACCTCAGCGCTCCCCCCGGGTGCTGCTCACCTTGGGCAGGTCCAGGAACAGGTGCTGGGTGGGCGTCACCACCGGGGTCCCACGGCACAGCTTGCACTGCGGGTTCTGGGGGAAAACAGGGGGGCCCACAGGTGAGGGGAGTGGGGGTCCCCATAGGTGAAGTGGGGGGTCCCCACAGGTGGAGCTGGAGGTCCCCAAAGGTGAGGGGAGTGGTGTCCCCACAGGTGGGGTAAGGGGTGAAAGTGGAAAGTGAGGGCCCAGGGGTGAGTTAGGGAGGTGCACAAAGGTGAGGGGAGTAGGGGTCCCCACAGGTGGAGTGGGGGGTCCCCACAGGGAGCTGGGGGGCTCCCACAGGTGGGGTAAGGGGCTGAAGCAGGTGGGGAAGGCTCAGGGTGAGTTAAGGATGTCCACAAAGGTGAGGGGAAGTGGGGGTCCCCACAGGTGAGGGGGTCCCCAAAGGTGGAGCTGGGGCCTCCCCACAGGTGGGGCAAGGGGCGTTATCAAAAATGGGAGGGGAAGGCTCAGGGAAAGTCAGGGAGGTGCACACAGGTGAGGGGATCCCCACAGGTGGAGTGCGGGGTCCCCAAAGGTCACAGGGTCCCCACAGATGGAGTGGGGGACCCCACAGGTGGAATGGGGGGTCCCTAAAGGTGAGAGGGTCCCCACAGGTGGCGTGGGGGGGCACAGATGGAGTGGAGGTCCCCAAAGGTGAGGTCCCCACAGGTGGAGTGGGGGTCCTCACAGGTGAGAGGGTCCCTAAAGGAGAGATGGTCCCCAGAGGTGGCATGGGGGTCCCCAAAGGTAAGGGGGCCCCCACAGGTGGTGTGGGGGTCCCAGAGGTGGCGCGGGGGTCCCAGGGCTGCCGCCCACCTGCAGCTCCACGGCGTTGATGAGCTTCCCGCACCTGTCGCACTGGTCCCCGCGGGCCTCGGCGTAGGCGCAGAAGGGACAGGTGCCCTCCACGAAGCGATCGGCCAGGTAGCGCCCGCAGCTCTCGCACCTGAGCTGCTCCAGCGTGTCCTGCAGCAGGAAGCCCCGGGCCAGCAGCCGCTGGAAAATGTCCTGGGCAATCCTGGCCGGGAAGGGAGAGCACCTTAGCACAGGTTAGCAGGGCAGGTGGGCTCACCTGGTCTGGGGCTTCACCTGGCCCACAGGAGCTCACATGGTCTGGGGGCTCACTTGGTCTGCTGGAGCACACCTGGCCTGCTGGAGCTCCCCTGGTCTGCAGGGGTTCACCTGGTCTGGGAGCTCACCTGGCCCACAGGAGCTCACATGGTCTGCTGGGGCTCAGCTGGTCTGAGGCCTCACCTGGCCCTTAGGAGCTCACCTGGTCTGGAGGCTCACCTGGCCTGCAGGGGCTCATCTGGTCTAGGAGCTCACCTGGTCTGAGGTCTCACTTGGCCCTCAGGGGCTCACCTGGCCTGGAGGGGCCCACCTGGTCTGGGGGCTCACCTGGCCCTTAGGGGCTCACCTGGTCTAGAGGCCCACCTGGTCTGGGGTTCACCTGACCCTTAGGGGCTCACCTGGTCTAGGGGCCCACCTGGTCTGGGGGCTCACCTGGCCCTTAGGGGCTCACCTGGCCCTCAGGGGCTCACCTGGCCCCCAGGCTCTCACCTGGTCTGCTGGGGCGTGGTGGTGCGGCCGAAGTGGTCGAAGGAGATGTGGAACCAGGTGTAGATGTCGGCGTGCAGGGCGTGGTAGCGGTCGCAGAGCTGGCGCGGGCTCAGCCCCTCCTGCAGCGCCCGCGTCTCCGTGGCCGTGCCGTACTCGTCCGTGCCGCACACGAACAGCGTGTTCCAGCCCCGCAGCCGGCTGTACCTGCGCACACCTGAGCCTGAGCACGGGCACGGCTGGTACACCTGCGCTCAGTACCTGCACACACCTGCGCTCAGTGATGGACACACCTGCGCTCAGTGCTAGGCACACCTGCGCTCAGTGCTGAGCACGGCTGGCACACCTGGGCTCAGTACCTGCACACACCTGCACTCAGTGCTGGGCACACCTGGGCTCAGTACCTGCACACACCTGCACTCAGTGCTAGGCACACCTGCGCTCAGTGCTGAGCACGGCTGGCACACCTGGGCTCAGTACCTGCGCGCACCTGCACTCAGTGCTGGGCACACCTGCGCTCAGTGAGGGGCACACCTGGCACACCTGCGCTCAGTGCTGAGCACACCTGGGCTCAGTACCTGTGCACACCTGCACTCAGTGTTGGGCACACCTGGCACACCTGGGCTCAGCACGGGCACAGATGGCATGGCTGTGCTCAGCACCGGGCACACCTGGGTCTGAGCACCTGGCACACCTGGGCTCAGCACCTGGCACTCCTGTGTATAAGCACCTGGCATACCTGCGTGTGAGCACCTGGCACACCTGGCCTCAGCACCTGGCACACCTGGGGCTCAGCACTGGGCACACCCGGCACACCTGGGGCTCAGCAGTTGGCACACCTCTGGGGGACCTGGTACAACAGGCGGTGAGTACCTGGCACACCTGTGTGTGGGCAGCTGTCACAGCTGTGGGGCCACATGTGACACCTGGGCATGGGCACCTGTAACACCTGCAAGGCACACCTGTCACATCTCTGGGGACATGCCTGACACACCTGCAGAGGTACCTGTAACACCTGAGCATGAGACTATGTTGGGACATCTGCAACACCTGTAACACTTGTGCTGACAGCAAAGCCCCCTGGATAGACACCTGTAACACCTGGACAGGTGTTCACACAGCACAGCCCTCCAGGTACACACCTGTAACACCTGTGCAGTCAGCACAGCCCCAGCCCTGGGGTCCCCAGGCTCACCTGGCGAAGGTGTCGGCACTGAGCACGCAGCCGATGATGTTGCCCAGGTGAGGGACGTTGTTGACGTAGGGCAGGGCGCTGGTGATCAGCACGTTCCGCTCACCTTCCACAGGTAACCTGCCCAGGAGGGGATGTCAGGGCAGTGTCCCCCTGCCCACACCCTGCCCCCAGTGCCACCTGGGCACTCAGACAGGTGAGCGCCACCTGGGTACACACACAGGTGAGTAACACCTGGGCACACATTCACTCCCACAGGTGAGCGCCCCCTGGGCATACCTGTCCCACACCTGGTCCCCTCCATTACTCACGCAGGTGAGTGTCCCCCGGGTGTCAGGTGTCACACCTGTCCCCCCTCACTCACACAGGTGTCTGTGGCTCCCGGGCACACCTGTCCCACACCGGTCCCTCACTCACACAGGTGTCTGTGGCTCCAGGGCACACCTGTCCCTCACTCACACAGGTGAGTGCTCCCTGGTGTCTGTGGCTCCCAGGCACACCTGTCCCACACCAGTCCCTCACTCACACAGGTGAGCACCACCCGGGCACACCTGTCCCACACCTGTTCCTCACACAGGTGAGTGCTCCCTGGTGTCTGTGGCTCCCGGGCACACCTGTCCCACACCTGTCCCTCACTCCCGCAGGTGTCTGTGGCTCCCGGGCACACCTGTCCCTCACTCCCACAGGTGAGTGTTCCCTGGGCACACCTGTCCCTCACTCCCACAGGTGTTTGTGGCTCCCTGGGCACACCTGTCCCACACCTGTCCCTCACTCACACAGGTGTCCGTGGCTCCCGGGGCGGGGGCAGTGCTGCAGGGCCCCGTGCCCAGATCTCCACGGCGGCCGCGATGTCGTCGTCGGTCAGCGCCCGCTCGGGGCTCTCCTCGTCCTGCTGCGGGCACCAGGTGAGGGGGGCCGCGCCCACCTGCGCCCCGCCCTCCCCCCCGGGGCAGGGCCGCACCTGGGGCTCGCGGGGGGGGCCGGGCAGGTGCGGGGGGTGCTGGGCCAGGTGTCCCCGGAGCTCCCGCAGCGCCTCCGGCAGCAGCGCGGCCGCCGCCCGGCACGGCTCCAGCGCCGACACGGCCCCGAACCAGGAGCGCAGCACCTGCAGCTCACCTGGCCAGGTGGGGAGGGGGGGACATGGGGGGGTCAGCCCGGCCCGGCACGGACCCCCCCGCGCCCCCCGGACCCCCCCGGCCTCTCTTACTGGGCAGACTGGTCTGGTCCTGGAGCACGGGGAACAGGCTGCCCCACACCACCACGTCAGCCACCGAGACGGCGTCCTGGGGACACACGGACACGGAGGGACTGGGAGTGTGAACTGGGGGCACTGGGAGGGACTGGGAGGGACTGGGAGAGTGAACTGGGGGCACTGGGAGTGTGAACTGGGAGCACTGGGAGTGTGAACTGGGAGCACTGGGAGGGACTGAGAGTGTGAACTGGGAGCACTGGGAGGGACTGGGACTGTGAACTGGGGGCACTGGGAGGGACTGGGAGTGTGAACTGGGGGTACTGGGAGGGACTGGGATTGTGAACTGGGGCACTGGGAGAGCCATGTAGGAGGAACAGAGACCAACTGGGACAAACTGGGGACACTGGGAGGGCACTGGTGGTGCTGCCAGGTGAAGGCAATACTGGGAGCTGCAGGGTGGCACTGGGAGGCACTGGGAGGGACTGGGGCCGTGTTCCACCCCGGGGTCAGCAATGTCCCACCCTCCCCTCCTCGGGCGCACCTGGGGACTCACCTGGGGATGGCGCTGGGGACAGGGCTGGGGACACACCTGAGCACAGGTCTGGGGACACACCTGGGGATGGTGCTGGGGACACACCTGAGCGCAGGGCTGGGGACACACCTGGGGATGGCGCTGGGGACAGGGCTGGGGACACACCTGAGCACAGGGCTGGGGACACACCCGGGGCCACCCCTGTCCCGCAGGTGGCAGCGAGCCCATCCCCACCCCCAGGGTCCCCCTCACTCACCCCAGCCAGGTGGGAGGTGCCGCTCCGGGCCAGGTGCTGCTCCAGGTGAGCCAGGAGGGGCTGCAGGAGCTCCAGGGCCTCGGGCCCCGCCCGGCCCTGAACCAGCCGCAGGTACAGGACAGCGGCCACCGCGGGCTGGGGACACAGCAGGGACATAACGGGGTCACATTGGGGGACACAGCGGGGACAGAATGGGGTCACAGCAGGGACATAACGGGGTCACAGCATGGGGACACAGCAGGGACATAACGGGGTTACATTGTGGGGACACAGCGGGGACAGAACGGGGTCACAGCATGGAGACACACAGGGGACATAATGGGGTCACATTGAGGGGCACAGTGGGGGACAGAGGGGACACAATGGGGTCACACCGGTGGGACACATTGGGGACACAAACAGGGTCACATTGAGGGGCACAGTGGGGACAGCGGGGACATAATGGGGTCACATTGGGGGGAACAGAGGGGACATAACGGGGTCACAGCATGGGGACACAGTGGAGACAGCAGGAACATAACAGGGTCACATCGTGGGGACACAGCGGGGACATAACGGGTCACATCGTGGGGACACAGTTGGGACATAATGGGGTCACATTGTGGGGACACAGTGGGGGAGAGAGGGGAGATAATGGGGTCACACCGGGGGGACACATCGGGGACATAACGGGGTCACACTGAGGGGCACAGCAGGGTCACAGCAGGGGGACACAGGGGGGTCACACCAGGGGATACAGCGGGGAGGACAGTGGGGGACAGCAAGGTCACACCAGGGGGGACAGTGGGGTCACATCACGGTGGACAGGGAGCACAGAGCCTCGGGGACACAGCGGGGTCACACCGGGGACAGTGGGGACATAATGGGGTCACACCAGGGGACACAACGTGGAGGACACTGGGGGACAGCAGGGTCACACCAGGGGGGACAGGGAACACAGAGCCTCGGGGACACAGCGGGGTCACACCATGGGGACATAGCAGGGGACAGCAGGGACATAATGGGGTCATATCATGGGGACACAGCAGGGTCACACTGGGGGGACAGGGCAGCACAGAACCGTGGGGACACATCGGGGGGACAGGGAGCAGAGCCCCAGGGTCACACCAGGGACACACCAGGGTCACACAGGGGTCACACCCGGGTCTCTCACCTGCAGCTCTGTGGCCTCCCATTCCAGCCACTGCGTGGTGAGGTCGGTGGGCTCCTCCCCCCGGCACAGGTAAAAATACCTGGGGGGCGGGAAGGGGGTCGGGGTACGCATGGGGGTTGAGGCCGGTTCTGGGGGTTTGGGGGAGCTTTGGGGGCACTTTGGGGCATGCACGGGGGGGCAGGGG
>JAWWMR010000103.1:2667304-2677323 GCA_035047985.1 Basileuterus tristriatus | reverse complement strand
CTTTTTTTAAACACACCCAGAGATGGTGATTCCACCACCTCCCTGGGAAGAGCATTCCAGTACTTTATTATTCTTTTGGTGAAATTTTTTTTCCTAATATCCAACCTATACCTTCCCTGATGTAGCTTGAGACTGTCCTCTGGTTCTGTCAGTGCTGCCTGGTGGAAGAGACCGACCCCACCTGGCTCCAACCTCCCTGCAGGAAGTTGTAGAGGGCAATAAGGTCACTTCTAAGTGACCCCTAGCTTCTCCCCTTTAAGCCAACGCCTCCAGTGTGGCCATGGGGAGCAGGGCTGAAATCCCACCTGGGATTCATCCTGCACCTCATCCTCCCCACACCCAGGGCTGGCACCATCCCAGGGTTGGCACTGCCAGGATGGGAGAACTTCTCCTCAAAGGCATGAGGGACAGTGAACTCATGGAGGAGATGATTGCAAACACCACAATGCCCAGATTCTTCCTGCTGGGGGAACATTTCCAGCTGCCATTTCCAGCTGAAGATCTGGGGAAGATGATCCTGCCATAGCCAAAGGGGAGCTGCCCAGGTGAGGACCCCTGGGGTGGGTTGTGCTCTCACCTGGGGGTCTCCTCTGGGCAGGTTTTCCACGACGTTGCCTACAAAGCCAAGGACCGAGCTGACCTCGTGGCTGGCATTGATGAGTTCCTGGATCAGGTCACGGTGTTGCCTCCAGGAGAGTGGGACCCATCCATCCGAATTGAGCCCCCCAAAAACGTCCCCTCCCAGGTGGGTGCTTCAAGGGGCACGGGCAGCACAACACCCTGAATTCTGCTAAACTTGGAATTCCCAGTTTGGCACAGCCACATCCAGGCCAGGAGCACAACAAGCTGGTGGTTGATAAAGTACCTGAAAAATGCCAGTTTTGAGCTGAATTCCGTGCTCACAGGAAAAGAGGAAGATGCCGGGAGCTCTGGATGAGAGTTCTTCCCACAGCAAACCAGAGAAACACAGCGGTCCTGAACTGGAGCGGACTGGGAGGTGGGAGCTCTCCTGGTTTGGGGCCTTCTTCTGTTTTGCCCCCAAAATCTGAGCAGGCACCTTCCCTTCCAGCAGCTTCTGGGGTCACCTGGTTCAGTGAAAGGGCTCCACGTTGCCACCTTGGGCTGGGCAGGGGGGACATCTGGGCAGGAGTGAGATCTGGGAAGGTGGGAGATCTGGGAAGGTGGGAGATCTGGGCAGGGGGGACACCTGGGCAATGAGGAGGTCTGGGAAGGTGGGAGGTCTGGGCAGGGAGGTGATCTGGGCAGGGGGCACACCTGGGCAGGTGGGCCCAGGCCCAGCATCAGCATACTGGGGTTTCCTGGCTTTGGGGCAGGGGCAAACACCTCCAGGTGAAGGCATTTTCTGCTCAAAGGAAACCAAAGGTGCTCTCCAAGAGAACAGCGTGGTGTTCCCTCCCTCCCTGCAGGCTCTTTGGGGGCCTGGTCCTGGACGTGAAGCGCAAGGCACCGTGGTTCTGGAGTGACTTCAGGGACGGTCTGAGCCTGCAGTGCCTGGCGTCCTTCCTGTTCCTTTACTGTGCCTGCATGTCCCCCGTCATCACCTTCGGGGGCCTGCTGGGGGAGGCAACCCACGGCCACATTGTGAGCCCCTCTCTCTGTAGGGAGTGTGGGGAGGGGGAGATGCCCCAAAAGGACCCCCCTGGACTGGTGGGAACTGTCCCTGCTTGTGAGGAGTGTTTGGAGCCCAAACCAGCCCCCGCCAACCCAACCCGCTGGTCCCTTCCAGCCCAACCCGCTCCATAACCTTGGAAATCTCTTCCCTGCTGTGAACTTCCTTTGGGATTTTTAGGGGGTTTTTGTCCCTAATGATTGATTTGCTCCCTGCTCCCTCTCTTCCCTGCCAGAGTGCCATGGAGTCACTGCTGGGAGCGTCCATGACGGGTGTGGTTTATTCTCTCTTTGCTGGCCAACCCCTCACCATCCTCGGCAGCACTGGACCTGTCCTGGTCTTTGAGAAGATTCTCTACAAATTCTGCAAGTGAGATGTTTGTCATCTGTTCTTCTGGAGGAAAGATTTTTTATTGTTTTGGACAGGGAGAAGATGTTTTTCTTCTCATTTTCTCGGTGGGAACTGTCAGATTTAAGTTGTTTGCTGGGTCACAGAGGTCTCCTGCTGCTGCTGTTGTGCAGGAAGGGTGAGAGTCCTAGGGCTTGGGGGTCATTTGGGGTTTTTGTCTTGGGGTCATTTCGGGACTTTAGGGCTGTAATGAAGCAGTGGGAGGAGGAGGAACCAGAGGCTCTGGATGGATGCCCAAGGAAGGTGAGACAAATCACTGTGGTTTGGGAATAACTGAGGGTTTGTTTTCCACTGAGTACAAAATTTTAAACCTGTTTTTTGCTGGAAGAAGAAATAGATTTTGCCCAAATATCCATGTAGTTTTAAATTGGAATGTTTTGAGTTTTGGTGATTTTATTGAACAAATAGGATCTTTTCCTAGGAAATAGCTCTTTTTCATGACAATCCTTTCATCTTGGTCACTTTGGTGTGGGATGAACCCTCCTCACCAGAATTAAACTTCTCATTCACCCCCAAGCTGACTGTGGGTGGCCAGGGCAAACCCAGCTGGTTTTGGTGTCAGGGCTCCGGGGAATGTGGAAAAACCTTCCACAACCTCAATCAACCGTCACAGCATTAAGACAACATTAATTAATGCCAATTAAACACTTGGCTTCTCCACCCACACCCTGCAACCTCAAGGACATGAAAACCTCAATTACCACCTGCAACCTCCACACCCTCCCCCATTGCTCCTAATTTTCTCTGGAGGAAGGCTCAGCTCTGAGGCCTGTGCTGGCCTTTTCCCCAGGAGATTTTGTGCTTTTCCAGGGAATACACGCTCTCCTACCTGTCCCTGCGGACGTGCATTGGGCTCTGGACCGCGTTCTTCTGCGTGGTGCTGGTGGCCACGGACGCCAGCTGCCTGGTGTGCTACATCACCCGCTTCACTGAGGAGGCCTTCGCCTCCCTCATCTGCATCATCTTCATCTACGAGGCCCTGGAGAAGCTGAGCCACCTGCGGGAAACCTTCCCTGTGCACATGCACAGCAAGCTGGACCTCCTCACCATCTATTAGTGGGTGTTCTCCTCCTTCCCCCTCTGGCAGGTTCCTCTGGGTCTGTCCCGGTGCTGTTTCCTCAGCCCTGTCCTGGTTTCCCCCTCCAGCTGTAAGTGTGAGCCCCCAGCTCACCCCAGCAACGAGACCCTGCGGATCTGGAGGAGTAACGGGGTCAATGTGTCGGGAATCACCTGGGGAAACCTCACAGTGACCGTAAGTGCCCTGGGCCACCACTTCCTCAGGGAGGCCAGGTGCCAAAGCCACCTTCTTCAGGTGACTTTGGGCTTCAAAGTGCTCTGAGAAGTCCCTGCTTAAATCTCACAAGTACTTTTAGCCTGCTTGGTCCTGGGAAGGAGAGTCCAGGGGTGCCCAGCCCCTCTGATCCAGCCTACCTGGTCCACCCCCCTTGATCCAACGCACCTGATCCAGCCCACCTTGTCCAGCCCCCTGGTCCACCTCACCTGATCCAACCTACCCGATCCAGCCCTCCTGATCCAGCCCTCCTGGTCCAGCCCCCCTGGTCCAGCCCCCCTGGTCCAGTCCCTCTGGTCCAGCTCACCTGGTCCAACCCCCCTGGTCTAGCATCACTCATCCAGCCCCTCTGGTCCAGTCCATCTGGTCCAGCTCACTTTGTCCCCAACCTTGGGGACAAGAACTGTCCCCCTCAGCCAGGCTGTGGGACCTGGATCAAGTTAAGGGAATGCTTTAATTCCTGGAACATTTGCAGGACTGAATTTCCTGCCTGAAGTTCAGTGATTGTCTCCCTTAATTGGTTCCTAATGACTCCAGGCCCTGCTGTCTGTAGGGTCCTGCATAAATTTGCATGTCTGAGCAGCCCCACAGGGAATGTTCCTGCAAGCAGAGCCCAGGTGTGGGATGGGGGCTCTTTGGGACATCTCCAGCCCCTTTTGGCCTTGTCCTGAGAGCCCCGACTGCAAAGGGACAATTTGTCTCTTTTTCCATCCCATGGTTGTCCCAGCCTTCCTTCCCTGGTCCCTCTTTATCCACAAATTTCCAGCTTTTCCTTCCCTTCCAGTGTTTTCCTCAGCCATGGTGGAGCAGAGGATGTGCCAAGGGTCTGTGGTGTCCCACCACATCCTGCCTCTGCTCCCCTCTGTGTAATTCCAGCTCCATGTGTCACTTTTGTTCAGCTGTTGCTGCCCATATTTGCATTATATAAATATAGAAATAGTCATACATAAACATCCACATATTTATATATTTAATAATATTTATACATTTTTATATTTATATATCTCTATTTATTTCTCATTGATATATTTATATATTTATAATTATAAATATTTTATATATATATAATAGATATATAATATATAATATCTATATTTATAATTATTTACATTTATATATAAATAATTACTTATTTATATTATTATATTCTAATATAATAATATTTATATTGTATAATTGTATTTATTTATATATAAATATTACATCTTTTTAATATACTGATATATTTATAATATATTCATATTCTTATTTATAACTTCTATGGCAGCTGCAGGGTCACAGATCTTGCATCAAGGCCCTCCACCCCCCCATTATCCTGGTTTTCCTCCGTGTCCTGATGCTCTGTTTCTCCAGGAATGTCGCTCCTTGCATGGGGAGTTCCACGGACCTGCCTGTGGACACAATGGCCCCTACGCGCCCAATGTCCTCTTCTGGTGCTGCATCCTCTTCTTCTCTACTTTTGTCCTGTCGAGTTTGTTGAAGAAGTTTAAAACCAGCCGTTACTTCCCAACCAGAGTAGGTAGAAGGTGGTGGCCCGGGACAGGTTCCATGTTCCTTCCCCAAAATGCCACTCCTGGAGCACTGAAGGATTGGCCACCGCTCAGTCAGACTGGGAAATGCTGACCTTGGATGTCCCTCCCTCGTTTCCATGAGTGCAGAGAGGTTGTGGCATTCCCCACCTGCCTCACGACCTGTTCCAAGTGATGGGTTTTGGCTCAGGCAGTGGGAAATCAGCTCTCCAAAGTTATTTATTTCTCTTCCCCTTCTGAGCATCACTTTCTGGAGTGCATTCAAATGAGGAGTTGCCATGGAAAAACAGGAATGAATGATGCCTCAGTGCCTTATCCCCATTTTACCCAGAAGCGTGGCACCTTTCCTCATTTTTGGTATTTTTGTTAATGTCTGAATTAAAATTTGAATTTTCCCCCTAATTAAACTCTTCCTACTGGCCCACACCAGATCCCCAGATCTCCAACATGGCAGCAACATCCACCCAAGGGCGTTGGCTGCATGTCCTTGGAATGGAGGGATTTTAGGGATTAACAGTCCCAACCCAGTGGGTGTCCTCAGGTTTCCCACCTCGTGTCCTGGCCCCTCTCAGCCCCGGTTTCTCACCCCAGGTCCGATCCACAGTGAGTGACTTTGCTGTGTTCCTCACCATTGTCATCATGGTGCTCATCGACCTCGGCATTGGGATCCCGTCCCCCAAGCTCCACGTCCCCCATGTGTTCAAGGTAACGGGGCTGGGGATTGGTGGAGAAGGCTTTTGGCGCCTCAGGTGATGTCAGGGCAGGGCTGGAGGAGATGCTGGTGGTGGAACCATCTCCTCTTTGACATCCAAGAGCACTGATTCCCCCCTGGAAATCAGGGTACAGCCCCAAAACCAGACACTGGACAGGAGAACCATCTCCAGCAGGGCACAGCTGGGCTGGAGGAGCTGTTGGTGGTGTCAGCTTCTGCCACATCCAAGCCATCAATTCCTTCCTGACTTTTGGGAAGAGAGCCCCAAATCCAGGGGAGAGGGGACTCTGGGACAGATGACACTGGCCCTGCAAAGCCCCCTGGGAGAGGGTGACACGAAGGGAAATGGGAAATGCTTGGACACAGGGATGGAGGGGGACAGAGGCCAGGGAAGGGTTTGGGCTGGCAGCTGATCCTGCCCTGTGTTGCAGCCCACCAGGGATGACCGTGGGTGGCTCATCAACCCCATTGGGCCCAACCCATGGTGGACGGTGTTGGCCGCGCTCATCCCGGCCCTGCTCTGCACCATCCTCATCTTCATGGACCAGCAGATCACGGCCGTCATCGTCAACAGGAAGGAGCACAGGCTGAAGGTGAGGGGCTGCCGGGGGTCACCCCCTCCCCACCCTGCCCAGGCTGCGGGGCTGGGACAAGCTCCTGTTGCAGATGCTTTGGGAAGGTTTGGGATAACACCAGGCTGTGTGGCAGGAGCTCTCCTGGACACAGGGAGGGGATGGCAACCTTTGGGAGCAGCAAGGGAATATTGGAGTGTAGAAGGGTGGTGTTTTTCCAAATGCCAGTGGCAGCTGGGGAATGAGCTCCCTCAATGAGCTCCAGGGACCACCCAGAGCCATGTCCTACCTGCAAGTGCTGGGAATTTCTTTATGAATGAAAAAATAATCAATTTTAAAATTATTTCTGAGAAGCAGAGATGGTACAAACCCTCCAGACCCACTTTGAGTCCTGCCAGACTTTTGTGCGAGATGTCAAATCCACGTTTGGTTACAGTTCTTATTTCAAACCTTATTTAAATTTTAAAGAAGTTGGCTTGTGCTTGAGCAGGGTTTGAGCCCCACCCGTGGTGTTGTCCTGGTCCCTGAGGGATGCTCCTGTTCCACTTTTGCTCCCCAGAAAGGCTGCGGGTACCACCTGGACCTGTTCATGGTGGCCGTGATGCTGGGGGTGTGCTCGGTGATGGGGCTGCCCTGGTTCGTGGCCGCCACCGTCCTGTCCATCACCCACGTCAACAGCCTCAAGGTGGAGTCCGACTGCTCCGCGCCGGGCGAGCAGCCCAAGTTCCTGGGGATCCGGGAGCAGAGGGTCACTGGCCTGATGATCTTCGTGCTCATGGGCTGCTCCGTGTTCTTCACCTCCGTGCTCAAGGTGAGAGCGGGATGGAAACCCCCTGGTGACCCACAGGAGTTTGGGAGGGGATGTGAAATTAGGGCCTCTCTCCCCCAGGAGATGATGCCAAAGGCGGGATAGGAACCAGCCTTGGTGACTTCCCAGTCCTTCAGACCCAGCTTGGGGTGCTCAAGCCAAGAAAAAAAGACAAATCCCTTAATTTAGAATTGGCCTCCAAACCCTCTGTAGTGAGAGGGATCCTGGCTGGATCCCACCAGAGCTGGTCCATCCCTACCCTTCCCAGCTGGATTGGAGAGAAAAAAGACCAAAGGTTCATGGCTTGAGATAAGGACAGGGACAGATCCCTCATCAATCATGATCACAGGAAAACAGGCTGGAATTAGGGATATTAATTGAATTTATTACTGTCACAGCAGGATCACTGAGAATCTCTCACTGAGAGAATCAAAACCAAACCTTAAAAACTTCCTTCCTTCCCCATTGGTCCCTTCCAGGGGACACAGTTCTCCAGGAATTTCTCCAGGATCTCCTCCAACCCGAGTCCATCCCATGGCAGACAGCTCTCCCCAAACTGCTCCAGCAGGTCCATCCTGGAGCCAGCTGGAGCTGGCTCTGCCAGACATGGAAGAAGCTTCCAGCAGCTTCTCACGGAGGCCATCCCTGCTCCCTGGACATGGCCGTGCAAATTCTACACATCCACCCCCACTTTGGGTTAGAATTTAGCATTTTCAGACAAGCAGGACTTTATTGGCTGCAATTCACTCCTCCAGGAGCCTCACAAGAGCCATTCCCAGGAGCTGAACCCTCAGTTTTCCCCCCACAGGCTTCCCTGCCTCTTCTTCCCACCAAGCAATCCCACCTCCAGGCTCAGAGGAGACACAACCCAGGCTCAAAGGAGACACAATCCCATCTCCAGGCTCAAACCAGACCCATTCCCACCACCATGCTCAAAGGAGACCAGATCCCATTTCCAGGCTCAAAGGAGGCACAACCCAGGCTCAAAGCAGACCCATTCCCACCTCCAGGCTTAAAAGAGACACAATCCAATCTCCAGGCTCAAAGTAGACCTAGTCCCAGCTCCAGGCTCAGAGCAGATACAATCCCACCTCCAGGTTCAGTGGAGACACAATCCCTACTCTGGGCTCAAAGAAAACACAACCCAGGCTCCAAGGAGACAATCCCACCTCCAGGCTCAAACCAGACCCATTCCCACCTTCAGGCTCAAAGGAGATGTCACTTCCATGCATTCCCACAAGAGTTGTTTGAGTTCATTTTTTACACCCACAGGAGGTCTCAGATAGATGAAACGTGGTCCTGATGGATGAAATCCCCTCTTTGTCTCCAGCCTCTCTGGAAAAGAGGATTATTCTGATGGAATGAATCAAAAGATCAGCCTGACACAGAGAACAAAATCTGTGCTGGATAAAATCCAGCGTGGGAAAGTTGGGAATCTTCAAGTAGCACCTGAGAAAGGAGTGGTGGGAGAGAGTGGCAATGCTGCAAATGAAATTATAGGTGGCCTTTGAGTCTTAGTATGTTTTGTATAGGTGGCCTGTGAGTCACAGTAAAATGTATGTATTGGATAAGATTGTATAAGTGGCCTTGCCCTGGTAGGTCCTGGTTGCTCTTGATGGGCTGCAGCTGTGTGTCCTTAATTGGGCAGCAGCTGTGGCTAATGAAGATAACTGGGATAAAAGGGGGCGGCTTGGCCAGTCAGGGAGAGCCTTGGAGGAGCCCTGATGGGGAAGCAGGAACAACACCCCTGTGAAGAGCTGCCTGTGGGAAAACCATCCAGAAGGTATGAGACTTTAGAAATATGACAACATGAAATTGAAGCCATTAATTGTTGCATTTTTTCCCCAGTTTATCCCAATGCCAGTCCTTTATGGAGTCTTTCTGTACATGGGGGTCTCATCACTCCGAGGAATCCAGGTACAGCTGCTCCAGGGAATTTCCTCTCCTGAAGGCCTTGGGGTGGGAAAAATGTCTCTGAGAGCAGGAAATTCAAATGGTTTTTGTCAGGGACTGATGGGTGCAGGCTCAGGGAGTTTTCAGCGCTGGGAGGGCCAGTTCAGTGCTAGGAGAACCCAGTTCAGCACTGGGAGGGCCAGTTCAGTGCTAGGAGAACCCAGTTCAGCACTGGGAGGGCCAGTTCAGCTCTCTCTGTTTCAGGCTTTAGGACAGGTTGGTGTTTGGTGATGGGAATTGGCAGAATTCAGTGTGAAGGGAAGGAAATTCCACTGGTGGGAATCCTTGCTGGGGGATTCCCTGAGCCAAGAGATGCTGACCAGAGAAAACCCCGGAATAATTCAAAATTTGGTGGGCAAAGCCAGGTGGATTTTGGATGGAGTGAAGGGAAAGCAGTTCCCAGGAGGAACAAAAGGGATCCTGGATTTCTCCTTGCTCGCAAAATCTCCACATCCCAGCAGCTGCAGGAGCTGTGACAGTGTGTTAGAATAACTTGCTCGAGCTATGTCTAATGAGCTCTAGGGGGCTTATAACACACTTAAAATAGCTTAGCTACTTTTGGAGGGATAAAAATCAGCAGGTTGGCTTCTGTTGCAGTGTTGGAATCAAAAAGGGTTAATAAAAGGCAAAATAATAGAAAAACTGAGCTAAGTGTTAGATGTTCTTGCTCTTAGTAAAAACACTTTACAAAAGTGTTAGTTTCTTAACAGTTAATTTCTTTGTTCATGTCTTTTTCCAGTTAATTGTTTAGGCGAGACTTTTTAGTTCTTGTCTAATTAGCTATCCTTAAGTTTGAAGTGAAACCTCTTAAGCCTTATGAAGTGTCTTTTCACTTAATTAAAGAGAGAAACTTCTAAGCTTCTGTCTTGGTTTGGAAAGACAGGTGCCTGCTAAAGAAGGCAGGGGTCTCCCCTGAAATGGAGAATGTAAACCCTCCCCACGCCTCGGAATTGCTATAAAACTTAAATTAAGGGGCTCTCAGGCAACAAATATGGGAGCAGGAAATAACAGTTCTTGAATAGGGAAGAAAATAAAAGGATAAAATAAACAATGCAGTAAACCAAAACAACACTGACAGAGTCAGAACCCAACCTGACACCCTGTGGGTCAGGGTGT
>JAWWMR010000103.1:2650877-2667204 GCA_035047985.1 Basileuterus tristriatus | reverse complement strand
TCTGGGCTCACATCTCCCAATGGGATGCTGTAGTTCTTATCAGCCATGCAGTGACATTCAATAGCTGTTATCAGCAGATGTCCCCTCCCAAGGGAGGAGTGATTGTGGAAGAGATAAGGGAAAACTGCCCACTTGACCAAAGAAAACTGCCATCCAGATGGTGATAGAATACACCTTGCCTTGCAGTCTGGGACAGGTTCCTGGGATGGGAGTGGGCTCTGGATGTGCAGCTCTTGCTGGAAGTGTGGGGTCCTTTGGAAAGTGATTTTTGGGTTAGAGAGAGACTGGAGCAAAGTTCTGCAGCAAAAAGGAGAATATTCTGCAGTAAAATAATATTCTGCAATAAAAGAATATTCTGAAGCAAAAAGAAGACTATTCTGCAGTAAAAGGAACAGCTTCTTTCTCTTTAAAGAGACAAAGGACGGTTTTGTCACTCCATTAACAAGAAGCACACTCCCCCAGCAGTTCTCCCTTTTCCCTGCAGTTCTTTGACCGCCTGAAGCTGTTCTGGATGCCGGCCAAGCACCAGCCTGACTTCATCTACCTGCGCCACGTGCCCCTGCGCAAGGTGCACCTGTTCACCCTCATCCAGCTGCTCTGCCTCGTGCTGCTCTGGGCCATCAAAGCTTCCCGCGCCGCCATCATCTTCCCCATGATGGTGAGGGACAGCGTTCCCAGTATTCCAGTGCTTCCTGTGTTCCCAGTGTCCCCGGCATTTCCAGTGTTCCTGGTGCTCCCACTGTTCCCAGCATCCCATGTTCCTGGTGTTCCAGTGCTCCCAGTATTCCCCATATATCCCCAGTGTCCCCAGTGCTCCCAGTATTCCCCATATATTCCCAGTATCCCTGGTGTTCCCAGTGCTCCCAGTATCCCCAGTGTCCCTTGTTTCTGGTGTTCCAGTGTTCCTGGTGCTCCCGGTGCTCGCAGCCCTGGAGGGATGGAAGCACCATCTCCGGCCTCACCCATCTCCCCTTCCCTTCCAAGGTTTTGGCTCTCGTTTTTGTCCGGAAAGTGATGGATTTCTGCTTCTCCAAGCGGGAGCTCAGCTTCCTGGATGACCTCATGCCAGAAAGCAAGAAGAAGAAGTTGGACGATGCCAAAAATGAAGCCAAAGAAGAGGAGGTAACACCAGGAGCTGAGAATCTCCTTGTGGTATTTTTGGGGTCCTCCGTGACTGGGAGGAATGAATGAATCTGACTCCACCTTCTTAGAAGGCTAATTTATTGTTTTATGATCTATATTATATAAAAGAATGCTATACTAAAACTACACTAAAGAATAGAGAAAGGATACAGACAGAAGGCTAAAAGATACTAAAGAAAAACTCATGACTCCTTCCAGAGTCCTGACACAGCTGGCTGTGATTGGCCAATGAGCAAAAACAATTCACATGAAACCAATGAAACAATCACCTATTGGAAAACAATGTCCAAACCACATTCCAAAGCAGAAAAACACAGGAGAAGTAAATGAGATAATATTGCTTTCCTTTTTCTCTGAGGCTTCTCAGCTTCCCAGGAGAAGAATCCTGGGCAAGGGGATTTTTCCAGAAAATCTGATGGTGACATTTCCCCATGGCTGTGAGATTCCCTGTTTCTGTCACAGCTCATCCTTAGATCATGGAACTGTGGGGCCATGGGATGGGTTGGATGGGAATGGGCATTAAAGCCCAGCCAGTGCCACCCCTGCCCTGGGCAGGGACATCTCCCACTATCCTGGGGCGCTTCAGGCTTGTCCAGCCTGGCCTTGGGCCCTGCCAGGCTGGAGAAGGGATGGGGAATCCACAGCTCCTCTGGGCAGCCGCTGTTGGGAACATCAGAACTGAGCCGAGCAGATCTCATAGCCTGGATCCCACATTCTGAACATTTTTACCTAAATTCTGAGAGTTTCACACTGGAACAGAGACACTGTTATTTAAAAATGAGCCTTAAAATAAAAGTAATTACTATATTTCTGTGAGGGTTTGCTCCCAACAGTGTCACTAACCCCAAGCACACCCACAGAGGAAGGTCTTTACCTGCTGATAAAGGTGCTGTGGGACAGAGGAGAGGGCAGTTTGCCAGGTTTTTACTGGAATTTCATTTTTCCCCTCTTGGATCAAGGAGAGAGAACTTGACTTGTCTCTTTTCAGGAGTCCCAGAAAATGATGGAAGCAGCTGCTGCGAATTCTGTTCAGCTGAAGCTGGGCAAGACCAGCAGGATGGACACCCCAAAGCCCAGCAGTGACAGGTAATGACCCCCCAGGTGAGGACCCCTGGCAGGATCAGTGGGAAGAGTCTGGCTCGGATTTCTCCACTTGCAGATTTATCCCCAGTCTCTTAGTGGGAAAATCCCAATTTACTGGCAATTTCGGAGGTGGTGGCAGAGCTCTGACCCCACACAGTGGCTGCATAATTCCTGTTTTATCCCAAAACTACATCACCAGTGGCTTTCTGGGATCTGGAGACCCTCGTGCTCCCACCTGAGAGGTCACAGAGGAAAACACGAAACACCAGCTATGGGTCTGCAGCTCCAGGCCTTGATTCCCAAAATTCCTCATCCACCCAAACCATCCCTGCCAGCTGAGCTCTGGTTTTCCAGGCACTGCTGTTCCTCTGGCTGCTGCCAATGCTCCTGGTGGGATCAGACCCATCCTCATGCAAAACCATCTGGAACGTTCCTTGCAGGGCTGATCCTTCCGAGATCAACATTTCGGACGAGATGTCCAAGACCACGGTGTGGAAGGCTCTGACCATGAACACAGAAACACTCTGAAGCCAGGAAGAAGGAGGTAAAGGCTCAGCTGTGGGGACAGCACGGGCTCTGGCCAGTGCTGCTGGGCAAGGGGCACGCTCCTGGGAGCAGGCAGCAGGACCATGGCCAGCAGCAGCAGGACCACGGCCAGCAGCTCCTCTCTGCAGGGAAGTGTGGGAGCTGCACCTGGAATCCTGGGATCAGACTGGGACCCTGCACCCTGAGAGGCTTTGAGGGGCTGGGGGCATCTCCAGAGCTAGGAATGGAGCTGGAGAAGGGCTGGAGCAGCAGGAGGAGAGTCTGGAGAGCTCCTGAGGGAGCTGGGAAAGGAGCTCAGCCTGGAGAGAAAGACTCAGGGGGGACCCTGTGGCTCTGCACAACTCCCTGAGAGGAGGGGACAGCCAGGGGGATTTGGAATCTGCTCCCAGGCAACAGGGACAGGAGGAGAGGGAATGGCCTCAGGTTGACCAGGGAAGGTTCAGGTTGGATACTGTGGAAAATTCCTTCATGGAAAGGTTTTCCAAGCCCTGGCACAGCTGCCGGGGCAGGGGTGGAGCCATCAATTCTGGAAGAGTTCCATAAACTTGGATGTGGCACCTGGGAACATGGCTAGTTGTGAACATGTAGGTTGATAGTTGGATTTGTTGATCTCAAACACCTTTTCCAACCTGAACAATTCCACAGATCTCTGATTCTGGGTCTTCCATTGATGATACCCCCCCCTTTTTCCCTCTCTTGCCCCCATGCCCACGTTTAGGCGCCTCGACGCCGCCATGGAGGAGCAGGAGTGTGACTCAGGGATGTGCCAAGGCAGACACGGAGGAGCAGCTCGTTTCCCAGCCGAGGGGTCCCACAAAGCCATGCCGAGTTTCCCTTTTCCCGGGCTGCTGCGCCCCGGGGTCCGTGTTGTCCAGCCTCGTGTGTCCTCGTGTGCGTGTGTTGTGCAGTGGTGGAGGCTCCGCTACCGCTTCCCATCAGTTCTATTTTTTTAATCTTGAATTCTTCCTCTCCTTCCTCCATTCTTTTTTCTTTCTTTTTTTTTTTTCCAAATATAAACTCTGAATGTACAAAACCATTCCCTGCTCGATCTGGCGCCTTCTCCTTCCTCACAGCCGGGGTTTCGGGCTGGTTTGGGATCCTCCTTCGGATAACTTCTGTCTCATACTGGTACAAGAGGGGTGCTCTCCATGGTGGGACAGTGTTGGGAGCACCTCAGAAATTGGGATGAACCACCCCTGAGCACTCAGGATAACACAAAGGAAAAGAATTTGCTCCCTATGCTCCGTTTTCCCATCTTTTTTGAGGGTTCTTTTTGGGCTCTGCCTGCAGCCTGAGAGCAGTAAAATGTAGAAATGTCCCTTTTAAGTCAGCTCCAAAATGGGACCAGAAGGGAAGCTTAAAAATAAAATCCCTGTTGGTGTTAAGTTTGTGAGGGTCCCCAGGATGAGGTGAGAGATGAGAATCTGACTCCATGTTCTCAGAAGGGTAATTTATTATTTTATGTACTTACATTATATTAAAGAATGCTATACTAAAACTATACTAAAGAAAGAGAAAGGATATATTAGAAGGCTTAACAAGAATGATGATGAAAGCTCGTGACTGACTCCTCAGAGTCCAATACAGCTGATGGTGATTGGTCATTAAGTAAAAACAATTCATATGAAACCAATCAAACATTCACCTGTTGGTAAACAATGTCCAGACCACATTCCAAGGCAGCCAAAAACAGGAGAAGCAATCAGATAATTATTATTTACATTTTTCTCTGAGGCTTCTCAGCTTCCCAGGAGAAGAAATCCTGGCGAAGGGATTTTTCAGAAAATATGGCAGTGACACTGGTGGTGGGCACAGCCAGGTGAGATGTGGAGCTCTGCAACCCCAGACCCCCACCCTTGTTCCTCCCTTTCCTATCACCTCCCTGGACTCTGGTTTTTCCTCCACCCCTGTCCTTGCAAAGCCTTTTTGGAGCTGGCAGGGAAGTGGGAAGTGCCTTTTCCTCCTCCTTTTCCCACTGTTTCACAGGGAGAGGCTGGGAAGCGGTGAAGGTCCTGAAGCTCTCGCCACATTTTGGGGGTTTGGGGGACTCTGGGGTCCCCCTGGGATGTGTGGCTGAGTCTGGGGACTGTGGAGCTGGGAAGGGAGGACGTTCCAGAGGAAAAGGTCCTCTGGGCTCGCACAGCCCTCGGGAGGTTTGGAACACGCTCCAGCCTCTTGGAACACACAGCTGGGACAGGGGCACCACCACTCCTGCTCATCCCACCCATCCAGGAGCCTTGTCCTGTATGGAACCACCCAAAAGGACAATGGGGAAAAGAAGATGTGGAATTGCTCTGTGAGGATGGAGGTGCCACCTCCCCAGGCAGGGCAGAACGCCATCAAATTTGATGGATGGGGATTTGGGAAGTGGAGTTTCGCTGCTGCTAGCCTGGGGTGGGCAGTGGCCGAGCAGGAAAAGCTGCCTTGGGCCTTCAGGAACGAGAGGAGGCTCAAAAATGAAACAAATTGTGGAGAAATGGAAAGTTGGGATCAGTTGGGATTAGTGGGATCCTCTGCTTGGATGAGTTTGATTTTTCTGTGTTCTATTTCTCTCTGGAAGCAGAGAGACAGGGCTGGGCTCAGCTTCCGAGGGAGGGAGGGAAGGAAGGAACCAACCAACCAACCCATGGACAGCTCCATAGTTTGGGAGGATTTGATATTTCCTCGTGCAAGGGAAAACAACAGGAGGGAAAACCTTCCAGAAATGGTTCTTGGAGCTGCTTTAAGGATAAACCCAAAATATCTTTGGAATGACCCAGAAAGTGAAATCTTACATCAATCCCCTCCCACTTTCCCCCAGGCCCTTCCAGATAATTCCCAAAAGGAAATCCATGGAAATGGGGGTGACAAAGGCTGTAACCAGGGAATAAATCAAACAGGGAATAAATGAAGTGCTGACACTTTCTTTGTGTTGTTTTTGTGCTCTCTGTGAAAATTCTGGAGTTGTTTCTCTTTCTGAGAGGCGGAAATAATTTTATTTACTTTATCCCAAGGGAGTTTGGGAACACTCTGGGCTGGAAATAAAGCCAAGGGGGGATTTTTTAATAAAAAAAAAATTAAATTTTATTTTAAATTTTATTTTAAAATATTTTAATTTATTTAATTTTTAGAATTATATTATTCTGAAATGAATATATTTTTAATTTTAAAACTATTTCATTTTAAAATTATATTACTTTTGCTACTAAAAACTATTGTTTTTAAAGATTATTTTATTTTTAAACTAATCTGTTTAAAAAGTATTTTCTAATTATTAGACTTTTATTTTTTCCAAATTATTTTATCTGAAAATGATTATATTTTAAAAATTATTCTGTTTTTTAAATTATGTATTTAAAAATTCAATTTAATTTAATTTATTTCTCAGTGGCAGTAGCTGTGTCACACGTGTCCCCTGTGCCAACCCTGGCTGTGCTGGGACTCCAGGAATGCCCTGGAGAGGTGAAATTCCCTACCCAGAGCTGTTGCCTCTGATGCCTTTCTAGGCTTTTTCTTTTTTTGGGTCCACTTGTCCTGTAATTAATTAGAACTAAATTAACTCCAAAGAGGTTCTTTGGATCCAGGTTAAATTGGAATAATTTAATACCAAAAAGGGAATTACTGCTGAGTTTTTCTTAAATTTCTTTCGGCCCTGGTCTGTGGGGTCAGGTGGACACACCCTGGTTATCCCTTTTATCCAAAACTTCAGGAATTGAGGGCAAATGAGGCACCAAGATGGGAGTCAGAGGCTCAGAATCCCTGGGGACTGTGTGGGATCCCAGTGGGACCCTTGGAAAGGCTGGAGACACCAGGAACTGCAGGAATGAGCAAAGGTTTTATTGGCATTGAGGGAAAACCGCAGGGAGAAGGAAGCCAGAGGGAAATCCAGGCTGAGGGAACGGCGGATCCATGGGGACAGAGTTCAGGAGGAGCTCCCAGGGACCAGGAGCTGGGAGCCACAGGTGATGGGTGAATCCTCCTGTGGAGCTCCCAGGGACCACGGACTGGGTCCAGGAGCTGCAGGGGAAGGATTCCTGCATCACCTGCAGCTCCCAGGGACCACGGGCTGGGTCTGGAATCTGTGGGTGATGGGTGAATCCTTCCATGGAGCTCCCAGGAGCCACGGGCTGGGTTCAAGAGCTGTGAATCCTTCCTGTGGAGCTCCCAGGGACCACAGGCTGGGTCTGGAATCTGTGGGTGATGGGTGAATCCTTCCATGGAGCTCCCAGGAGCCACGGACTGGGTTCAAGAGCTGTGAATCCTTCCCGTGGAGCTCCCAGGGACCACAGGCTGGGCCTGGGATCTATGGGTGATTGATGAATCCTTCCCCTGGAGCTCCCAGGAACCATGGGTTGGGTCCAGGAGCTGTGAATTCTTCCCCTGGAGCTCTGATCCCAGCCGACAAGGAGATCCCCAACTTTCTCACGTGGATGTGGCTGGAGAGCTGCTGCCTGCATTTGCTGTTAATTGTACCTTAGAAACAAACCCCAAAGAGCTTCAGGGGGTGGAAAAGGAGCTGGGAAAGGGCAGGGAGGGTTCCCCTGCTCAGGGAGGAGCTGCCCCTTGGGAATGGCTGGAACAGAAATGTCAATGATCCCAGGAGGGTAAGGCTGGAATGAGGTGGAAAATGTGAGGATGAAACAGCCCCTTCCCATCCCAATCCCCCACAAATGCCTCTGTTTTCCTGACCTTATTACAAAAAACCAGGGGATCCCCAGGAGCTGTTGGGCAGCAAGAAAAGGGAGTCCAACCCTGCCTTGGCACCAGATCCACAGATTTCATGGAATCATGGAATGGTTTGGGTTGGGAGGGACCTCAAAGCTCATCCCACCCCACCCACTGCCATGGGAGGACACCTTCCACTATACCAGGGTACTCCAACCTGGCCCTGGGCACTTCCAGAGATCCAGGGCCAGCTACAGCTGCTCTGGGAAACCCATTCCAGGGTCTCCCCACCTTCACAGGGAGGAATTCCTTTCCAATCTCCCATCCATCCCTGCCCTCTGGCAGTGGGAAGCCATTCCCTGTGTCCTGGCACTGCTGCAGCTCCATCTCCAGCTCTCCACGAGGATCAGGACTGGGGTGGTGGGTGGTTGTTTCCCTGGACAATCCCACCCTCTCCCTGCTCTCAGATTGGGGTGGTGGGTGGTTGTCTCCCTGGACAATCCCACCCTCTCCCTGCTCTCAGATTGGGGTGGTGGGTGGTTGTTTCCCTGGACAATCCCACCCTCTCCCTGCTCTCAGAATGGGGTGGTGGGTGGTTGTTTCCCTGCACAATCCCACCCCTCTCCCTGCTCCTGGCACCTCTTTGTGTTGATGAGCCAATGCACGAAGTCCTTGGCCTTCATCCTGTCCAGGTACCGCGTGAAGTCGCTTGTGAAGGTCCCCTCCGAGTGTCGCTTGATGTGGGACAGGAAGCTCTGGAAGTTCTCGGGTCCCAACAGCTTCCATCTGCTCAGGGTGGGAGGAGAAGGGAGGAAAATGGGGTTGAATGGACACTGCAGCAGGATCCTGCCCCAGGGGATGCCCAGGGCAGGGCTGTGCCCTCCAAACCCTGTCCCTGTGAGGATCACCCCCCAGAAAAGATGGAATAGGGCAGAGGAATAAATCTGGAATATTTAATATGATTCCTACAAATCAAACACACAATTCTTCTTTCAGTTTCTGGAGGTTTGCCAAGCCTGGTCTAGATTCCCTGGCATACAATAAATATCTCCAGTGTCCTGTCCCAAATCATCCCCCTCTTTCCTGCTTGCTGGATCCCAGCCTCCACCCTGGTCCCTGCTTCCCCCATCAGAGCAGGAACCTGGGGCTGCTCCGAGGTTTGCACCATCCTCTGCAGCTCCAGGGTGATTTTGGGATTCACCACAGAGGGTTCCCACAGGCCAGGTGCCATGGGAGAACCAGCCCAGATGGGGCTCAGCCCAGCCTGGCTGGCCTGGGGCAGGGTGTCTCTGCTCTGGGTGTCTCTGCTCTGACCCAGACAGGAAATCCTGGGATTTCCTACAGGGAATGTCCCTGCCAGGAACTGCCGTGTGAAATTCCTGCTGCAGCTCCTCAGTCAGGCAGATCCCACTCGTGATCCCAGCCTGGTGTGGCTGCCCCAGTCCAGACCTGAAACTGGGTATGTTCCCTGTGATTTATGGGATTTGGGGGTGAAATGATGGCCCCATCAGGGGCTGCAGTTCTGGATCCCCGTGAGACATCCAGGCTCAGCCCAGGAGCTCTGGGAGCTGGAAGGGAATTTGTTTGGATCCATACAAAATAAATGAGATTGTACAAAACGGATACATAAACAGGATCCATGCAAAATAAATGGGAACATACAAGATGGATACATAAACGGGATCCATACAAAATAAATGGGAACATAAACGGATACATAAATGGAATCCATACAAAATAAATAGGAACATACAAGATGGATATATAAACGGGTTCCATACAAAATAAATGGGAACATAAACGGATACATAAACGGGATCCATACAAAATAAACTGGAATAGGGAGAGGGATAAGCTGCTCCCACAGCCCTGCTCCACCCAGCCCTGTACCTGGACAGCTCCTCCAGGTCCTTGGGAGCCCCCTGTCCTCCGGCTGGGATGAGCACGGCGAGCACCAGCCCGGACAGGTACAGCCACCGCACCATCTGGGCTCCTGGGGAGGCAGAAACCCAGGGAATTTCCTGGCTACAATTCCCACCGAGCCCCCAAACCCTGCAGGAAGCCCTGGCAGCACAGCCCTGATCCCCATGGGACAGCCCCTGCCCGGGGTGTGGGCAGGTTTGGGGTGGGTGTGTGTGACAAACCCACCCTCACCCTTCCCTTGGGCACATGGCACGCAGAACAGCACCCAAAGACAAAATTGCAATGGGCTTTATCTCAAACCTCCCTTTTCTGTCTGGGGGATGACATTTCTATCCTGGAATTATCACCACAGTGCTGGAGAACTTTCCCATTGCTTGGAAAAGCACCTTCCAGATGAGCAGGTTTATTCGTATTTTACATTCCTTATTTTTGCTGGACGCCTCAGAAATTCTGCAGGAATAAAATGCCACCTCCCACTCTTTATTTGCCAAAAACCAGACTTCTGCTGCCCATCACCAAATGCTTTCTTCACCTGGTTAGATTCCTTTGGAGACTGGGAGAACAAAGGGAGGGAGAGGCACCTACCTTGGGGATTGAGCTGCTCCCTCCACACCAGATCTGATTTTCCTCCTTTGAGCCGGTTCTGGCTGAACTCTTTTCCTCCCTGGTGCTTTTAAACTCGTCTGGAGGATGCCCAGAGCTGACAGGTGGGTCACAGGTATCCTGCTTTTCCTCAGATGGGTCACTGTGAATCATTACAGCTTTTCTGGAGTGAGGCTGCTGCAGACAATGTTGTTACTGGTGGATTTTCCAACTGACGCCTTCAATGAAGTTTTTTTTTAATTGTTGTTGCTGTTTTTCTTATATTTTCTTTTTTTTCTCCCCACTTTTTGGACCAAAGCAGTGACCTGTGGGTTTCCTCCTCTCAGGTGAGGTGGCCCCTTGCTGGCACAGTGTGTCCTGCACGGATTCCTCTGCCCACGGGCTCCCCTTTCCAGCACCTTTGCTGGAGAAAAGAAACAAGGAGGGAAAAAGAGCAAAGGCACAAACCAATGATTTGGGTCTCCAAACACTTCCTGCCGTGTGAAATTCCTGCTGTGGCTCCTCAGCCAGGCAGATCCCACTTGTGATCCCAGCCTGGTGTGGCTGCCCCAGTCCAGACCTGGAACTGGGGATGTTCCCTGTGATTTTGGGGATGTTCCCTGTGATTTGTGGGATGGTCCCCGTGATTTATGGGATGGTCCCCATGATTTATGGGATTTGGGGGTGAAACGATGGCCCCATGAGGGGCTGCAGTTCTGGATCCCTGTGAGACATCCCAGGAGCTCTGGGAACACCTGGAACTCATTGGTTCAGAGTTTTCCAGGGTGTCCCACAGGAACTGGGCTCGTTTGTTTCAAACCCTTGAATCCAGTGAAGGAAAAAGGAGGAGGGGAAAACTGAGGGCAACCCTAAAGAGCTGGGTCTGGGCCTGGAGGAGGGTGGGGGCTCCCAGGTGGGCCCAGGGCAGAGCCCTCAGCTCCCTGAAGAGCTTCTCCCCACCTGGGGGCCAGGTGGGCTCCTGGGGGTTCTGCATTCCCAGCGTGGATGGCAGGAGGTGCTTCCAGAGCAGGTTTGGGATCTCTGGGGCGTTTCCAGCCAAGGAAGAATGTCCAGGGTTTGGTGTTTGGGGGTCTGAATGTGCCTTTTCTCCCAGGCAGTGGGAGGCAAGAGCCAGTGCTGGGGAGCTGGGCCTTGTCTCCCTCACCAGCGGAGATGGGGGCTCCAGGTGCAGATTTCTCTCTTTTTTTCCTCTTTCTCCAGAGCTTTCTGTGCTCTCCCCCCCCTCGGGACCTTTCTGCTCGTGCCTGGGTAATTATTGTCATTCCACCACGGAGAGTTCTGTAATTACTGCCACTGTCAAAATAAGGTCGATGTTTGGGGGACGCTCATCCTGATGAGCCTTTAATGAGGGCCGCTCACGGCCTTTGGAGGGAGCCTGACATCCCCCGAGGGAGGGAGGGGGACATTAATTAGCTGGATCTCGGGAGGACAGGGCCAGCTCTGCTGCCCGTCACTCGGGTGGGATGTTTGTTATTAATGCCACCAAATTAGCTCACGATGTCAGCGTCTGCAATGTCCCCCCTGCGGAGGTGGCAGCTCGGGGAGGGCAGACTGAGCTCAGCCGACGCTGCTCGTGTGGTTTTCTCACCGTGGCTCCCAGTGCTGCAGTGGCCTCGGGAAATGTCCCACGGGACCCTCTCCCCACAGCCCCCGGGTGATTTTCTGCAGCCCTTTGGGACGGGGTGCTTCCCCATTCCAAGCAAATCCAGCTCCCTTTTCCAGCAGGACGGAGTTGCTGGCGGCTCTCCCGGGCTGGAGGAGCCCGACAGGCGGTACCCTGAGCTTTGGGATCCTGCAGAGCTGAATCCATCCCACTTCAGGACTTTGCGAGGGTTTTATGGACAGCAGGTGGCAGCGTTTGTCTGTCTGTCCTTCCTCTGCCCATCCTTCCTCCCCTGCCCTTCATCATCCCCGTCCCCTCCCTTCGAGGCTCCCAGAACTCCCGTCCTGCCCCTCCAAGGACCGCGGAGGTTCCTCTTCTTGAGGGGCTGCTTGGGGTGACATCCTGATGACATCACGGTGACATCACGGTGACATCACAGCCGAATTGGGGCGGTTTGGGGTCAAACTCTGGCTCTGGGAGCATCCCTGGAGAAGCA
This sequence comes from Basileuterus tristriatus, assembly GCA_035047985.1. Classification (NCBI taxonomy): domain Eukaryota; kingdom Metazoa; phylum Chordata; class Aves; order Passeriformes; family Parulidae; genus Basileuterus; species Basileuterus tristriatus. The sequence goes on along the minus strand of JAWWMR010000103.1, from coordinate 2,655,163 downwards.
GCTTTGAGGCTACCAGAGCATCCTGTTCTGATGGAGCAGGGGCCAAAAAGCTGATGAGGGAAAAGTCCTGGAGCATGTCCAGACACCACATCCATCAACTTTCATCCATTCCCCATCCAGCCCTTTCCCCATTTTCCCCCAGCATCTCTCCTGATCTCCAGGAGTGGGGAGAGGCAGGAGGAGCCAGGGCTGCTCCCATGGGGATGGTGGGACATGGTCCTGCTGGGACTGTCTGAAATCAGGCTGGGAACACGATGAGTTTGCTATGGAAGCACAGATGATTTGGGTTAGAAGGGCCCTTAAATCCAGTTCCACATCCCTGCCATGGGCAGGAAAGTTTATGTTTAAACCCGCTCTTAAATTTAACCCAGATTGCTGGAGTGGGGTCAAACCAGGGGATGCTTCATTTTGAGGGGATTTACAGCTAACAGGGAAGAATAAAGACTTTGGCTTCCCCTTGGCTCCCCTGAGAGGCCTTTGCTGCCCACAGAGCCCAGCCCAGGCTCTAACGCAGGGCAGGGACTAGAGAACATCCCCATCGGTCCCCCAGCAGTGGATCCGAGCCCAGGGCCCTGGGAATCAGCACTTTTCACCCCCATTTTCCCCTTGAAGGAGTTTGTGGCCTCCTCCTCCCCACCACAGCTGGAGGTGTCACAGTGGCCAAGGCAAATCTGGCAAAGAGAAACCTCCCTGGGTCACTGGTTCCACCTGGAACCTCCCCTGTGACGCCGAGTGCCTGGGTTTGGTCTCAGCATTTTTTGGGCTGGTTTTTTCTGTTTTGCTTTGCAGGTGTTGAAGAGCCAAGGGAGGGGCACTGCAGAGCGAAACTCTGTGTTCTCACCAGGTATTTTCGGTGAAGCCCTTTCTCTGAAGGGCTGGGGATTATTTCCTCTCCCCTTTGTGCCTGGTTTTTGGCAGGAAACATTTCTCGGAGTTGATGTCCCACAGGCTTGGTGCCAGGGAGGAGCAGTGGGGTGGGATGGGAAGCTGAGCTGGTGCCAAGAGTGGGACCTGATGGGTTGAGCTGTGAGAAGTCAAAACTTGGGCCCTCTCCAAAACCCAGCTCAGGCTGATCCCTGTGGTGGATCCCCATTTCTGATGGATTTATGACTCCTCTCACATTGCTGCTAACAAACTGGGTGAGGTCCCTCTTGTCCCCAGCTGCCAGCACTCCTCTGTCCCCAGGCACCTTCCCTGAGCTCTCAGTGTCCATGATGCCTGGGACAGGGAGCCACGGGGGGCCAAGGACAGGCTTTGCCCATGGGAAACTTGGACGTGAGTCTGGAGAGTTGGAAGTGGTTTCATCAGGGGAGGTTGGAGCAGAAACCAGTTTGAGCCGTTGCTGGGCTGGGAGATGGGTGAGAAAATGGGATTTGCACGTGAAACTTTTTGGGGTGGAGCATGCGACTCTCACCCCTGGGATCTGGACACTGGTGGGTGCCCAGCCATGGTGACACCTCTCCTGGTGTCCCTGCTGCTCCTCATCACTGGGAGCTCTCTTTGGGGTCACCTGGAGGTCAGGCTGGAGGCTCAGTCCTCTCACCTGGCTGAACTGGTGCATTTCACCTCTTCTGGCTGAACCTTGGTGGGTGGAGCAGGGTGTGGGACACACCTGGCTGAGCCCACGGCGCCTGAAATGCCTGGGGTCTGAGCCCTCCTTGGCTGCTCCTTCTGACCCCTGGCCCTCCCTGGTGGTTTCTCCTGCTTTCTGGAGCTCCTCAGTGACCCCTGTTTCTCCCATGTCCTCCTGGGTGGCCCCTCCTGCTCCTTGACCCTCCTGGGTGTTCCCAGCCCCATTCCCTGCAATGAAAGGTGGTTTCCATTTCCTTTATGGAGGAAAGAATTTTTTGGGTACTCTCAGAGGTTTTTGGGGAACCCTTGGGTGCTCTGAGCAACCTCAGGCCCTCAGGGCCCAGCACCAGTGCTTGGTGCTTCATACTGGGACCCCACAGGAGCTGAACTGGGCCAGCTCTGGGCATCACCAGCTCTGAGCACTGGTTTTGGGCAGCTGAGGGAGGGTTTGGGAGGCTGTGGATGGTTTGGAGAGGGTGTGGGATGGTTTTGGGAGGCTGTGGAAGGTTTGGGGAGGCTGTGGGATGGTTTGGGAAACAGAGGTTTTTGGGAAGTTATGGGATGGATTTGGGTGGCTGAGGGAGGATATGGGGAGAGTGTGGATGGTTTGGGGGAGGCTGTGGAATGGTTTTGAGAGGTTATGGGATGGATTTGGGTGGCTATGGGATGGTTTAGGTAATTGTGGATAGTTTGGGGAAACTGAGGTTTTTGGGAGCTTGTGGAGTGGTTTTGTGTGGCTGTGGGATGGTTTTGGGAGGCTGTGGATGGTTTGAGGAGGCTGTGGGATGGTTTGGGGAGGTTATGGGATAGTTTTGGATGGCTGTGGATGGTTTGGGTAACTGTGGATAGTTTGGGAAACTGAGGTTTTTGTAAGGTTATGGGATGGTTTTGGGTGGCTGTGGGATGGTTTTGGGTGGCTGTGGGATAGTTGGGGGAGGTTGTGGATGTTTTAGGAGGTTATGGGATGGTTTTGGGTGGCTGTGGGATAGTTGTGGGTGGTTGGGGATGGTTGGGGGAGGCTGTGGATGTTTTAGGAGGTTATGGGATGGTTTTGGGTGGCTGTGGCTGGTTTGGGGAGCTGTGGGATGGTTTTGACCCTGCACCTTGGTGGTTACACACTGCAGCCTCACAACAACTGATCTTGGGGCAGGGTGGGGTTAATTTCCCCTCTTGATCTGAGACAGAGGCAGATGGTAGTGAATGGTTTATCTTGGTTAAAGGTCTATTTCTGCTAAATGTCCCACTGGCTTTGAATGTGGAAAAACATCAGGGTTTTGTTTCCCTGACTCTTCTTCCTGCCCATAATTCTGTGGAAATCTTAGACACCCTCCTGAGAAAACTTCCCCTTGTGCATGAGCCAAAAACCTTCAGTGGACTCTGGAGCAAATGTGGCCAAGGCTTTAATTCCCCTCTCTTGCAGGCTTGGGGATGATCAAACAACCCAAATATTCCTAACTCTGAAAAAAACCCCTATTAGGGCGCTTTTTTGGCTGTTTGCAGTGCTTTTAGCTGGGCATCAATCACCAGTAACGGCTGATGAAACCTGATGGGGCCGTAAATCTGCCCTGCTTTGAATTCAAATGCAGCAATTAATCCCGGGGGGGGTGTGGCTGCAATTAGATGACAAATTGTGCCTCCAGATTCACTTGCCTGCTTGGACAGCAGCCGCCCGTGTTTGCTCAGCCGCCGAGGCTTGGCTGCAGCTCGTGCTCTCCCCGGGGATGGGAATGAGCCCCGGGAGCTGCAGCTGCACCACGAGGACCCTTCAGCCTCAGCTCCTCCGCCTGGAGAAGGGACGTTCGGCTCTTTGGCTGCCTTGGATCGTCTGAGCTCTCCTGCTCCCAAGGTGTAGAAATCATCCAGGCTGGGAGAAAACCACTGAGAGCATCAGCAGCATTAACCAGGCCCCCAAGGGCCACATTCCTGTGGATTTTGGACACTTCCAGGGGTGATGACTCCAGCACTGCCCCAGTGCCAGGGCTGGACAACCTTACAGTGAGGAAATTTCCCAACCTAAACTTCCCCAGGCACTTTATTCTTGTCCCTGTTCCCTGGGAGCAGAGCCTGAGCCTGTCCTGGTTGTCCCCTCCTGTCAGGAGTTGTGCAGAGCCAGAAAGTCCCCTCTGAGTCTCCTTTTCTCCAGACTGAGCCTCCCAGGTCCCTCAGCAGTTCTCCAGACCCTTCCCTGGTGCTCCAGCCCTTCCCCAGCCCCATTCCTGGCTCTGGACTCACTCCAACCCCTCGGGGTCTTTCTTCTGGCCCCAGCCCAAGCCCTGATGTTCAGAGGTTTCAGATCTGGGCTGAATTAGCTCTGGGTGCAGGATTTATCCTGACCATCCTTAGACGTCAGGCAGGAGGATTTGGGACCCCCAGCTGGGGCAGGAGCAGCCTCCAGGAGAAGGACAGGACATGCCCACATTCCTCCATCTTGCCCCCTAAACCCCCATTCTAAAAACCCCAAAATTCTACCTTTTCACCCAGTGATTAATTCACTATCATTCTACTCAAACTCTTGAGGCTTGTAACTCCTCACACAAAGCTGGTAATTGTTTCCAGCCCTTGGGGTGGTGTTAGTTTTTTATACTAAAAGCTTCATGTACAATATTTACACTTAATTCCCAATACTTATCACCTATATTAGACAGTGCACTTCTACTCTAAACCAATCCCAAAGTGCCAACATCACTGCAGAAAATGGAGAACAAGAAGAAGAA
>JAWWMR010000103.1:2637200-2650777 GCA_035047985.1 Basileuterus tristriatus | reverse complement strand
TCCTCATACAAAGCTGGTAATTTGCTCCAGGGGTCAAAATCAAATCCCCAGGTGTTCTGGGCTGTGTGCCAGGGTCTCAGAGCCCCTCAGCAGCTCTGGACACCCGGAGGGATGTCCTGAGTTCTGACAGTTAACCACACTGAGACCTTGTTCTGCAAAGCCCGGGGCTCAGGGTGGCTGCTGCACAGAGGGGAGTTCTCGGATTCACTCCTGTTTCAATGGAAAGAAAGGAGCACTTGGGGTTGGATGGTGCAGGAGGGATGAGCAAAGCCCAGCACAGCTCTGCTGCTGCAGAGAGCGAACCCAGCTCTGCCGAGCCCAGCTCTGCAGCTGAGCTCAAAATCCAAACACAATGTGGCAAAAATCCAGGGCAAAGCCGTGGAGATGCAAGCCCTGATGTCAGCAGAGGGATAAGGTTGTGTTTGCACACCCAACACGCTTTTATCCACTGATTAACTGTTCCTACAGGGCTCCTTTGTGAAACACACCGGTGGTTTCTGTTCCAAGAGATAAGAAAACAAGCTCAGTTTTATATCCCTTCCCCGTGAGGGTGATAACAGAATTTCAGAATTCCTGTGGACTCTGACCTCCAAATGGGGGGCTCCCGGTGAGGACACAATTGACTGTTGGGATAAGTAGCTTAAAAATAAGAAATTGAAATAAAATGAATGTAGAAAGGGTTCATTTTCTTTGGCTGCATGGCAGGGAACCAACTGCCCTGTCCCCAGAGAAACCAGCTCCTGGGCAGGAGGGAAAAATCCCCACTGGTAAAAGCTGAAAGGTTTACTGGGCAAGAGGAATTGATTTATTTTTTTCTTTCTTACTTTTTAGAAAAGGCCGATTGTGCTGGACATTTAAGTTTGTTTTCATCCCCATTTTTAATCCTGGCTGCACAAGAGGGCTTTATCCCAACCTGCAGCTGCACCTTGCTTTGGGCACAGGAGCTCCCGCGGCCTTTGCCAAGCAGGATTAATGTCAAGTGGCAGAGCCGGGCCTGCATCCTGGAGGCCTTGTGCCAGGGGATTTATTTGGTTTATTTTGCAGGTTCGTGGTGATTTTTCAGGGGTTGTTTCTGCCATGGATCAGGTCCCAGTTCTCCTGAGTGGTTCTGTGCATGGAGAGGGCCCTCGAGGCCTTGTCCTCCTTTGCCTGCCCATCCTGGGGCTGGATGGAGCCATCGAGCTTGGAGAGCTCCTGTTCTGGAGGAACCATCCCAAAGCCTGGCTGGGGCAGCTGGGGCAGCTCCAACACCTCATCCCAGGGCTGCAGTTTAACAAAGGTGAGTTTAATCCCCTCCTTGCCTGCTGGGTCCTTGCTTTCTCCAACCTGGGAAACCCTCTCAGCTCCAGAGCTGACCTTTCCCAACGAAGCCCCTTTGTCAGGCCAAGCTCAGGCCTGCAGGGCGCCTTTATCTTCCCTTCTTATTACCCTTGATTTTTATAGATGCCATAGCCAGCAGCCCTCAGAGGAGCCGCCTGGACTTTGTTTGGAGGGTGATTAAGAACAAACAGATCCTGGAAAGCCGAGGGAAAACCTTGAGCAAGAGGAAACTTGGCAGAGGGAAGAGCTGCGCCACCGGCAGCGCCAACGAACGGAGTCCCCAGGGAGGAACCTCCATTTCCATGGGGTGCTGAGGCTGAGCTCTGGGAAGGGTGGGTGGAAACAACAGAGGGGTTTTCCCTCCGCTGGGGCTCTTTTGGGAGGGTTTTCCTGACCTCCTCTCCTTTCCCCATGGCAATCCCAGCAGAGGGCAGCAGGAGATGCCCTCGGCACCCTTTCTCTACCAGGGGCGCTGCTCCAGAGCGCCCAGGGCAGGGGGACACCTGTCCCCTCCTGGTCCCCACCTTGGGACACCTGCTAAAAACTCCCAGCTGTTCTGGCTTGAAGGCTGAAGGGGCTGAAGGAGTTGGAACTTATTAGAGTTGAGTTGGGACTTTTTAAAAGCTAAGTTGGGACTCATTAAAGCAGTTGGCATTTATCAAAAAGGCGTTTTTTTGGGCTGTAGGAGTTGAGACTTATTAAAGTTGGGACTTATTAAAGAGGTGATTATTGGGGGGCTGTGGGAGGTGTTTAGTGGGAACAGAAGCACCTTTGGATCTCCTCTTGCCCTCCCTGCTCTCTGGACATCTCCAGCCCTTCATCTCCTCAATGTCCTGGGTGTTTTTTGGGCAGCTCCCACATTTCCATGAATTGTGAACACACTGGGGTCTCAGTGCACTGTGAGGACCAGGCAGGGCACTGGTGGCACTGGCAGCACCTGGGGGTGCCCAGCCTGACCCCCAAATCCCCATGAACTGAGCAAGGGAGCCAAACACAAATTGCAGGAGGTGCTGCTCAGGCGGAGACCGCGTTCCTGGTCGAGGTGACAACAGGAAGGGTGGCTGCTGTCCCTCGGTGGCCTGGGAGCTGTTTCCTGGCTCCTAACGAGGGATCTCATGGCACAACAGGCTGGGCAGAGGCTGAGTAGGAGGAGGAAGGCTCTGGAGGAGGTGGGTGCTGGCACAGCCTGTGCCATGACTAATGCCAACACCCAGGCCGGGCTCTGCTCCTGGGGCACAGCTCGCTCCTCTCCAGGGGCATTTCAACCCTGGAAATGCTCTGGAAATGTCAGTATTTGCAGGAATAAAGTTTCCTGGTGTGGAGCCTCGAGCTCTGTTCTGGGTTCTTCATTCTGTGTTCTTTATTCTGAGTTCTGGGTTCTGTTCTGTATTCTGGGTTCTGTTTTGTGTTCTGAGTTCTGTTCTGTGTTCTTTATTCTGAGTTCTGGGTTCTGTTCTGTGTTCTGGGTTTTTTGTTCCGTGTTCTTTATTCTGAGTTCTGTATTCTGGGTTCTGTTCTGTGTTCTCAGTTCTCTCCTCTGGCTCAGCTCCTTCGTGGTGCTCCTGAGTTGCTCTCTGCTTGCTCAGGGCTCTCCAGAGCAGCCCTGGAATTCCTCCTGCAGCAGGGAGGTGCTCCCTGGGATTTCCCAGCTGGGATTCAAGCCCCTCTGTGATGCTTTTCTCTCTCTCTGGGATTTCCTGGGGTGATTTCTCATCCTCCCAGCTAGCTGAGCTGAGCTTCCAGGTGAACCCAGGCTCTGCTCTCCAGGACCTGAGGATTCAAGGGAAACATTCAGGGATGCAAAATGGTTGGAGCTGGGAGCAGGGTGGAAGGGATGTGCCTCAGATGTGGAGCTCTGTCCCTGCTCCCTCCTGGACAGAGCTGGGCCTCACCCTCTGCAAAGAGCAAAACCAAAGAAACTCCTGCATCCCACAGAAAAATCCCTAACTGGGCCATTTCCACTGAATTTTGCTTCTTCTCATGGCCCTGGTTCCTTCCCCTGTCCAGAAAACTTGAGGTTCAGGGAATTTAAATTATCTGGTAGAGATCTTCCTTAATTAGACTTAAATAGGCCTGAAATCCCTTTGATGTATTAAAATAAATAAAATATAAAATGTATTTCTATTAGTGGCCACTAAGTTCAGGTAAATTTTTTATCACATGGTATTTTGCTGCTTACATTTATTGCTTGGTTGGTTAGATTCTATAAGCAAGAACTCATCTTTTTATGCAACAAAATCTTTCACAGAAACTCTTCACTTCCCACAGATATTTATTTTTCCTTCTGCTTTTAAAGGTAAGTTTATTAAGCCTGTGAATGCAGTCCAGCTCAGTACATGAAATCATTTGGCATTTTTCATCTGCTGAAAGGTACATGTTTGGTACAGGATAATGTGAAGTTTCCAGACTGCTGCAACTTGTGAAAATCCTGGGCTTGTACTCCCTCCAGGAAAAAAAAAATCCCGTTTTTAAAGCTGAGCAGTGATTACCTGAGGATGGAAAAGGTACTCAGGAGTGAGGAATTATCTGTGAAATCTTCTTAGAGCAGAGCAGCTGCTCGTGGGCACGTTCAGGGAATAACCCTTAATTAGAGCAGAACCACCCAGGAATGGTAATGAGGTGCCTTTGGAGTGGTTTCACCTGGTGAGAAACATTTAAATTAGGGTAAGAAAAGCTGGTAATAAAGTGTAATTCACCTTTTTATACCCCAAACAATGGCGGAGAGGAATGGAATGGAATGGAATGGAATGGAATGGAATGGAATGGAATGGAATCTCCTGCTTTAGGGAGAAGCAGGAAAATCAGCACAGCACTGCAGGTAAGTCAGTGTGAACACACTGGTTTGTACCTGGCATTGCTGTTTCTGCTGAAATAAAAGTGAATTTTTCCATGAAAAGCCAATTTCTGCTCAGGGAGTGAGTGGGGCACTGCTGCCTCCCAGCCTTCCAATCTAATTAAAACTGAGTCTGAAGAAGCTGGAATGTTAGAGAAGTAAAAATAATAAATTCTCCATTGGTTTCCAAGTGCTGCTGTTCCCATTCCTGGACAGGTGAGGACAGGTGGGAGGCCCTCAGTCCTTTCCCAGCCCTGCCCTGGGCCCTGCCCTGGCCAGGTGAGGTCACGGGGTTTGCTGGATGCCAAAATTGAGTCTGGATTGAATTCCCCTCCCTGCCTGGATCAAATCCTCAGGGCCCAGGGAAGCTGGGGGCGAAGGAGCTCTGGGCTCTGTTCTGAGGGGTCCTGCTGGGTTCAGTTGCACCTGCCCTGCTCTGGGGTGCCACTGACCCCAAACGCCCCCGGCAGTGCCCGAGCTGGGCTCAGGGCTGGGCCCTGGGTGGTTTTTGTGCTGACACAGAGCTGGAGCTGCAGGAGCCTCTGATTCATCCCGGGAGGGCTCACACCCAGCCCGGGCTCCTTCCCCTGCTGTTGATCACCTGGAGGGACTGGGGGGGCTGGGCACACCTTGGGGGGGGCTGGGGGGGTCCCCAGTTCCCACTGGGGCTCCCCCATCCCTGCTCTGCTCTGGGGATGGATGGGGTTCAGAGCTCCAGAATCAGGGGATGGCCAAGATTCCCAGTTTGGGGGGGCTGAGTGCACCCTTTGGGTGCATCCCCAGGGTCCTGGGGTGCAGAGGAAGCACATTGGGGGCTGCAGGTTTTGGGGGGCTGCCCTGCCCCAGCCCCTGAGAGGGGCTCTCTGCGATCCACTTTAATCTCCCCAGGGCTGGTGTTCTTCTCATCCCCCATGGGAAGGTGGCTGATTGTCCCTCAAAAGGGGAAGCTGAGGTGTGGGGGGTCCTCAGCCCATCCCTGAGGACACTTGGGGGGGTTGCAGGGTTTAATTTCCTGCCCTGCTGCTGACCCAAAGGGCTCTTCTACCTCCCTTCCTCCTCCTGCTTGTCCCCAACCCCTTCTGGGAACAGGTGGTGGGGTGACAGTGCTGTCCCCATGCTCAGCAGGGACTGCAGGTCCAGGGGTGCCAAAATCCAGGTGGGGCTGCCCTGGCCAGGGCTGCAGGAGCCTCCGGGAGGGATGGAGCTGAACCTGGATGGGGGAGTACCCAGGGCAGAGCCTCCCCTCTCTGGGTGGGATGGAGCTGAACCTGGGACGGGGCAGTGCCCAGGGCTGCAGGACCTTCTGGGTTGGGATGGAGCTGAACCTGGATGGGGGAGTGCCCAGGGCAGAGCCTCCCCCCACTTGGGGGTGTCCGTGGGGGGAACCTCCCCTGGGCAGCAGGACGAGGGGCTGGAGCTGGGGAGGGGGGATCGGTGTCCCTGTCCTGGTGTCCCCTGTGCTGGTGCTCCTGGCTCTATCCTGGTATTCCTGTCCCTGTGCTGGTGTCCCTGTCCTGGTGTCCCTGTGCCAGTGTCCCTGTGTCTGTCCTGGTGTCCCTGTGCCAGTGTCCCTGTGTCTGTCCTGGTGTCCCTGTGCCGGTGTCCCTGTGCCTGTGCCAGGAGCTGCTCTGGCAGAGGGTTGTGGTAGAACTGGAAGAGCAGGGCCAGAGCAGAAGGTCAGGTGAAGGAAGGTGTGGGTTTGGCACAGGTGAGGGGCTGGGGAGTTGTGGGTCATTTTTTGAGGGCACCCACGGAGCTGTCTGGGAGAACTGGTACAGCTGGAGTCAAACAGGCCGTGTGGGAAGGGCTGGAAGCACTGCAAGGGTCACTCCTGCTCCTTCCAGCCCTGGGATGGACTCCCAGCTGCCCTGCACCTGCTGCTCTTCCCCACTCCAGCACTGGCACCTACTCATCCTTCCCAGCATTCAGGTTTATCCATCCCAACCCCAGCAGCTCCCAGAGGATCCAGGGTCTGAGCCCTTGCTATTTCTCTGACCCTCTGGGATGAGTTTGTGTCCAGCTCAATCCATTTTTCCCCCTAAACTTTGAGACTTGAGCTGATTTGCACCCAGATTTTTTTTTTAACTTTCCTTTATTTGCAATAAATAATAAACTATAATACAAAGATCTCAACACAGAATCCAAAAAGTCTCGTTCTTTTGGGAATAAAAAGGACTCCCAGCACCAGGAAAGGTGAAAGAGCATCTACGAGCAGCCCCTGGGCTGGGGGTAGCTGCACCCCCCTGCCCTAAGCAGTTGTTCCCCTTCCCCCAGATGTTCCCATCCCCGGGCCAGGTGAGGTCCTGCACAGGCCCCGGTGTGGGGTGTGGGGCCCTGCCAGGGTGCAGAGCTGCACCGGGCGGGAGCCGAGGGTGCCAGGGCCTGGCTGAGGGGCTTTGTGGCTGTGGGGAAGCTGGAGAGGTTCTAGAGCTCATGCAGGGGTTCTCTACACACACAGAGAGCCCCTGGCCTTCCGACACCCCCGGGGTCGGGATGGGAAGGTTTGGATGAAAAGTCAGCAGCTGCAGCTGGGTGTGGTGGTGGCCTGGCTTTGGGGCACACACGAGCCCACGGGTGGGCCTTCCTCCCCTCCCTCAGCCTTGCTTTGCCAGCTGCTCCTACGGTGGGGTCAGCTCCATGGACTTCTTCCTCTCCTCCCGCTGCTCCTCCCACTCCTCCTCGGACTCGTAGGTGCCCTTGATGATGGCCACCCTGTCAGACATGTTCATGCAGTAGGGGACCAGGATGTAGAAGTAGAGCAGGGAGGCCAAGCAAGCCCCAAGGATGGGCCCAACCCAGAACACCTGGAAAGCAACAGGGACGTGGTGAGAGCAGCTCCTGGGGCTGCTGCTCCAGCTCTGCTCATGGCACCACCATCCATCCATCCATCCATCCGTCTGTCCATCCCCATCCATCCATCCATCCGTGCTCCACATCTCCTGCCATGCAGAGAGGAAAATACCTGTTCCAGAGACTTCCTGGGCTGAAACACCCCCAGCCTGTGCTCACTGAGGGCCAAACCTGCTCTGTAATTCTGGGGCTCAGCTTGCAGGAAGTGCTGGGTGAGAGGAAGGGCCAAGCTGGGCTCCTCCGTGGGCTTCCTTCCCCTCAGTTGATGCACTGGTGGTGCTCAGAGGGCACCATGGATGATTTCCATGCCTGGAAGCGTCCAAGGCTGGGTTGGATGGGGCTTGGAGCACCCTGGGCTGATGGAAGGTGTCCCTGTCCATGGCATGGGGTGGGACTGGATGAGTTTTTAGGTTGTTCCCACCCAGCTTACCCTGGGATGGGTTCATTTCTGTCCCCTGGCTGGCTCTGTGCCCGGGTATTAACTGTTCCTGATGCATCAGGGGGCAAAACCTCCCTCCTTCTCCAGCCCCTTTAGGCCCTTCCTGCCTGGGGTGGGCTCTGAAACCCCCACCCCTGCCATTCCCACGGCAGTCCCTGCCCTGTCTCCACGTGAGCCCCTCCTGTCCCCGTCCCCAGTGCCACCAACACCCACCCAGTGTGCAGAGCTGAACCTCCTGGTGATGACGGCGGGCCCGAAGGAGCGTGCAGGGTTCATGGAGCAGCCAGTGTAGTAAATCTGGAGGTGTGGAAAGAACCCTGGGTTAAGGAGCAGATCGGAGCCACCTTTTGGGAGCAGGGACTGAGGTGTCTCCTGACGGTGTCTCTGCTCCGGAGAGCTGGAGATGACCCCTCACCACCAAAGACTCCAAGATCTCCTGTGTTTGCTCCTCCAGAGCAGCTCCCTCAGGACAACTGCTCGAGGGCATTTTGGGAAGTTCTGTGCTCGCAGAACCCCCCGGACTCACCCCCACCAGGTGGCCCACGGTGACGGAGAGGCCGATGGACAGCGCGGGGGAGCCGACGCCGCTGCGCCGATTGTCCGTGGATGCAAAGATGCAGGCGGCCAGCTGGAAGGTGAGGATGATCTCCACCACCAGGGCCTGGCCTGGGGTTATGTTGTTGTTGAGCTGGAACCACGAGAGTGACAATAATTAACCCTCCCAGGGCTTAGCACCACCGGGAGGGTTGGGAGGTTTGGGAGGGTGAAGTTGGAGGAGAAACCCCCAGGTCCCCTGCCCAGCCTCTGCTTGAGCTCCCTGCTCCTTCTCTGAAAGGAAAGAAATTATCTTTCTTTCTTTGCAATTCCCCAAGATCTCTCTCTCCCCCTTCCCTGGGCTCTCCACATCTCCATTTCCCTGTCTCCTCAGCACTGAGTGCTTTCCCACCAAATCCCTTTTCCCTGTACTTCTTTGATGCTTGCAGGCTGTTTTCATCCTGCACTTCATGGAGCACCTGCCCAGGATGAGGAGCAGCTGGAATAAGATGGAGGGAGAGGGTTGGGATGAAGCTCATGGCCTGGGACGGGCTGTTGTGTCCCAGTGACTCTGCACAAAACCCTGGGGACTCTCAGGGAGACTCTACCCCGCTGGACATGGGAAGGACAAAGTAACCCAACCCATCACAGCTCATTTTTTATCTAAATCTGGCTTGTTTGGGATGTGGAACCTGTGGAATGAGAGGCATTGGAGCTCCTCATCCCAGCGAACGTCTGTGCTGCCCTCAGGGGTCCCGGCCTGTCGGTGGTTGGAGCAGCAGCCCCACCACTCTCACTGCAGATGTTCTCCAGCACTGCCCTGAGGGTTTCAGGCCGTGCTTCATTCCTGCTTATCTCAGAGGGTTCTGCTGTGCCCCCTCCTCCCCTGGGAGCAGCCCCCACTGCTCGGGGCCCCCCGACACCGTCCTGCCCTCGCTCCTTCTCCAGCTCTTGCCCACCACTCTCCCCACCCATCTCCGTTCCCAGCTCCCCCAGGGCTCTGGCTCCAGTGGGCTCCTGCTCCCCCTGCCCATACTGGTCTGACTGGGCTCTGCTCCCTCCCTTCCCCCTGCTGCTGGCACGGCTCCTGTCCCGCGCTAATCTCCAGGTGGAGAGGCTGCACTCAGGAATATCTCAATGGTGCGGGTGACTCACGGGGCCCTCAGGACAGAGGAAGCCCTCATTACAGGAGGGAAAAACATCCCACTCATCACTCGCACAATAAAGCCGTCATGTCAGAGCTCGGCTCCGCTCCCGTCCCATTCCCAGCCCGCCGTGTGTGCGGGCCAGAGCGCTCAGGATCCATCCCCACGGACTCTCCTCCCCGTGCCGGTGCCGAGGGGAAGGCGAGGGAAGAGGGGAGATCCCGGGCAGGGACTCACCGCATTGATGGCCAGGTTGCCGCGGGTGTTGGCGGGGGTGACGCCGTAGAGGATCCCGGCACCGGCGATGGCCCCGACCAGCTGGGCCACCACGTAGAGCAGCGTGCGGAGCAGGGAGATCTGGTTGCCCACAAAGAAGGCGATGGTCACGGCGGGGTTGATGTGGGCGCCGCTGATGTGGCCGAAGGCCTGCACCAAGGTGCCGATGGCCAGCCCGAAGGCCAGCGCGATCTGCAGGATGCTGGGCAGCGCCGACGGCCACTTCAGCGCCGAGCCCAGCCCAATGAAGACGAAGATGAGCGTGCACAGGAACTCCACAAAGACGGCTCGAGCAAAGGCCAGGGTTAGTATTTCCTTCTTCATGGTGGGAGCAGGTGGAGGGTAGCCAGGGAGGAAGAAAGTTTAGGATTGCTGTGTGTCCGGGCTCTGGTGTGTGCAGCCAGGTGTAGGGCCATACCTATCTATATATGCAAGAGCAGCAGGAGCTGTGTTACAGGGTGGTGGGTGGAGCCAGGGGATTAGCCAGTCCTCCCAAATTACCATGTGAACCTGCAAAAGTTTCCACCTGAAAACGTCTTTGGAGCCTCTTGGTGAACCTGTGACTCAGATATTGGTGGTATTTCTCTCCTTTCCCTGTGCAAACAAAGAGCCCCTATAGGGTGTCTCTGTGGTCGTTGAATAACAAGGTTGCATAACGAGGCTGAGCTCCCTCCTCTGCTTTTGGCTTTTACTGCCTCTCGCCAGGCCCTGGGTGTTTCACTAGCACAGGTGTAGTTAATATTTGCTCCCTCCCTCCCTTCCCTATGCTTGCACACTCCTCCTGTTGGGCTGGAGGAGCTCTGCTGGGGCCGGGCTCCGGGTGCATTCGATTTCCATGGAACCTTGAAATGGAAAATCAAACACTTGGAGCTTCTCCCAGGCTGTCAAGAGAGCTCAGCTCCAGCAAACAAGTGGTTTGCAGTTGTCCAGGGAGCAGGGGAGGGTTTGGGGGAAGCTTTGTCCGTCTGGGGAGCTGTAGATGAGCCAGACCTTCCTTGAGGTGTGTGGATGGAGAAATGGCGTGGAAAGAGCTCCTGGTGCAGAGCCTGGCTGGGAACCTCTGCTCCCTGCCCTTTCTGCTGCTCCTTCCAGAGCACTGGAGCAAGTGCTGGAATTGGGGCATGCAGCTGGGAATGGTGTCTCCTCCCCTGTCACCCTGTGCCCTTTCCTTTTCTTTCTGCCTTTCCAGCTCTTGCCCAATAAGCAATGGTTTTGCTCCTAGGAATGCCAGCACCAAGCCACAGGCTCTGCATGGACCCAGGCTGTGTTTACACATCTCCTTTCATGTTCCTGGGGCGCTGCCCTCCATCCCAGACCCATCCTTTGGCAGATGCTTGGCTGGCAGGGAGGGGCAGGGGAGGCTCTCGGGGCTGTGCCCATGGAGCTGGTGGGGACAGAGGCTTTGGGGTGGAAAAGGTCTTGGGTGACACTTGACAAAGAATTCTTGGCTCTCTCATAGCCCTCACAGCCTTGTGCCATGATATTTTTTTAGATGGGTTTGGGTGCCAGATCTGCTCTCCTTGCTCGGTTGATCCACTTTTCCTTTCCCAAATGATGCCCAGGCTGGTTTTTCCCTGGCTGCCAGGTCCCTCTGTGGGGGCAGCCATGCTGCAGCACTCAGGGAGCAAAGCTCTGCATTGGTAAAAATTGGAAACCAATTGGACATTGGTAAAATCCTCCCTAAATCCAAATAGTTGGATTGACTGCTGCCTTCTGAGGAGGCTGTCAGGCCTGGGGTGGAGTCAAACACCTGGAGGATTCCTGTCCAGAGCAAGGAGAGGGAACTTCTTGTCCAGGACTGGAAATAAATGAGCTTTTCTCTTCCTTTGTACCCAAAATCCTGAGCAAAACAGACTGGCGGGCCTCAAGGGACTGAGGATCTGTTACAGCCTTAATTCCTGATAATGGTTTTCTCCTGGATCTGCTGATCCCGGGGCTGATTGCAGAGTCAAAGCCCAGATCTGTTATCCTCGAAACACCTGGTCCGTTGGCGTGTTTTGGTGAAAGTTTTGCAAGCTGGTATTTCAAGACACCCTGGCCGGATTCCAGGGTGGTAATTACTTGCCACTTCCCTTCAGCCCCGTCTGTGGCTCCAGCAGGATAAAATGCTCCCTGTTCCCATCCCTCAAACCCTTCCTCGATGTCCCCATCCCTTGGGGGCAGCTGCATTTTGCTGTCGGCTCCTCCAGCACACTCCTTGCTTTGGCTGAAAGGCCAAAAATGCTCTTCCAGCCTCCCAAGCGTGGATAATAACAAGCAATATCCTGCAGCTGACTAGGAGATCTAATCAAATAGGGCTGGGAATAGCAGGGAAAACTGGAAAACACCATGCACAGCCTCTGCTCCCGAGGCTCTTCGGGAACCTTTTCTCACTGGGGCATTCCTGCTCGGCTCCTCGGATGCCAGCCCTGGCACTTGGAAGGCTCCCTGTCCTCTGCGTGGCTCCGTGCCACCCGAGGAGCTTGGCTGAGCTGGAAGTGCTTTGATGTGTCAGGTTTAATGGGATTGGGCAAGGTGCTGCCGGCCTGGGGCAGGCGGTGCTGACAGACGGACACCCACGTGCAGGGGGCACACACGCCTCACCCGCCCTGCAGGGACAGCGCAGGAGGCTTTGGGCAGCAGGGGCAGGTTTGGCTGCCTGCTTCCTCCTCATTCTCCTCATCCTCCTCATCCTCCTTATCCTCCTCCTCCTCTTCATCCTCCTCGTCCTCCTTATCCTCCTCCTCCTCCTCCTCCTCCTCCTCATCCTCCTTATCCTCCTCCTCCTCCTCCTCCTCCTCCTCATCCTCCTCGTCCTCCTTATCCTCCTCCTCCTCATCCTCCTCGTCCTCCTTATCCTCCTCTTCCTCATCCTCCTCCTCCTCCTCTTCCTCATCCTCCTCCTCATCCTCCTCCTCATCCTCCTCCTCGTCCTCCTCGTCCTCCTCGTCCTCCTCGTCCTCCTCATCCTCCTCCTCATCCTCCTCCTCCCCCTCCTAATCCTCCTCCTCATCCTCCTCTTCATCCTCCTCCTCCTCATCCTCCTTCTCCTCCTCTTCACTGTCACCAGCAGACAAAGAACACAACCAAAACCTGCCCCAGTCTCCCACTCAGGAGAGGGACCCCAAAGCAAGGAGGGGGTGGGAGGGAGGCAGCTGCTGCCTCATCCTCAGCTGGGGCTGCCTTGCCCAAGGAGGCTGTGTGTCACTGGGGCCACCCTGTGCCACCCCTGGCAGTCCCTGCTGTCACCTGCTCATGGTCAGAGCCTGTGCGGGGCTGCTGTTAATTTGCTCTTGCTAATTTGCTGCTGTTAATTTGCATTTCTTCACTTTTTCTGGTGAGTTCAGCTCCGTGCTGCACCTCGGGGCCTGAGGCTGCTCCAAATTCAGGTTACAAACACTGCTGAGCCAGGGTTTGGGGTTTCCTCCTCACCGGGCTCTGTACCTCAGCCAAGGACCTTAGAACTGGCCCCAGTGATGGAGGCAGGAACAACAACAGGGACAGGATGTCCTGAACAGGAGACACCAATTCTGCTGGACCTGGGATCAGAAACACACAATTAATTGAGCTGGAAAAGACCTCTGAGATCTTCAAGTCCAACCCATGACCTAAAGTCATGAGCTGGGATGACCCAAAGACCTTGGTTGGGATGACATCAGAAGAGAAAGTTTGGTTCAGTTTTTCAAGAGAAAGTGTTTCTTGCTGGGTCACCTCCAGCATTTTGCAATGAGGTATTGATAAGGAAAAACTGAAATATCACAGAGCAGAAGCAGCAAACTTTGCCCTCGTGATCCTCAGTTTGAGGGCTGCAGGGAAGGCTTTGCCGGTGCTTTGGGATGCCCCTGTGCAGGTGTTCCAGGTGGGGATTTCAAGGATCCCTCTTATCTGACCCCCATCTGCTGCCCTCTCTTTGAAGCTGAGCGATGACACTGCTGGCCTGGGGCTGGTGGCGTTTCCACTTTCTCCTGCCCTGCAGCAACAAGGCTTTGGCTTCCTTCAGTGCTGGCTTCAGAGCCACAACTGTGACACTGAGCTCTGGGGCTGTGACACTGAGCTCTGGGGCTGTGACACTGAGCCTTGGGACTGTGACACTGAGCTCTGGGGGCTGTGACACTGAGTTTGGGGCAGTGACACTGAGTTTGGGGCTGTGACACTGAGTTTGGGGCAGTGACACTGAGTTTGGGGCTGTGACACTGAGCTC
>JAWWMR010000103.1:2616567-2627812 GCA_035047985.1 Basileuterus tristriatus | reverse complement strand
ATATTGTACTAGATTGGTTAGTGAGAATCAGAATATTCAACACAGAAGATGATTTATTGTATTGTAATGGGAACTTCACTTTCTTAGTTCTTGCCCCTCTTAGCTCTTGCTTCTTACCCTGTTTATTCTCTTACTCCTTTTACTCTGTCACCCTCTCATCCTCTCTCCCCCTCTCTTCTCTCAGTCCTGCTCCAGCTGTGCCTGGCAGTTCCCAGCAGGGCCCTGCCCCCAGGCCCTTTGCAATAAACCCCAAGTTCCAAAAGGCCCCTGCCCCCAGGCCCTTTGCAAGTTCCCTGACCTGGCTTCATTGATCTCTGGTCTCTGTCCATCCTGACCGTGCTGCCCCCCCTCTCACAGTGTGCTGTGACCAACAGCGTTTTCCTGTGTGCCCTGGGTGTGGGGCTGCTTTGGGCCATGACCCAGGTGGGATTTCCCTGAGAATCCATCCCAAACACTTCCCAGGGTCATCCTGGAGAGCCCCAGCAGCCAACATGTTTGCTCCAGGAGAGATCCCACAGATCCCTGGAACTCCCAATGGCACTCAAGGAGAGGCAGAGTCCAAGGGAGGTGTCTGTGGCCAATGGATCCCTCCTCTGGCTTCAGCCCCAGAAACAGGGGACATTTTTGGCACCAATGTGAAAAGAACAAAAATCTCCCAGGTGGAAGAAGTGGCTCAATGAGAAATAGTTGATGGACCTCAGGAAATTTCAGCCCTAAAACCAGAGGAGGAAGACAAGTTCTGCCTTCATCCCAGCTCCTGGCAGGACCCTTGGAGCAGCAGAGTCCGGCAGGTGCTGAGCTTGGAGTTTTTGATGCCAAATAAAGGCTGAGCTCAGGTCACAGCTCTCCCATGGCTTTGGTGGGATTTTTCCCTCTCTCTACTGGAAAACCATGGGTTACATATCCCCCATCAAGCCAGGGGATGCAGCTAAACCAACTTGGGGCATAAACAATAAAGGAACCCCAAAAGTGCCAGGTTTTGGGCCATCCACTCACCCCGAGGAGGTGCCCCACGGCCACAGAGAGGCCGATGGAGAGGGCAGGGGAGCCCAGGTTGTCCTCACGGCGCTCATCTGTGGAAGCAAAGACACACAGGACCAGCTGGAAGGTGAGGAACAGCTCCACCGTCACCGCCTGTCCCGTCGTGGTCTCATTGTGCAGCTGGAATGGGAGGAAAAACATGTTCCAAATCCATGTTCTGTGAGTGGATGGGAAATATGGAGGGGGAATCCAAAATCAGGGGGAGCCAAAGGAGACAGGGGAGAGATTTTTGGCACCAATAAGAAAAAAACTTCCCAGGTAGAAGACGTGGCTAAATGGGAAATGCTTGATTGACCTCTCAGGAAGTTTTATTGGCAATTTTTTGGTATTTCTTAATTTTTTTCTTTTCCTCCTCCTTAAAATGCCTTTTGGAAAAGTTTACAAGTTGTATTTTGAAGACATGGAAAAGAAACATTTTTGGAATGAAAAAAGAAAAAAAAATCCCTTTCCACACTTTTTTGACTCAGAGAATTTGTCAGGTCTGATCTGGAGCTGATCCTTCAACTCAGTCCCTTCTTTCCTTGTTCCCTCCCAAATCTAATCCCATTGCTTGGCGATCCCAGGAAGGTCCAATCTGTCCTCCTCCCTGAGTTCCAGAGTCAGATCTTCCTCATTCTCCTCCCCAGTATTCCCCTCCCTTTTTACAGGGGTGATCTGTGCAGGCAGCCACACCATCAACAGCTCACAGGGGAAAAAAAGCCTTCTCAAAATCCCCAAATCCCCAATTCCCACTATAAGCTGTGAATCAACAAAGCTGAGCAGTCTGAGTCTCCCTTAAACCTCCTGCTTTTATTACCCTCAGTCATTACCAGCCTAAATCCCCTCATTCAGATCCAACCACAATCCCTCTTTTTAACCCTCTTAATCACTCTGGCAGTGCTGCTGAGTCCTGGCAGTGCCTCCCTGCTGTGGGAAAGGCAATTTCCATGTGCGGCCTCCCAGCCCAGCTCCCTGCTCCTCCCTCGCTCCCTTGGGGTGACCCTGATCCTGGCAGTGCCTGAGCCCCCCTGGGATGGGACAGGGAATCCCTGGGTTTCAGTTCCTTTCCCCTCTCCTGTGGGGAAGAGGGTGTTGGAGGCCAGGATACCACTGGAGAATGCCCCATGGGGATCCTAAGCTTCCCTGGCTTTATTTTTTTTCCTGAGATCCTTGTGAAGCTTTAGGGAATCCGTGTGTTGGGTTTTGGGATGAACCAGCTGGATCTGCTGTGACCATCCCATCACAGTGGGAGGCAAGGAGCTGAATCTAATGAAAATCTGGGATTTAGACCCAAATCTCTCCTGTCCCCACCACTTCAGCAACCTGGGAATTGTGGCTCAGCCAAGGCAGAGCCAGGGGGGGATTGACTGGCTCTCCCCCAGGTCAGAAACCCCCCGGGCATGGGGAGAGCTGGGACAGGAGGTGTGTGGGACCAGCACAGCATCTCCTGGGAGAGGAGGCAGCTCCAATGCCCCAGGAGAAACTGAGGGAGAGAGGGGACAGGGGAGATGCTCCTCTGGACCAGCACTGAAACCACGCCAGAGGAATCTAAATCCAGGGAATCCCTGGGTTTAGACCCAAATCTCTCCTGTCCCCACCACTTCAGCAACCTGGGAATTGTGGCTTAGCCAAAGCAGAGCCAGGAAAAGGCTGCCTGTACCCACACCTGAGGGGAAATTGGGATGAGCCTGGGACAAGAGGAATGCAGAGGTGGGATTTTGGATGTGTCCTTCCTGAAACCCCTGGGACCCCCAGAATCCAAGTCCCTGAGTATAATCCCAGGAAAAATGAGTTGGTTGTGACTCCAGGGGAGGTGTCCGTGGCCAGCTGGATCCCTCCTCTGGCTTCAGCCCCAAAACCTGGGGACATTTTTGGCACCAATATGAAAAAAACCAAAAATTTCCCCAGTGAAAGAAGTGGCTCAGTGAGAAATAGTTGATGGACCTCAGGAAATTTCAGCCCTAAAACCAGAGGAGGAAGCCTTGGAGCAGCAGAGTCCAGCAGATGCTGGACTATGGCATTCAGAGGCTTCCTCACTGGGAATTCTGGGAATTTTTGGGAACTTTTGGAATTCTGGGATCCCCAGTTGGAGGTTTTGGGGCAGCTGAAGGGGTTTTAAGGGATTTTTGGGTGGATTTGGGATGGAATTTCCCCAATTTTGGGGCTCTCCTGGTTCTCTGAGGAAAATCCCAGTGGGAACCTTGGGGAATCCTGGGAATTTTGGGGAATTCCAGGAATTTTTGGGAATTCTGGGATCCCTGGCAGGAAGTTTTGAGGAGCTGAGGGGTTTTTTAGGGATTTTTGGTGGATTTGGGATAAAATTCCCATGTAATTTCCCCCAATTTCAGGCCTCTCCCGGTTCTCTGAGGAAATGGGAATTTTGGGGAATTCTGGGATCCCCATCTGGAGTTTTTGAGGAGCTGAGGGGGTTTTTAGGGATTTTTGGTGGATTTGGGATGGAATTCCCATGGAATTCCCCTGATTTTGGGCCTCTCACGATTCTGTGAGGAAAGTCCCAGTGGGAATCCTGGGATCTCCCGCTGAAGAGGTTTTGGGCCAGCTGAGGGGTTCTTGGGGCCTGCCGCCCCTCGGCTCCCAGAGCCCCTGCCCGGTGTCCCGGGCCTGCCTCATCCTCCCCGTGCCGCGGCCTCACCTTGTTGAGGGCCAGGCCCTGGCGGGCGCTGGTCGGGGTCACCTCGTGCAGGATGGCGGCGCCCACGACGCCCCCCAGCAGCTGCGCCGCCACGTAGAACAGGGCGCGGAGCAGGGAGAGCTGCGAGCCCAGCAGGCAGCCCAGCGTCACGGCCGGGTTGATGTGGGCGCCGCTGACGTGGCCCAGGGCCTGCACCAGCGTCCCGATGGCCAGCCCGAAGGCCAGCGCGATCTGCAGCGTGCTCGGCGCCGGCGCCGACGGCCAGTTCAGCGCCGAGCCCAGCCCGAAGAGCACGAACACCAGAGTGGCCAGGAATTCCGCCAAGACGGCCCTGGTGAAGGCGATGGAGCGCAGTTCCCACATCATGGAGCCTCCCAGGAATGATCCTGCCCGCAGTGCCCTCGGTGCCCACCTCCTGCCGTGTCCCTGAGGGTGACCCGGGACAACATTTATATACCTGGAGGAGGGGGGGCTGCAGGATCAGCTGCTGAAGGGGATGGGATCACGGTCCCAGGAAATCTGATGCTTTTTTTCCTAATGTGTTCCAGCTGAGGGAACATCATATCCTGCCCCTTCTATTAGAGCTGGGGAATGCAGTGCTCGCTGCCCCGGGGACGTCGTAGATCAGCCTCCAGCAGTGCTGGGAAGGGCTGTTCCCCTTCTCCTGGGCTCCCTTTCCTGGGAAGGGCTGTTCCCCTTCTCCTGAACTCTCTTACCTGGAAAGGGCTGCTCCCCTTCCTCTGGGCTCCTTTACCTGGGATCCATCCCAGAGCTGCTCTTGCAGCTGGACCCTGGGAGCATGGAGAGGGCAGGAAGCAATGGGGGGGTCCATGAAGCTGGGGCTGAGGTTGGGTTGTGTTGAAAATCAGGCTGTGGGCTGTGATTTAACAACCAGAAAAATCCAAGAGCATGGAGGAATTCCTGGGGGTGTCCTGTGCAGGGCCAGGAGTTGGAGTCAATGGTCTTTGAGGGTCTCTTCCAGCTGAGGATGTTCCGTGATTCCATGAAAAGTGAGAGCAGGGAAGGCTCAAAAGTGATAACTACAGCTCAGCTCCTCAGAGCACCAGAATTTTGCAGCCTGAGCACAAATTTCCTACCCAGAAAATTGAGAACCAATCCCAAAGCAAAGACTGTCAAAAATTCCCATGTGAAAATGCGACCCCAGGGCTGAAGCACCAACTGTGTCCTAATTATGGCCATTTTGGCCAACTCAGCTCTTCAAAAACCTTCTTTTCTTGGTGTCAATCCCAGAGTGAGAACTTCTCCTCTGGAATTTGGTTCGTCCCATACGCTCCTTGCCCAGTTTCTTTTCCCTTTTCTCCATTTCCCATTCCTGAGGCATGTCTGCAAAACCTTTTCCTCACCTTGTCCCTGGGGTTGGGTAGCTTTACTGGAAATTGAGGAGCTGGTTTTTCCTCTCCAGAGCTGACTCTGAGGTGGGATCATTTTATCCCAGAGGGATGTAGAACAGCAGGACCAAGTGTCCATGTCTGGGCTCTAACAAAGGCTCTTGCTCTAAATTAACTGAGTATTTTTCCCTTCCAGAGGAGCTGTGCAAGTGCCATGGGACTGATGGCCAGTGTTCCATATTGGTGGGATTATATCACGGGATGATGGGGTATCCGAGGCTGGAAGGGACCCACAGGGGTTTGTGAAGGTTTTCTCCAAGACAGGTGGGAAACAGAGCTCCAGGTGGAGCAGAGGATGGATGTAGGTCCTTTCCAATGGAACTGTTCTTCTCATTTCCTCCCTTCTCCCTTCTTGTCTCCCTTCCTTCCTCCTCCTCTTTCCCCTTCCCCTTTGCTTTCTCCTTCTCCTTTCTTTTTTCCCTTCCTCCTTCTTTTCCCCCTTCCTCCATCCCCTTTTCCGTTCTCTTTCCCCCTCCTCTCTCCTCTCCCTCTCCCTTTTCTTCCCTCTAAAAAAAGGTTTTCTGGGAACATTGCTTTTAACAAGAGAGGGACTGCGGGAAAAACAAGTCGAGCCCATGGCTGAGTCTGAACAAGGTGGGACTGTGGTGCAATAAAACCTTTTCCTCTGAAAATCCTCCCCTGGGACTGTGTCCCACCCCAGCATCTCTCCAGCCAGAGCTTTTCCATCAGTGGAGTCAGTCTCGTAAAACAGGTTTGGAGGCTAAAGGGATTTGGGTGCTGCTGAGCCTCAGGATCATGGTCCCGGCCAGGCTCGTGCTCCACATGCCTGGCACAGGGCTCAGCCCTACTCAGGGCTGCAATTACTGCAGGGAGGATGGACAGCAAATCCAGGTAATTACTGGAGCTCATACCCTGCCTGATTAGTGGTTACTCGTGCGGAGCGTGGGGATGTCTCAGTGCTCAGGACTAATTAAAAGGAAGGAGAAGTTAGCAGGATTAGTTCTGAGCCACTTAGAAGTCCAACCCTATGGTCCTGACTTTTGTCGGGAGATGCAAAACTCATTGCATCTCATTTGTACTGAGCTTCGAGATGCTGGTAGTGAAATTGGAGATGTTTGTTTCGAGCTTGGAGCAGTCTGTGCCATGGCTGGGAGGTTCCTGTGCTGCTGGACTCTGGTGAAAGGGTCAGAGCTGCATTTTGAGACCGGCTGTCCTGGTGTCCATGGCATTTGCTGGGAGATGGTGTTTCCAACAAGAGCAGCCCATCCCAGCTTTACCCAGAGATCCCCAGCACCGTAATTCCACTGGTTTTGCAGAGGAATCCATGCACAGCACAAAACCAGACCCTGGTGACTCCAGGCACTGAGTCAGTGGCAGAGCCAAGGTTTCCTGGCAGTGCCATGGTTGGGTACTGCCCTGGAAAAATGGGAGATCCCACAAGCTGAAGGGTTGGGAATGGGCTGTTGAATGTATGCTTGTGTCTAGGAGGAGGTCCTGGAGCTCCTGGAGATGATGGAAATGTGGCTTTCACCTCACCCAAGGTGTGCTGCTGCTTTGAGAGCAGCCAGGAGCGTTCCAGCCCTGCAGGGAATCCAGCGAGTTTGGGAAAGTGCATTATTTTACCTGTCAACCCCAGCCCCTGGAGTGTGACGGTGTTATCAGCCCTCCCTGGGACCAAGTGCAAATTTAATGATCTTGAGGAGCAGGTTGGCATCTGCAGGAAGTTGGAACCCCTGTAGGTGCCTCATGCTGGTGCTTTTTGCTGGTGCCTCATGCTGGTGCCTCATGCTGGTGCCCTGTGTTGCAGCCCCATGTTGATGTCTCATGTTGGGAGCCCCATGTTTGGAACACCATGTTGGTGCCCTGTGCTGGTGCCTCGTGTTTGAGCCCTGTGTTGGTGCCTCATCTTCATGTCCTGTGTTTGGAACCCCATTTTGGTGCCCTGTGTTGGAACCCCATGTTTGGAACCTTGTACTGGTGCCCTGTGCTGGAACCCCATATTTGGAACCCTGTGTTGGTGCCAATGT
This sequence comes from Basileuterus tristriatus, assembly GCA_035047985.1. Classification (NCBI taxonomy): domain Eukaryota; kingdom Metazoa; phylum Chordata; class Aves; order Passeriformes; family Parulidae; genus Basileuterus; species Basileuterus tristriatus. The sequence continues at coordinate 2,620,742 of JAWWMR010000103.1, read as the reverse complement.
TTGGAACCCCATGTTTGGAACCCTGTGCAGGTGCTCATGTGGGTGCCCCAGGTTGGAGCCCTGTGTTGGAGCCCTGTGTTTGGAGCCTCATGTTTGGAGCCCCATGTTAGTGCCTGTGTTCCAGCCCATGGATTCCCTGTGTTCATGTCCCATGTTGGAGCTCCATGCCGGAACCTCATGTTTGGAACCCCCTGATGGAGCCCTGTGTGAATTCCCTGAGCTGGTGCCTCATAGTGATGCCTGTGTTTGGAACCCTGCGTTTGGAGCCCCATGCTGGTGTCCAGTGTTTGGAGCCCTGTGTTGGTGCCCATGTTTGGAACTCCATCTTTGTAACAGTGTGTTGGTGCCTGGTGTTTGAATCCCATGTCAGTGCCTCGTGTTTGGAGTCCCATTCTGGTGTCTCATGTTGGAACCCTATGTTTGGAACCCCGTGTGGGTTCCCTGTATTTGGAACCCCATCTTGGTTGCCCAGTGTTGGAACCCCATGATTGGAACTCTGTGTTGGTGTCCCATGTTGCAGCGCTGTGTTTGGAACCTGGTGTTTGGAGCCCTGTGTTGATGCCCTCTGTGGGTTCCCTGTGTTTGGAATCTGGTGGTGTCCATGTTTGAACCCCGTGTTGGTGCCCGTGTTTGGAGCCCTGTGTGGGTTCCCTGTATTTGGAATCTGGTGGTGTCCATGTCTGAATCCTGTGTTAGTATCCATGTTCAGAACCCTGTTTGAGCCCTGTGTTGGTTCCTGTGTTGATGTCCCCTGTGAGTTCCCTGCATTTGGAACTCCATGTTGGTGTCCGTGTTTGGAACTCCCTGTTTGGAACCCTGTGTTTGGAACCCCTGTTTGGAACCCCGTGCTGGTGTCTGTTTTTGGAACCCCTGTTTGGAACCCCATGTTTGGGACCCCCTGTTTGAGCCCCGTGCTGGTGTCTGTGTTTGGAACCCCCGTTTGCAACCTCTGTTTGGTACCCCGTGTTTGGAACCCCCTGTTTGAACCCCGTGCTGGTGTCTGTGTTTGGAACCTCATGTTTAGAACCCTGTGTTTGAAAGAGCCCCCTGTTTGAGCTCTGTGCTGGTGTTTGTGTTTGGAACCCCCTGTTTGGAACCCCTGTTTGAGTCCCGTGTTGGTGATTGTGTTTGGAACCCCCTTTTTGAACCCCATGTTTAGAACCCCGTGTTTGGAACCCCCAGTTTGAAGCCCCCTATTTGGAACCACCTGTTTGAGCTCTGTGTTTGGAACCCCATGTTTGGAACCCCTGTTTGAGTCCTGTGTTGATGTCCATGTTTGGAACTCCATATTTGGAGCCCCCTGTTTGGAACCCCCTGTTTGAGCCCCATGTTGGTGTTTGTGTTTGGAACCCCATGTTTGGAACTCCGTGTTTGAGCCCCGTGTTTGGAACTCCCTGTTTGGAGCCCAGTATTTGGAACCCCCTGTTTGAGCCCCATGTTGGTGTCTGTGTGTGGAACCCCCTGTTTGAGTCCCGTGCTGGTGTCTGTGTTTGGAACCCCCGGTTTGAGCCCCCTGTTTGAGCCCCGTGTTTGAGCCCCATGCTGGTGCAGCAGGAAAGATCCCGGTGATGTTTTGAAGAACGTTTTGAAGGTGCCGTATTTTGAAGAACGTTTTGAAGGTGCCGTATTTTGAAGAACGTTTTGCAAGGCAGGGAATGGTTCTTGCACAACCAGGAGCTCCTCCAGTGCTCTAGATGGCCCTGATATCTCTGCTCCCCTGGCTTCCAGGAAAGTATAAACATCCCGAGGTATCTCCATTCCATCTGAAATACCTCGGAGCCACAAAAACACTTATTGCATAAACAACGTGCAGTTTTCCTGCTTGGATCTGACCCATCACAGGAGTCCCATGTGCTGCCCAGACCCTGCTGGAAATCCCATTTTCTGCTCTTTTCTGGGAGCAGGGAGCATCTGCAGGCAACTCCCCCTCCTCTAAAACAGCCTAAGGGACAATCTGAACTGCTGCTTCCCAAGGCAGCAAACTCCCTTTTCATTGGACACCGGAGAATCCACCACTGGAATAAGGCTCAGGAGAAAATTTTGTACAACTTGAATGGTTTTGGTTCTGCTTTTCCTTGAAATGCAAGATTTCTGTCCCACAAAGGAGGGGGAAAACTCAAATGTGTAAAACTGGAGCGAGTAAAACTTGAATGGGTAAAACTGAAATCCTGTCTCAGAGAGTTCTCCAGGAGCAGCCCTTAAAAGAAAAAAGAAAAAAATTCTTGTATTGTGACAAATGCTGTTCTGTTGGCTGCCTGGAAAAATGGATGTGCCTGAGCATTTGGTCCCATCCTGCTCCCCAGAAGAGTGTGGGGAATGGCAGCTGTGGACTTGGGAAGCAGATGGCAATGAAGGAATGGACTAATTTGTGTTGGGATCAGCAGGAAGTGTCCAAGGAAGTGTCCTGGAAGCCCCTTGGCCTGGCTTCCATCTGGGAATTGGAGTAGCAGCAGTTGCACCCTGGAGGTCCTGATCCTGGTAGGATCCCCAGACAGGAGGGGCTGTGAGTGGGGGTCCCTCAGCAGGGACAGGACCAAGCACTGGTCCCTCACTGTGGGAGGGAGCCTGTGCTGGGTTTTTCCAGGATTTGGCCCCTGCTGTCTGATTCCAGACTGGTTTGGGTTGGAAAGGATGTTAAAAACCATTGAATTCCACCCCCTGCCATGGCAGGGACACCTCTCACTGTCCCAGGCTGCTCCAAGTCCTGTCCAGCCTGGTCTTGGACACTTCAAGGGATCCAGGGGCAGCAACAGCTTCTCTGGGAAATCCATTCCAGGGCCTCCCCACCCTCCCAGGGAGAATTCCATCCCAATATCCCACCTAACCCTGCCCTTGGGCAGTGGGAGCCATGTCCTGTGTCCTGTCCCTCCATCCCTTGTCCCCAGCCCCTCTCCAGCAGGGAGCTGTGGCAGCCAGGGAGAGCTTTAAAGTCCCTTTTGGTGACCATCAGAAGGGATTTTCTCCCAGTGCCCAATTCCACCCAAAGGACGTTTACCCAGAGGAGCAAAGCAGGGAAAGAATCCCCACCTTCTCTGCCTTTCACCTCAAGTCCTAAATCCCTTTTTGCACAGTGCTGCTGTTGGCTCTGGCTGTGTTTGTTGTTCCTGAGGGAGGCACATGGATTATTGCAGCCCCGATTCCCTCCAGTGCCTCCCGAAGGGACCTTGGGCGCGGGCCAGGAGCAGAACCTACCTGAGAGGCTTTGCTTGGTTCCTTTATCCCACCTCAAGGACTTGCGAGTTCAGTTCTGAATGTTTGCCTGGGTTTTAGTGCAGGCAGACAGCAAGACTGGTGCTGCCAGAGCCAGGCTGTGGATCCTGCTGGGATCAGGACATTCTCGTGGCTGTGGAGACCATGGAGCCTTTTGGCCCAGCAGGAATCATGGAACAGTTTAGGTTGGAAAGGACTTTAAAGCCATCCTGTCCCACCCCTGCCATGGCAGGGACACCTCCTGCTATCCCAGGTTGCTCCAAGCCCTGTCCAGCCTGGCCTTGGAGACTTCCAGGGATGGGGCAGCCACAGCTGCTCTGGGATTTGGCCATTCCCAACATCCCATGACATCAGAGATGGAAGCTGGGACCTCCCTTCAATCCCACCTAAGGGATGGCAGAGAGGAGAATGTTCTTCCCATTGTTGGGTGCTGAAGTTCAGGCCAGGGTATATAAACATTTATAGGAAAATAATGAATGTTTTTCTCTCAAATCCATGAAAGAACTCCAGCCAGACTCCAGGACATCCGGAAACCAGCAGACTCCTGTGGGGGTCCCAGTCGTTGGTTTTTCTGGGTCTGGATTGAAGGCACTTGAGACAGTAGCTCATGTTTGGACTCAGGTGTTTATTATTTCTTATCAGTAAAACAGTCTCACTACTGTGAGTTTGGCAGCATTCATTAGAAAGCACAGAATGGCTAGCAGTCTCTTGTTACAAAGTCTTTTAAGACTAAACCATCCAATTAAGAGCTGACACCTAGATTATTTTCCCTTTTAACCCAATAACTGGTCCCACAGAGCCCACAATGCAGACTTTTCTGCCCAATTACTGGATGCCACACAAACCCAAGAAGAAGAAGGAAGCAGCATGAAGAAGAAACCCAGGACAACACCCTGTGCCCTCCATCTTGTTTCCATCCACAACATACTAAAAATCCCAAAACCTAAATTTCTCACCAAGTGATA
>JAWWMR010000103.1:2594527-2606323 GCA_035047985.1 Basileuterus tristriatus | reverse complement strand
ATCCCATCCCATCCCATCCCATCCCATCCCATCCCATCCCATCCCATCCCATCCCATCCCATCCCATCCCATCCTCCCAGGCTCTTCACTCTTGCATCCTCCTTAACTCTGCATCGTCCCCATCCCATCCCTGCATCCTCCTCATCACCCCAACTCTCTATCCTCGCCATCCCTAAGCCCATCCCCGCATCCCCCCCATCGTGACCCTCTCTCCATCCTCCCCATCCCGACCTTCTCCCCATCCCGACCCTCTCTCCATCCTCCCCATCCCGACACGCTCTCCATTGCCCCCATCCCGCCCCTCTCCTCATCCCGACCGTCTCCCCATCCCTCCCATTCTGATCCTTTCTCCATCCCGACCCTCTCTCCATCCCTTCCCCATCCCTCTCTCTCCCCGTCCCTGTGTCCCCTCCCGGCTCCCCTGCTCTCCGGGCTGGCAGTGGTACAGCCCTGCCTCCCTCCCTGCCCGCCCGCATCGCCCGCTGCTCGGGGCCGCTGCTGGCAGCGCAGGCAGCGCTGCGGGGGCTGCGGCGGCCGCGTCCCGCCCCACACCCGCGGGAGAAGGGCTGGAAGGGCCCGCAGATCCATCCCGATCCCTCCGCGGGGCAGGCAGCAGCCATGACCCAGGGGAAGGTACGAGCGGGGCCGGGCGGGCAGGGCGAGCCCGTCCCTGTTGCGTAACGGCGCGCTCGGGGTGGAAGGAGCGGCGCAGGGAAGGGTTTGGGAGCACCAAGGGATTTAGGAACAGAGTGATGGGTGCAGGGGGAGCGGGGTACCCGTGCACGGAACCTGCCATGGGGGTGGAAAGGGCTGGAAGGGACTGGGGGGCTCGTTTGGGGGTCGGGGGCTGATTTAGGGATGGTTTTGGGATTGGGGGCTGGTTTGGGGCTGGTTCGGGGATCGGGCTGGTTTAGGGGTGATGGATGCACAGCTCGAGCCCCGTTGGACCGGACCTGTGGCCGATTTACCCCCTGTGCCCCCCACATCCCGGGTGTGGGGGGGCTCCGTGAGCTGTTTGTGCTGTCCCACCCCTGTCCCCACCTGGCGGCACCTCCTGCCCGGCCCGGGGGCTTAGGATTTTGGGGATTTGGGGGATTTTGGGGTTCTCCAGTGCTCTCAGACCGAGGAGGGGGGGTTGTGGATCCTCTGCCAGCTCATGCACCATCGCCATGGCAACGCTCTGGATGCAGCTCCATCCCTCTGGATCTCCTTAGATATCGGGGGGGTGGGGAGGGGGCTCGCAGGATCTCGGCCCCTTAAACCCAAAGACAGGGAAGGGCAGGGAAGGACAGGGAAGGACAGGGAAGGGCAGTCCCTGGGGCTGCCAGGGGAGGTGGCACAGCTGAATCTGCCCGTGGGACTCATCCCAGCCGGGCGCTGCTGTGTTTTCAGGGCCCGTGGCCCCTTCACTTGGAGCTCTCCTCACTCTGCCCTGTTAACGCCTCGCTGTTTTGGGGTTCATTGCCTCTGCAGCCCCCCGAGCTGTGGGGCTGCCGCTTCTGGGCTGAGCTGGCTCCTCCGCGGGCATCAGAGTTATCCTGGCACTTTATCCACCCCAACCCAGCTGGGAGGTTAAAGGGATCATGTTCCCAAGGAGAGGAGAGTGCTCAGGTGGCCCCAGGTTGGCTCCTTGCTGCAGTCCCGGGTCCTTGGAATGCTGGGAAGCAGCAGAGCTGAGCCTCCACACGGGCACAGGGGAGAAAATTCTGGAGGGCCAAACCAGAGCATTCCTGGGAGCAGCTGACCCCAAGTGGGGTAAATGGGAATGAAGAGTTCAGGATTTTCTGCCCTGAAAGCTCTTTTTAAGGAGCAATGTAGGAAGTTTGATGAGAAGCAGAGAATTCCTTGGATGTTTTTGATATCACTTTGAGCCTGAGGCACCGCGGGGGCTCCAGGTCTCCCCTCAGACCTCCCTGCCTGGAACTTCTCATCCCAACGAGCAAGTCCAGGGCTTTCCCATCTCCCCTCAGCCATGGATGCCCTTCCCGGGGTGCAGGGATGGGCCCGTGCCCAGCCCCAAGAATGGCAGGGGGGATCCCAGTTCCCAGGGCTCCCAGTTCCCACGGCTCCCAGTTCCCATGGCTCCCAGTTCCCAGGGCTCCCAGTTCCCAGGGCTCCCAGTTCCCACGGCTCCCAGTTCCCATGGCTCCCAGTTCCTGTATCTCCCAGTTCCTGTATCTCCCAGTTCCCATGGCTCCCAGTTCCCGTGGCTCCCAGTTCCTGTATCTCCCAGTTCCCGTATCTCCCAGTTCCCATGGCTCCCAGTTCCCATGGCTCCCAGTTCCCATGGCTCCCAGTTCCCATATCTCCCAGTTCCCAGGGCTCCGAGTTCCTGTGGCTCCCAGTTGTCAGGGCTCCCAGTTCCCATAGCTCCCAGTTCCCATGGCTCCCAGTTCTTGTGGCTCCCAATTCCCAGGGCTCCCAGTTCCAGGGGCTCCCAGTTCCCGTATCTCCCAGTTCCTTTGGCTCCCAGTTTCTTTTGCTCCCAGTTCCTGTGGCTCCCAATTCCTTTGGCTCCCAATTCCTTTGGCTCCCAGTTCCTTTGGCTCCCAGTTTCTTTTGCTCCCAGTTCCTGGGGCTCCCAGTTCCTTTGGCTCCCAATTCCTTTGGCTCCCAGTTCCTGTGTCCCCCAATTCCAGTGTCTCCCAGTTCCTGATCCCTTTTCCAGAGCCCATCCATGCCAGTTTCTCATCCAGGGCAGTTTCTGGGATGCGTTTACTCATCTCTCTCTCTCTCTTTGCCCCTCTCTGTGCAGCTCTCTGTGAACAGCAAACCCCCCAGCTCTGAGGGGCAGGGGGACAAGAAGGACAATGCCACAGCCCCCCCGGCGCCCCCGTCCTACGAGGAGGCCACAGCGGGAGAAGGGATCAAAGCCGGGGCTTTCCCTGCCCCGCCCGCGGCCCCGCTCCACCCCAGCTGGGCTTACGTGGATCCCAGTAAGTCCTTCCTGGATGGGCTGGGGTGAGCCCTGGGAGAGAGGCAGAGATCCCCAGGATGGAGAGGAGAGGGGGAACCAGGATAAAAGGGGAGCAGGGATGAGAGAAGGAGCAGGGAGAGAAGAAGAGGAGCAGGGATGAGAAGGGAACCAGGATAAGAGGGGGAGAAGGGATGAGAGGAGGAGCAGGGATAAGATGGGGGACCAGGATAAGAGGAGAAGCAGGATAAGAGGAGGAACCAGGATAAGATGGGGAGCAGGATAAGAGGAGGAGCAGGGACAAGAGCGGGGACCAGGATAAGAGGGGGATCTGGATAAGAGGAGCAGCAGGGATGTGGTGCCCAGTTTGACCCAGGGCAGAGCTGCAGCTGTGAGTTGTGAGCCTCTGTCTGCACAGGAGAGTCTCTATCAACGTGTAAATTCTCCATCTACACATAAAAGTCTCCATCTGCAGATAAAAGTCTGTATCTGTGAATAAAAGCCATTCCAGCCATCCCAGAGACCTCACGAGGGAGTAAACCCCTTCCCAGTCCTGTGTGGGAGAAATCCCCATTCCCAGCTCGCTGCCCTGGGAGATCCCAGCTCCTGGGGCTGGAGAGAAAGTCCTGGATCAGCTGCAGGGGTCCCCCCACCCCCTCCTGCAGCTCCTGCTCAGCCCCAGCTCTCAGAGCAGCTGAGGTGGCACAATTGGTGTCACAAGTGGTGTCACAGCCCCCAGTGTGGCTGTTGGCAGCTGCTGGCACAGCCAGGGAGGCTGGGACACGGCTGGGGCCAAAGGCTGGATTGTTCCAGCATCCTCGTGGCCATTCCTGGGCAAACCAGCAGTTTTTCCAACACCCAGGAGCTCCCTGGAGCTGCTGCTGGGCGTAGCAAAGGACAGAGCCCTGGCTGGGCCCAGGGAATGGCTGCAGGCTTGGAAATGGGGATGGAGCCTGGGATGTGACCCTGGGGGTGGCCAAGTGCTCACTCAGCACAGTTCCAGCCAGAGAAAACGCTGGGATTATGGGATTTAGGGACTCCTGAGCTCTTGCCCTGCTCCATCCTTTGCTGCCTGCTCTGTTTAGCTGCAGGGATGTGCAGCTTGGGGAAGGGGAAGGAGTGAAAACCTCCCCTGCTGTGTCTGTGCCAGCACATTCTGATGGTTTCTCAGTCTTTCCCCTGAGGAACAGGATAAATCCCCCCAGGTGCCTCTGGGCATCCTCTGGATTTTTCTGCTGTCACAATGGATTGGTGGGGGTGAGGTCTAAATGGGGTGAGATGGGGTATTTGGGGTTTAGGGGTGGGATGGGGTATTTGGGGTTTAGGGGTGGGAATGGGGTATTTTGGGTTTAGGGGTGGGATGGGGTGTTTGGGGTTTAGGGGTGGGATGGGGTATTTGGAGTTTAGGGGTGGGAATGGGGTATTTTGGGTTTAGGGGGCGGGATGAGGTGTTTGGGGTCTCCAGGTGGGAAGCCAAACCCACTCTATGAGATGTGTCACACCTGACTGGGAGCACCTGGAGAGAAGGGATGTGGGTTTGGGGTTGTTTCTGTGGCCATGAATTCAGGACACACTGTCCTGCTGTGGCCTTGGACGGGGGACAGATGTGGGGACACCAGGAGGGAGGGGGACGGAACCCTCTGGATGCTGGCAGGGAGGGAGGGAGGGAGGGAGGGAGGAGGGCAAAACCCTTCAGTTCCTCAGGGCACTGAGGTGCCAGTTTGGTGTTTAGGGGAAAATTGGGTGTTTAGAGGTCAGTTGGGAGTTTAGGGGCCAATTTGGTGTTTAGGTGTTTATTTGCTGTTTAGGGGCCAATTTGGTGTTTAGAGGCCAATTTGGTGTTTAGGGGCCAGTTGGGTGTTCAGGGGACAATTTGGTGTGTAGGGGCCAGCTGGGTGTTGTTTAGGTTGCTTTGGTGCAGGAGGCCTGGAATTCCCCGGGATTCTCCCTGCCCAGGTACTCTGGGGCTAATGAGGGATCCAGGAGAACACGGAGAAGGTTCAGCTCCAGTGGGGCAGGAAGGACCAAGGGATTTATTGACAACAGAACAGCACCAGGGACTTGTTTCCTGCTGGGAGCACCTAAGTGAGGCTCCTGCATTTTGAATTAGCAACTTTAACCAGGAAAACAGGAGAAAATCAGGGTCAGGACCGTGGGTTTGGCTCTCCTGGTGTCTGCTCTGAGACTGAGAGGGTCATTGCTCCATCTTCCTGAAGGATTTGGGTATCCCTGAGCTCAGAAGCTTTAGGAGGAGGGGAGGTGTCTGTGGACCAGGCAGGGACAGGAATGTAAAGCAGGAAAATCACACAAAAATCCTTCTGTGGAAACCCAGCAGGGGAGGGGATTTCAGTGACACAGGGGGGAAGCACGGAGGGCACAGAATGGTCATAGAGTCATGGAATGGTTTGGGTGGGATGGGACCTTTGAGCCCATCCAGGGCCACCCCTGCCATGGCAGGGACACCTCCCCCTGTCCCAGGCCCTGTCCAGCCTGGCCTGGGACACTGCCAGGGATGGAGAAAGGAAAACCAGCAACAGGAGCTTCTGTTCCTGTTTTGGCACAGCAGAGATGACTTGTGCAGGGATTTGAGCGTTTGGGGGAAGGTTTTTCTCACTGGTAGCATTGGAGCTGTTTTCTCCTTTTTCAGGCTCGGTGCTTAACTGTTTCCTGAGTCCCTGCATGGAAATGGGGCTGAGGGATGGACTCAGGGAGCTGCCAGGAGCTGCTCTCAGAGCAGGAGCGTTGTTGACAAAGCCAGGATGCAAACACAGCTCAGAAGAGCCGCGAGGGACTCCTCCTGCTCCCCTGGGAGTGCTGAGGCACAGCTGCTCCCCTGGGAATGCTGAGGCACAGCTGCTCCTCTGGGAATGCTGAGGCACAGCTGCTCTGGGGATGCTTTAACATCCAGTGAAAGGAGAGCAAGGCGTGATCCCAGCCCTCCCATGGCTGTGGAAGCTTTGGTGTTTGCTCAGACAGGGATTCAGCCTGGTGTTGGGATGGTTTGTGGGAATATTCCCCCTCTGCTCCCAGGGATGGTCCTAAGGAGCAGCAGGAATGGGAAGGGAGCAGAGGAAGTTTTGTATTTGCTGGGAAATGTCCCAACGAAGGCAGGAATGATGAATCTTATTCTGTGTTCTCAGAAGGTTAATTTATTACTTTATTGTACTATATTATATTAAAGAATACTATAATATAATATACAATATAGAGATACTAAAGAATAATATATTTAATACTCTTTTATATAATTATTCTTATATTAATATTATTTAATATAGTATATTGGAGAATACTATACTTTAATATGATATATAATATAACTATACTAAGGAATAATGTATTTAATATTAATATTATTATTCTTATATTAATATTATTCAATATATTATATTAAAGAATACTATACTTATATAATATATATCTAATATAATATAAAATAAAACTATACTAAAGAATACAGAAAGGATACTTACTAAATGCCAAAAAACTAATAATGAAAACTCCTGACTCTTTCCAGAGTCCCCAACACAGCTTGGCCCTGATTGGGCAAAGAGTCAAAACAACTCACAGCAGAATCCAGTGACACAATCACCTGTGGGTGAACAATCTCCAACCACATTCCACATGAGCAAAACACAGGAGAATCAAATGAGATAAGAATTGTTTTCCTTCTCTCTGAGGCTCCTCAGCTTCCCAGGAGAAAAATCCTGGGCGAAGGGATTTTTTCAGAGAATGTGAATGGCACAAGGAACCTCTGGGGATTTGGGGCACCAGATTGAGCCGTGGTGGCTCCCTGGGCTCAGGTCCCACAGCTGGGCGGGATTTGGGATTTGGCCACAAGGAACCTCTGGGGATTTGGGGCACCAAATTGAGGCTCCCTGGGCTCAGGTCCCGCAGCTGGGCGGGATTTGGGTGGCAGCTGCTCCTTTGGCCTCTCTGCAGGCACCAGCCCCAGCTATGGCAGCGGGGGGTACCCGGGGGACACGGAGCTGCTCACCACCTTCAGCTGGGACGACCGCAGCGTGCGCAGGGTGTTCATCAGGAAGGTGAGGCAGGGACACCTCCCTCGCCCTCGGGGCTGGCAGAGCCGGACCCCCGGCCCCTGGAGGGCCTGGCTGTCCTGGATTCTGGGATCCATGGACCACACCTCTCCCTGCAGGTGTACGCCATCCTGATGGTCCAGCTCCTGGTCACCGTTGTCATTGTGGCTTTCTTCACCTTCTGGTGGGTGCTGGGTGTGTGCTGGGCCACCTGGGAGCGGGCCCTGGGCGGGTTCCTGGGGCTTGTGTCATACCTGGATTCTTTCTGACTATTCCAAGAGAAAAGCTGACCTGAGGGAACACCCAGAGGTCCCTCAGTCCTTTTGCCCCCATTCCCACCCATGCTCAGGTTTGGATCCCCCATCCTGGATGATCCCCATGGCTGCTGCCCTTGGCAGTGGCTGCTGGGTTTTCCCTGTGGGAGTTACCAGATCCCAGCTCTGGGGGCTGCCTCCCCTCCTCTGCTCATCCCCCTCTCCATCTCGGATGACCGAGCACTCCGGGTGTGTGTGGCTCATGTTGCCTCCAGAATAAATAATGGATCAGTTCCAGCCTGAGGATTTGGGCTCCCTAATCTCCTGTGGGAGCCATTCCCAGCCAGCCCCGGTGTGGAACTGGGAGAGCAGCGCTGCCCTTCCCACCTGGCAGCTGGAAGTCCTCTCCACAGGCTCAGGCTGCCGAGAGGATTCACCCAGGGCTGGGTTTTTAATCCCCTGCTCGGGCTGTTCTGGGTTCATTGAGCAGGGAGCTCTCAGGGCCTGGGTTCTTCCTGCTCAGGACCTTTCCTTCTCTCTTGCAGTGAACCAGTCAAGGGCTACATCCAGACCCACTCTGCCTGGTACTGGGCTTCCTAGTGAGTATCCCTGGCTTTTCCTGGGGCCTTGTGTGCTCCAGACAGCCTGGGTGGGGATGTGGGGATGTGGGAAGGGTCTCCAACACTTCCCAAACATTGTCCTGCATGTGAAGCATCACTCCAAAGTGTCCAGGGGCAACTGTGGAAGGTCACGGAATCATGGAATGGGTTGGGTTGGGTTGGGTTGGGAGGGACCTCAAAGCCCATCCAATACCTCCCCTGGCTCCCACCATCCCAGGCTGGGCAGGGACCCCTCCCACCATCCCAGGCTGCTCCCAGCCCCAGTGTCCACCTGGCCTTGGGCACTGCCAGGGACCCAGGGGCAGCCCCAGCTGCTCTGGGCACCAATCCGTGGCTGAGCCTGAGGTGGGCAGGTGGGAAATCTCACCTGAATGAGCAAGAGACCCCAAACACTTCCCCAAAAATGGCTCTAGAAATCAGGGTTGAAATAAATGCCTGAGTATTTCCTGCAGAAGGCCAGAGAAAACTGGGGAGTTTCCAGGGAAACAGAAACTCCTAATGAGACCTGGAGGGATGTCCAGGGAACCTTAGAGGGTTGATTTTGGGAAGGTCCCCTGGGAAACTCCAGAGGCCTCCTTGCAGAGCATTCAGGAAAACACTGCAGAGCCCCATGTCTGACACCTGGAAGGATGTTCAGGGCACCGTGGAGGCTGAACTTTGGGATTTCCCCTTGGAAGCCAGGTGGTTGTTGGGGTTTCCATTATATAGTATCCAGTGGGGTGGATTTGGAGGTGTTGGGATGTTCCTGGCCATGTCTGGGTGGGGCTGTCAGTCCTGGGGCTCCATCCCAAAGCCCCAAAGTTGGGATTCCGTTCCTTGGTTCCTCCAGCCAGCCCAGAATGGAGCTCCCAGGTGCTGGCATCTCCTGGCTCTGTGGTTTCCAGGCTGCTGGTGGGGTCAGTGCTGCTCATTGAGTGTGAGGTGAACTCAGCTTTAATCAGTTCACATCCAAATCAGCAGATGAGACGCAGCTTATGTAACCTGGGAGAACCCTCCAGAGAGCAGCCATGGGAGCTCTGGGGCACCAGGAGGGAACCAAAGGTGCTCCAGAGGGTACCTGGGCTTGGAGAGGCACTGTCACCTCCCAGGGGACGGGGGGAGGAGGGTCAGCCCTGCTCAGGTCCCACCTTGGCCTCTGGGGTCACCTCTTCCAGCTCCCTGCCCAAACAGTTTATTCCCTCCTGTTTCCCAGCTGGAACACCCCTGGGACAGCTGGGGGGATTCTGTCCTGCAGGAAATTCCCCCCTGGTCATTGTCCCCCTGTGCCCAGGTGAGACCCCACCTGCAGAGGTGCTCCAGCCCTGGGGTCCCGCACAGGGAGGCTGAGGAGAGAGCCCAGAGGGGGCCCCGGAGCTGCTGCAGGGCTGGAGCCCCTCGGGAGCCAGGCTGGGGGGGCTGGGGGTGCTCCCCTCACTGCAGGGAGAGCTCAGAGCCCTGCCAGGGCCTGAAGGGGCTCCAGGAGAGCGGGAGAGGGGCTGGGGACAAGGATGGAGGGACAGGACACAGGGAATGGCTCCCAGAGGGCAGGGATGGATGGGAGATTGGGCAGAAATTGTTCTCTCGGAGGGTGGGGAGGGCTGGGATGGATTTCCCAGGGAAGCTGTGGCTGCCCCTGGATCCCTGGCAGTGTCCAAGGCCAGGTTGGACAGGGCTTGGAGGAACCTGGGACAGTGGGAGGTGACCCTGCCATGGCAGGGGATGGGATGGGATGGGATGGGATGGGATGGGATGGGATGGGATGGGATGGGATGGGATGGATTTTAAGGTCCCTCCCCACCCAGGCCATTCCATGACTTTAATTTTGTCTGTTTTTTCACTGCTCAGTCAGCCAAGCCCTTCCCTTCATTCCAGTGTCTCCAAATGTTTTTCCTGCTCTGTGCCTGTGTCTCCTTCCCAACCAGAGACCTCTGTAATCAAACCTGGGAGCCCCAGGATGTTTTCCCACTGCTGGGATGGCCCCTCGGTGGGAATCAATCCAGAGCAGCCAGGGATGGACGGCCCTGCTGGCTCTGTGCTCCTGACAGTCTCTGCCCAGCTGCTCAGCCGTGTCCGGGCTGCTCCCCCTGCGCTTTCCTGCTTTCCCAGTGGGAGAGCTGGGCCTGGGTTTATCTCTGTGCCCTGGGCTCTGCCATCACCTCCCTGCCCTGGCCGAGGGTCAGTGGCTATCGGAGCCATCGGCACACCCAGAACTGCTGCCCTGGGGGGAGCAGCTCCCAGAGCCTGGAAAAACACCCAGGAGAGCAGGAGAGCCTCCTGCAGCTCTGGGGCTGCTGTGCTTGGGCAGGCTCAAATGCTGGCAGGTAAAATCTGAAACCTGCCAGGACCTGGGTGGGGCTGGGCAGCCACAGCACCTTGGGCTCTGCTGGGCCAGGAGGATCCTCCTGCCCTGGGCTTGTCCCTGAGCCCTGTTCTGAATGGATCCTCCTGCCCTGGGCTTGTTCCTGAGCCCTGTTCTGAATGGATCCTCCTGCCCTGAGCCCTTCCCTGAGCCCTGTTCTGGATGGATCCTCCTGCCCTGGGCTTGTTCCTGAGCCCTGTTCTGAATGGATCCTCCTGCCCTGGGCTTGTTCTGAGCCCTGTTCTGAATGGATCCTCCTGCCCTGAGCCCTTCCCTGAGCCCTGTTCTGAATGGATCCTCCTGCCCTGAGCCCTTCCCTGAGCCCTGTTCTGGATGGATCCTCCTTCCCTGGGCTTGTTCTGAGCCCTTCCCCAAGCAGCTCCTCCTGCCCTGAGCCCTTCCCTGCCCTGGGCTCTTCCTCAAGCTCTCCAGCAGTGGACTCCAGGAATGGTTTGGGTTGGAGGGACCTTAAAGTCCCCCCAGTGCCACCCGTGCCATGGGCAGGGACACCTTCCACTGTCCCAGTTTCTCCAATCCCTGTCCAGCCTGGCCTTGCACACTTCCAGGAATGGAAAGCCCAAAAACTCCCATTCCTGGAGGGATGTGCCATGGGGGCAGCTCCCTCCTCCAGCACAGCCCTTCCAGCCCTGCCTGACCCTGGTCACTTTGCCAGCCCTTGGTTTAAGAACCTCCAGCCTTGACACCCCCAGGCTGGAAAGGGTTTGGAAACGAGGGGAAAACCTGGAAATGATGACAAACCTGGCACCTCCATGTGAGAAACTCCCAGAACCATGGAATCCTGCAATCATGAAGGTGGGAAAAGCCCCTGGAGACCATGGGATCCAACCACCAACCCTCCTCTCACCACTGACCAAGTGCCCTAGGTTGATAAGTGAGTTTTTTGGGAGGTTGTGGTCAACCCAGTCAGTGCTCAGATCTGAATGTCCCCCAGTGCCACTTCCAAAGGCTTTTGGACACTTCCAGGGATGGGATTCCACCACTGCCTGGGCAGCCCCTCCCAAAGCCTGACCTCCCTTTCCATGAAGGAACATTTCCTCAGAGCCAACACAAACCCAGTTCTGCCCTGTTTGTCACTCACACATTTGGGTGCTCTGCTCCAGATCTTGCCCTTGGCTTCTCCAGGGATGTTTTGTCCCTCCCTGGGGATGGGCACAGGCAGAGGAGGCTCCTGAGGGCAGGAAGGAGCTCAGTGAGAGGGAGCAGGGGTGGGAACCACCCTGATCCAGCCTGCTGGGTTGCTTGCATTTCCAACATCCCCATCCCAGCCTGCTTTTCCAGGCAACTCCATCCCAGGGAATTCCCCTCTGCTCCACCCTCCCAGGCTGGTTTTCACCCCTGACCTCTCTCTCTCCTTGCAGCGCCGTTTTCTTTGTCACCTACCTGATCCTCGCCTGCTGCTCTGGGCCCAGGTGAGGAGGGGATGCTTTGGGGTCTGGGACAGCCTGGGGAAGGCAGCAGGAATGCTTTCTTCAGGTTTTCAGCCCTGCTGTGGGGCAGGGATGCAGCTGCTGTGTTTCCATGGGATCAAGGAATGGTTTGGGTTGGACAGGACCTTAAATCCCACCCAGTGCCATGGCAGGGACACCTCCCACTGTCCCCCCGTGCTCCA
>JAWWMR010000103.1:2530855-2552003 GCA_035047985.1 Basileuterus tristriatus | reverse complement strand
CTGGCAGTGCCCAAGGCCAGGTTGGACAGGGCTTGGAGCAGCCTGGGACAGTGGGAGGTGTCCCTGCCATGGCAGGGTTTGGAATGGGATGAGCTTTGAGATCCCTCACCCCAGCCCATTCCATGATCCCTCACCCCAGCCCATTCCCTGATCCCTCACCCCAGCCCATTCCCTGATCCCTCACCCCAGCCCATTCCATGATCCCTCACCCCAAACCATTCCCTGATCCCTCACCCCAAACCCTTCCCTGATCCCTCACCCCAAACCCTTCCCTGATCCCTCACCCCAAACCCTTCCCTGATCCCTCATCCCAATCCATTCCCTAATCCCTCACTCCAGCCCATTCCCTGATCCCTCACCCCAGCCCATTCCCTGGTCCCTCACCCCAAACCATTCCCTGGTCCCTCACCCGAAACCCTTCCCTGATCCCTCACCCCAGCCCATTCCCTGGCTCCAGGGTGTCCAGGCCCAGCTGTGTCCCACAGGGAACTCGTGTTGTGGTTGGGGCTCCTTCCACCTCCTCCAGCCCCGTGGTCTCCAGCTGATCCTGCAGAGGAAGTTCTGGGATGGTGCTCAGTGCCTGGAGGGAGCGGGGAGGATGAGGTGAGCCCCACTCCAGACCCCAGGAACCACCTCTGGTCACTGCTGTCCACAAACCATGGAATTGCTCAGGTTGGAGAAGCCCTCAGAGAGCATCAGGTCCAACCCAGCACCACCCCGGTCACCCCCTGACGTGTCCCCAGGTGCCACAGCCACACATTTCTGGACACTTCCAGGGATGGGCACTCTGCCCCTGCCCTGGACAGCCCCTTCCAGTGCTTCACAACTCTTTCAGTGAGGAATTGTTCCCAAATCCAACTTCAATCATCCCTGGTGCACCTTGGGGCCATTTTCACTCAGCAGATGCCGACCCCATCCTCCTGTCAGGGGTTGTGAGAGGGAGAAGGTCCCCCCTGAGCATCCTTTTCCCCAGCTGAGCCCAGGGAGCAGGTCTGGATAAGGGGGAAGGGAAGGCCCTGGAGCAGGAGCTCAGCCAGGGCCGAGGGGGAGCTGGAAATGCTTCCTGGAGCATTACAAGGCTATTTTCCCAGCCCGGTGCTCAAAGAAGGAGTCAGGATTCCTCAGCTGTGCTTTTCAAGGTTGTTTATTTCTCTTATCTATCACATTCTTTCTCTGGCCTGCTGAGATCTGTCCAGCAGGTCAGACAGAGGCACTCTGCCCATCCTTGGGCTGCTGTCAACATACGACAAACTACGTGTATTTTATTTACAGTTATTTTCTAATACCTATCACCTATTTTAGACAGTCTGTCTCTACTCTAAACCAATCAAAAAGTGCCAGCATCACCCAGAAGATGGAGGCTGGAAAGAAGGAGAAAGAAGGACACGGCACACCCAAATTCCTCCATCTTGGCTTCTGAACCCCTATTCAAAAAAAACCCAAAAACCCTAACTCTGCCCCAAAAAAACCCCTAAAAAACCCCAGAACTCCAACCCCACCCAAAAAAAAACTAACCCTCCCCCCCCAAAAAAACTAAAAACCCCAAAATTCTACTTTTCACCCTGTGACAAACTATCATTCTCCTTAAACTTTCGTGGCTTGTAAATCCTCATGTAAGGTTGGTCATTTTTTCCATGGGTCAGAATCAAAGGCACAGGGGTCCTGGGCTCTGTGCCAGGGTCTCTGAGCCCCCTGGCAGGGGCCGGAGCCGTCCAGAACAGGCAGAGATGTCCTGGCTTCTGACACTGGAGGTGTCCAAGGCCAGGCTGCTGCCCCCATTGCAGGGCTCTGCTCAGGTGTAAATCAGACAAACCCCAAATTCCCCGTGTGCCCCAGGCAGGGCTGGCGCTTCCCTGGCAGGAACTGGGGCAGGGATTGGGGCAGGGCGGGGCTGCAGCTGCTGCTGCCGCAGTGCCCGGCCCGGAGGTGGCACAGGGGACACTCCCAGCCCCGGGGCTGGGCTGGCACCGCTCCCGCGGGGCTGCGGGCACGGCCCGGCCCCGGCAGCACAGCCAGACAGCTCCTCGGGTTCCTGGGGTTCAGATTCGGGGTATTAGAAAGTCTTTTTTTTTTTTTTTTTTTTTCCCAGAAGTCGAGATTTGTCAGTTTTGCTTTTCAGGGTTGTTTATTTTCTGTTATCTGTCACATTCTTTCTCTGAGCTGCTGAGGTCTGTCCAGCAGGTCGGGTAGCTTTTTCTACTAAAAAGTTTATATATATACTTTATTTACAATAATTTTCTAATACCTATCACCCATGTTAGACAGTTTGTCTCTACTCTAAACCAATCCAAAAGTGTCACCATCACAGCAGGAGATGCTGGACAAGAACGACAGGACACGCTTAGATTCTTCTATCTTGCTTCTTGAGCCCTCATTCTAAAACCTTAAAATTCAGGTTGTGGCACAGCCACTGCCCTTGGGGTGGTGTTATCCTTTTATACTAAAATCTACATGTGCTCTATTTACAATAATTTTCTAATACTTATCACCTATGTTAGACAGTTTGTCTCTAATTTAAAAGTATCACCATCACAGCAGAAGATGGAGGACAAGAAGAAGGACAGAACACACTTAGATTCTTCTATCTTGCTTCTTGAACCCTCATTCTAAAACCTTAAAATTCTACTTTTTCGCTTTGTGACAAGTTCACTATCATTCTACTCAAACTCTTTTGGTTTGTAAATCTTCACACAAGCCTGGTAATTTTTTCTGTGAACTAAAATCGAAGGCCCAGGTGTTATTGACTCTGTGCTAAGGTCTCTGAGCTCTTTCCTAGGGTCTCAAATCACTTAGGGCAGCCAGAGGAATGTCTTGGGTCTTGACAGCAACTCTGCTTTTCCCACATTCCGGGGCTGGCAGGGACGGGGAACAGGGGACAGGGACAGTGCCCAGCTGTGCCAGCACCCCGGGCTCCCTCCTGTGTCCCGCCAGCCTGGTGGCACCTTGGGGCTGGGATCCAGGTGATGTCCCCAGATCCCAGAACCCCTGGGGTCGGGAGGGACCTGTGGAGGTCACCTGGGCCAATCCCCCAGCCCAGACAGGGCCACCAGACCCCGGTGCCAGGGCCGGGAGCCCCAGGGCTGGTGCTGGCACATCCCGGAGCTGCTGCAATTCCCTGGCCCGGAGCTCCCCCAGAGCCGGGATCAGAGAGAGCAGGGCTGGGGACACAGGGAGGGGAATCCCGGTCCTGGATGGGCGCTGGGGGTGAATCCAAATCCCAGGTGGGTTTAGGGGAACGAATCCCTACCCCAGGTGGGCACAAAGAGGGTGAATCGCAATCCCAGCCGGGCTCAGGGGGTGCATCCCGGTCCCAGATGGGTTTAGGGGGGGGTGAATCCCAATCCCAGGTGGGTTTAGGGGGATGAATTGCGATCCCAGCCGGGCTCAGGGAGGACACAGGGACGGCTGTTCCACCTCCCGTGTGGAGAATGGCTGGCAATGGGGGAGGGAACGGTGCCACCCCGCCTTAAAACGGAGCCAGTGCGGCCATCCTGGGGGCTCGGGGCCATCGTTCCCAGGGCGAATTCCCACCCGACCCAGCTGGGCAGGGAGGGAGGGGCTGCAGCGCGGCTCACCTGGGCAAGCTCGGCTCCCCTGGGCGGGGCCGGGCTCAGGTGTTCCCAAGTCCTGCCCGGATTGGGCCGGGAGAGCCCAACCTGGCCTTATACGGGCACAGAGCAGCGCCAGCCGCTCTCCGGGATGGGCCGATGGGGCCGGGCTCCTTCCCTCCCTCCTCCTCTTCCCCTCCCTGACGCAATGCCGGGATTTGTTTGCTGCCAGCCCGCGGATTTGGGGCTCCCGGA
Source organism: Basileuterus tristriatus (assembly GCA_035047985.1). NCBI lineage: Eukaryota > Metazoa > Chordata > Aves > Passeriformes > Parulidae > Basileuterus > Basileuterus tristriatus. The sequence goes on along the minus strand of JAWWMR010000103.1, from coordinate 2,548,200 downwards.
GGGGTTTGGGCACCCGGGGTGGGGCTGGTGATCCCCTCGAGCCCGAGGACAGGGACAAATCCCCGCTGAGCCCTTCCCTGCTCGCTGAATTCTCTGCTCTGCCCTGCAGCATTTCATTAGGAAAACAAAATTGTCCCCCGCAAATCCCATCCTCCCCGAGGCTGCAGGTGAAAAAAGCCAGGGGAAACTGAGGCACGGTTTGGGTCAGGATGGTGCAGGAAAGAGAAATCCCACCCCTGTCTCCCCAACGTGGGGGAGCTGCTTTTCCCAATGGCTGATTTCCTCGGGAGAGCCACTTCCATCCCTGCAAACAGCTGTGCCAGGCCAGGAGAGGGCCTGGAGCATCCACCTCCCTCCTCCTGTCCCACTGGAGTCACGCCAGGGGTTGGCTGGAACTGGGGGAGCAGCTGTGGGAGAACTGGGATGGGTGGATTAAACTGGGTTTGGAACTGGAGTGGGAGCCCCGGGCCATCAGTTCCCCGTGCCAGGACATTTCCAGCTCCCTTCCCACATATTTAACCCCATGGCACACGTGTGGGTGGGGGGGGGTTGGCTCCCCTCTGGTGCTGAGCAGTTCTCAGCTGGTGCTGGATTTCCAGGCTCTGGGAAGGACTGGGACAAGGCCTGGCTGCTCCCAGACTGATTGTGCGTCCCAAAACCCACTGGGGAGAGGTGGAAGAAAACCAGAAGTGCTCCCACCTGCAGCTGTTTCCTGGGGAGCAGAGGGGCTGTGAGCTGAGATTCTGGATGGGAAAAGGGCTTTTCCCCTGATAAAGATGATTTGGGTGTGTTCCTGGAGGATTTAGCCCTTGGAGGATAAAAAGTGGAGTCAGAAAGGATCTGGGGATATTTCAGCACAACCAGAGGGGAGGGGAGTCCAGGGCGGGAAGGTGACAGATCCGTGGCTGGTCCAGGTGGGATCAGATGCAGGGATGAGTTTCTCACCTTGGGAGCTGTTTCACCTTCCCAGAGTCATTCCAGTGAGTCTGGGAGCAATGGAACAGGCAGGCTGGATCCCAGGAGTCCTTCCCAGCTGGATGGGAGCTCCTGGTGGATGAGAAATTACCTTTTGGATCACAGAACCAGGGAATGGTTCAGGGGGGAAGAGACCCTAAGGCAGTGGGCAGGGACAGGTCCCACCATCCCAGGGTGCTCCAAGGCCCGTCCAGCCTGGCCAGGGATGGGGCAGCCACAGCTGCTCTGGGCAGCAGGGTCCCCTGTAGGATCCCCTGTAGGATCCCATGTAGATGCCTTGTAGGGTCTCCTGTAGGATCCTGTGTAGTTTCCCTGTAGGGTCCCATGTAGATCCCCTGTAGGGACCCCTGTAGATTCCTGTGTGGATTCCCTGTAGGATCCTGTGTAGATCCCCTGTAGGATCCCATGTAGGATTCCCTGTAGGAGGGTCCCCTGGAGGGTTCCCTCTGTTCCTCGCTCCTCGGGATCCCTTTCCCTTTCTCCGCAGGCCGGGCCTGTGGAAGGAGGCCGGGAACTGTTGGGGATTTGGGGAGGCGCTGCAGCGGCGTCACCTGCCCGGCAGAGGGAGCCCGGAGCTCGCTCCTGGCCGCTGCAGGTGCGCGGATCCCGGGATGCGCTCCCGGAGCCCGGAGCTCGCTCCAGGTGCGCGGATCCCGGGATGCGCTCCCGGAGCCGCCTCCCCCCCGTGCTCCGGCCCCCGGGACTGATTCCCTGCTGCTCTTCTCGACATCCCCGCAGCCCAGGATTCGCCCCTGGGATGTCTCACGTCCCAGACCTCCAGGACATCTGACGTGTCCGGTCCTGGAGAGGCTCCAGGCAGGGATGGAATCGCCCTTGAGAGCGGCTGGAGCTGATATGGCACGGCCTGGAAGGGGCTGGGCCGTGGATTCCTGAGGGGCCTGGCAGATAAGAGGGATAAATTTCCCCTGATCCCACAGATGCCCTCAGCAGCTCCCAAATCCCTGTGGGGAATGTGCCCCGGCACCGCAGGGGTGACTGATTGAAGGGGATCACTGGAACTGGCCATAAAACACCATTATTGAGCCATAAATGGGGGAGTGCTGTTAATTATCCCATTTATTAGTTAATTACAATCCCTAACCCTGGTTTTCCCAGCAATCCTCCGGCCCTGATGCATTTTTACACGGATCTGAGAAGGTGAGCAATGCCTCCACCCCCCCAAGCACCCTCTAACCATCACACTACCATTCCTTTTTCCATAAAACCTGAGCTTTTCCATCAGCTTCCCCCACTACCACCCCTGCCCAAATTCAGGATCCATTCAGTCATTAGGAATTTTTAGGAAGCAGCCAGGTGGGATTTTGTGGCATTTTGAGCCAAAACCATAGATGTTACAATCCTGGCACTTTCTGTGACTGCCCTTCACCACTGCATCCTTCTCTGTTTCCCCTTTTTTTCACATGCTATCCCTGAATAAAGGTAAATCCAGTGTGTATTATTCTGGATTGACAGCATTGATCTGGACAACATGGGGGGTGCAGCCAGGACCTTTTGTGAAGGGCTGGGGTAGGGATTTTTTGGAGGATTCTGAGCTGATGGTGCTGCCTGGAGCCTGCAGCAATTCCCTGGGGAATTTACAGCTGGAATTGGGGCTGGTTGTGACTCTGGGATGAGAACAGCCACGGGAATTTGCCCTGAGGAAGAGGCTGGGTCCCAGTGAGGAAGGGATGGTGGAGGGGGCAGGATGGGCCTCCCAGAGCCAAGGATCATCCCAGGCAGAGCTCAGCTCAGCTCCTGTTAATGGAGGGCAGGAATTCTGGATGGAGCCATTCCCTGAGGGAGCTGAGGCTGGGAGCAGTGGGACAGGGCAATGCTGGGTGGGGTCTGTCCCAGAATGGGGACCTGAGTCCAGGAATGTGGCCAAAATCCCAAATCTCAAACCAACCCTTTAATCCCCTGCTGTGGCCTTGGGAATCTCTCCCATTCCCGTAGGTGGAGAAGGCTCAGAAACAGCAAAAAGATCCCCAAAATCCAAGGTCAGGGAGGAAAAGCAGTGGGAAAGTCTCAGCTGAGCCCCAGCCCTCCCTGAGTTCCCCAGCTGGGTTGTCCCAGGCTCCCATTCCGGCCTCATCCCACACAGCACCAGCCCTGCTCCTGCTCCTGTCCTGGGAATGGGGCTGCCCTGAGCACAGAGCCCTTCCCAGCTGCTTTGCTCTCTGCCTGGGAAGGGCTTTTCCCAAGGGCTCTTCCCAAGAGCTTTTCTCAAGGGCTTTTCCCAAGGGCTCTGCAGGTTCCCGGCTCCAGAGGCAGCCCCGCACCAACCCTGCCCAACTGGGGGCAACTGCAAACTGCTCAGAGCCCCCCCTTCCCCATCCTGCCAGGCTGGGAAACTGGATTGAACTCTTTCCTCTGGTCTGGAATGTCCTTCCCATCGTCTGCCTCCCATCCCCTGCCCTGGACCTGGAGAGCTGCTCCCAAATTTGGGTTCTCTGGCACCTTGGGGGCCCTTTGGATCTCCAAGGGAAGTCCCCCAGGGCACACCTGTGATCCACAGGGGCACCTCTGGAATGAAGGGCTGCAGGAAAATGTGGGTGCCCAGGATGCAGCTGGCCCAGGTGTGCAGGAATCCCCCTTTGGAGAGGGACAAGAGGAGTTTGGGAAGGGGAAGCTGACCCTGGAAGGGCAGAGGGTCCCCCAGGTGAGCAGCAAACAGCAAAGCTGCTCCTAGGTTTGGGTCCTCCAGCACCCCAGGGAACCTGCTCTGGTTTGGATCTCCCAGGGAAGTCCCTGTGGGGATAAAGGAGCACCAAAAGGACACCTCTGGAATGAGGGGCTGCAGGGAAATGGGTGCCCAGGTGTGCAGGAATTCCCCTTTGGAGAGGGGCAGGAGGAGTTTGGGAAGGGGAAGCTGAGCAGTGCTGGGTGTGTTCCCCTCATTCCCAAATTTGGTCCCAAAGCCTTGGATCCCACCCCATGTCTGCCTCTCTGGCCCTGTGCCCTTGAGTCATGATTTACCACTTTCTAACTTTGATTAGTTAGAGAGTCTTTGTCCATGATTTTGGGTTTTAAGGATTCACCCTTCCTCCCGGGGCTGTGCCCTTCCAATCCCTGGGAGGAAATTCCAGCCTCACCTGGCTGCCAGGACCCAGCCAGGGTCCCCAGGTGAGTCCTGCTGGGAAGGAGCTGCTGCTCCAGGTGCCTGTGGTGGGCAGCTGAGAGAAAACCAAGGACAGGATGGAGTCTGAGTGACAGAACTTTATTGTAACAGCCAAACCCTGTGAACCAGAGCTGTGCTTCCTATCCTACAGGAATGTGGGAATGGGGACCCAGAATCTGGGAATTGGGGGGGCTGAGTGGCAGTGGGTGGGGCCAGGAAGGAAAACACTGCAGGATTCTGGGTGAGGTTGGGAAGAGGCCACAGCATCCCCCACCTGTGGCCACCTGGCCCTTCCAGGCCTGGCTCTGGGAGCTCTGGAGCATCGGGATTGGGATTGGCCCATGGGGGGCAGCGGGGTCAGGTACAAGCTGAGGTCAATAAATACAAAGGCAAGGGAGTTTTCCAGCTTTGGGCTGAAAGAAGGAAGATTTGGATTCGATTTTAGGAAGGAAATTCTTCCCTAGGAGGGTAGTGAGGCCCTGAATGGATTTCCCAGAGCAGCTGGGGCTGCCCCTGGATCCCTGGAAGTGCCCAAGGCCAGGCTGGATGGAGCTGGGAGAACCTGGGACAGTGGAAAGTGTCTCTGCCCACGGCAGGGGTGGGATGGGATGAGCTTTGAGGTCCCTCCCAACCCCAACCAGGCTGTTCCCAGTGCAGTTTAATAGGAACCAACTTAAATACCCCAACTTTGGGAGCTTGAACTGCTGTGTGGAGCCTGGAGAAAGGGAGGGATTATGGAAATCAAGAGTTTTGAGGCATTTTAGCTTTGGTGAAGGAATGAGGGGCCCCGAAGGCAGAGAAATGCCCTGAGGTGGCCAAGGGTGCCCCAGGGTGTCACCAGATCTGTCAATCCTGGTGACAAACCCATCCCTGGGGTTGTTTTCCTCCCTCTGCCCCAGTGTGGAATTTGGATGGTGCTTTCCTTGGAAGCTCTCTCAGAGCAAGGAAAGGGTTTGGCAACAGCAGTAAAGGGACCGATGGCAGCTGCTAAAACTGGGGTAGGGACACTTCCCTCCTGCTGGGCACATCCAAGGGGTGACTGCCAATCCCCTGGGAAGAGAACCTTGGAGAGGAAGGAGAAGGGAATGGGAGAGTCCCTAAAGTGCTGCGGTGGCTCCTGCTGTCACTGGGAATGGAGCTGTGAACTGGGATGGTGGAAAGCCAGGGGACAGCCTGGGCAGGACCCTCATCCTTCATCCCTTGCACGTGGGCTGCAGTTCAGGAGGAAGAGCTTCCCAGGTGCTTGGGATCCATGTCCATGCCATTCTCCTAGGAGCACTCCCCGGGGGCCCCGGGGCTGAGCTTGGGCCGGGTCCCGGTGTCCGGAGTCCCCGGAGCCCCCGGCTCATCCTGAGCCCTCCCGGGGCCGCCTCCGCTGGGCTCCGTGGGCCCCGAGCCCCGGGCGAAGAGCCGCGAGTTCCGCAGGGTGCTGGCAGAAACTGACACAAGGGGGAGGTTAAAACCCTTCCACCCATTCCCCCGTTCCCTGGGTCAGAGGGATCAAAGCACTTACGAGGCCTGGGCCGGGAGTGGACGGCGCTGATGATGGTGGGGATGGGCTGCTCCATGCTGGGAAGGGAAGGACACAGAGTGAGGACAGGGCTTGAGCTCTCCCAGAGGGGTGGGAAGGGCTGGGGTTTGGCCTGGGGGAGTTGGGATGGGGGTAGGACCAGGGTGGGCTTCAACAGCCCCTGGGCAATGCACCTAGAGAAGGTCTGGACCCTCAGCCTGGGGAGTCTGAGGAAGACTTGGGAGCAAGAAATGGGATTGAACTGCTGGGAACCACCAGGATTTGCTCCTTCTTTGACCAAACCTTCAGTACCCACCTCAGAACTTGGGATTTGGGCAAGCTGGGCTTTGGGAGGAGTCCCTGCCTGTGGAAGTGTCCCTGCCCATGGCAGGGGGTGGGACTGGGTTCCAAAGCATTCTGTGATTCCATGATGTCTCCATCCCCCCAGGTGTTCTGGTGTATTCCTTCCCCACCTGAGGCAGAGGAATCCTGGCTCACCTGTTCTCCTCCCCTTCCACGAGCTTCCTGTAGGTGAGGATCTCCACGTCCAGGGCCAGTTTGATGTTCATGAGCTCCTGGTACTCACGGACCAGGTGAGCCATGTGCTCCCTGCTGTGCTGCAGGGCCTCCTCCAGCCCGGCCACCTTGGCCTTGGCGTCCCTCAGGGTCCCCTCCCCCTGCTCACCAGCCTCACGGATGTGCTCCTCCAGGTACAGGCACTGGCATGTGGGAAAGGGAGCTGAGGGGGCTTGGGAGAGGGAATTCCACCCCGTCCTGTTATCCCACCCAGAAGACACCTGTCCTGTAATCCCAGCACACACGTGTCCCGTTATCCCACCCAGCACACACCTGTCCTATTATTCCCACCCAGCACAAACCTGTCCCATTATCCCAGCCCACACCTGTCCCATTATCTCCCCCAGATCACACCTGTCCATTTCCCCACCCAGCACACACCTGTCCCGTTGTGCCCCCCAGGACTCACCTGGCTCTTCTGGGACACGATGCAGGAGCGCAGTTTCTGGATGCGGATGTTGAGATCCGCGATTTCCCTCCGGCTGTCCAGGAGGTGCCCCCCAAAGGAGCCGGGCTGGAAGCTGCTGTCAGTGAGCTGTGAAGAGAGGGACAGGTGCCCTGGCATCACTGGATTACCTGGGCAAAGCTCTGGGGCTTGTTCCCATCCTCTCTGGCTGTGGCTCTGGATCTGGTGCCCTGGCATCACCTGGATTACTTGGGGAAAGGTCTGGGGCTCATTCCTGTCCTCTCTGGCTGTGCCAGGCTCACCTGGCTCCTGGGACCAGTCACATTCCTGCTCTTTGGAGAGCTGGAAGGACATTTCCATCTCCCATCACTGGGAGATGTGTTGGGTTCCTCCAGTGTGGAAAGCCCAGAATAACAAAACTCCAGATTTACTGTCCAGAGCTGATCATGGATAGTTCCTTGTCCCTCCCTCCATTCCCAGTCTGCCCCTCCCATCCCAATCCCTCCTGTCCTTCCCCTGCCTCTCCCAGCATGGAGCAGGGATCTGGTACCTTCCTCCGGGTCAGGGCCTCGGCCTCCTCCCAGCTGCGCAGGGCCAGAGCCTCGTACTGGGCCCTGACGTCCTCCACAATCCTGCCCAGGTCTGGCCGGGAGCAGCTGTCAATCCCCAGCACCACAGAAATGTCCTTGATTTCCGTCAGCAGCTCCTCCAGTTCCTGCAGAGCCACGAGACAACAGGGGAGAGAACATGGAGCTGGAAATTCATGGAATGGTTTGGGTGGGAAGGAACAGCAAAGCCCAGACCAGCCCACCCCTGCCATGGCAGGGACACCTCCCACTGTCCCAGGCTGCTCCAGCCTGGGCCTGGCCTGGGACACTGCCAGGGATGGAGCAGGCACAGCCTTCCCTGGGAAATCCATTCCAGAGCCTCCCCACCCTCACAGGGAAGAACTTCCCAGGATTTGGTCAAATCCAAGATTCCCAGTAGTCAGAGAGAGCTCCAGGTGGGCTGTGCTTGGCAGAACAGATTCCATGTGGAGAGGGGGACAATTCCCAAGTTTTCACTCTCTGGAATTGGGGATCTGGTATTATATGATCCATAAAATCCAGACTCAGCTTAAGTTGGGGTTTGGGATCTTTGTATCCAAACCGGCAAAATCTGGCAAAACAGTGCCCTTGGACTAGTCCAGGAGCAGGGAGAATCCTGGGATCCTTAAGGCTGGAAAAGACCTGTAGGATCTGGATTCCAACTGCTCCTCAGCAGTGCCAAGGCCACCCCTGACTGTGTCCCCAAGTGCCACATCCACACATTCCTTGGGCACTTCCAGGGACGGGCACTTCACCCCTGCCCTGGGCAGCTATGCCATGGCTGGACAACCCTTTCCAGGAAGGAATTTTCCCTAATATCCAACCTAAACCTCTCCTGGCATTTCCTCTTGTCCAATCGGTCATTCCCCAGGAGCAGAGCTGGAGCTGATCAATATCACAGATCAATATCCACTGATATCCACACTGAATGGGAGAGTTTTGGGAAAACAAAGGCAGTGTAGATCACTCCACAGTCTGGGGAGGCTGGAAAATGCCCTTTCCAAGCTCTGCTGTGGGATCCAGCAGGGCTGGGGCTGCTTCTTGTGATGGCAGAGCCTGATTTAGGGCTCCTCAGGGAACCAGGAACCTTCCCTGTGCACATCCAGGCTGGCAGAGCTGCTCCACTCCTCCATCCTGGGAATGGTCGTGTGGAGGGAGGCAGGAGCACCCCTGGGATTACAATCCACCAGGATATCTGCTCTGGGTAAATCACAGCTGGAGAATTCCCCTCCCTGAGTCTGGAAGAGCCCCTGGATTCAAGTTTGGATCCAGGCTTGGACCCAGGCTTGCACCCGGGTTTGGATCCAGGTTTAGATCCAGGCTTGCTGCTCCCTTATCTCAGGGGCAGCTCCTGGTTTGCACCAGGAATTCCTTCTCCTCCTCCCTCTCCTTTGTTCTCCCCTTTGTGCTCAGGTCCCTTTGGAGCAGGAATTGTGTTCCTTGATCCCTTCCCTTCCCTGGCTAGGCTCACAAAGGGCTCTGTGGCTGAGGGATAACACAGACACACCCCAAAAAACAGGATGATTGGGAGATTTTATCCCACTGCTGTTTAATCCGTGAGTTTCTTTGTTAATCTTGGAGTAGGCGAGAAAATTAGTGTTTATTTGGAATGTCAGATCACTTGGTGAATAAAACCCCCAAACTAGTCATTTATTAATGAGAATTAATAAATTATTTTCTCTTGATCCATTCCAAAAGCAAAGTTTACCTCATTTTCCCTCCCCTGGGAATGTGCCTGTACCTGATGTCATTGAATCCACAGAGAAGGTGAGACAGGAGAGGTTGGGGAGGAGATTGGGATTTTTACATTAATTAGGGGTTAAAAAGTGCAGCTTTTTATGGGACCCATGGGAAATCAGGTGGAGACCCTGGAGCAGGCCCTGATTTCCAAAAAAACTGGGCTAAAATTGCCTTGCATGAGGAATAATCTCATTTTAGAGCAGATCAGACTCCCTGGGCAGTTGTGCTGGGAGGCAGCTCCAACCTCTCCATGCCTCAGTTTCCCACATGGAATGTTCATAGTCCTCCACCAGGCACTGTAATTGTTTGGATTGCTGGAATTTCGATAAATCCTGAGTGTTCCCACACTGCTGATCCTGCTGGGTGACATTTTCCAGGCCTGAGTCAGTGTTCTGAAGGAGGCCCTTCCCCCTGGCTGCAATCATTCCTGGCTGGAGACCCCTGGTTTTCCTGGGAAAGGAGGAGGCTGGGCTGTGTTTCAGAGCAGCCAGGTTCTCCAGGTGTCCTGGGTTTTGGGTTCCTCCTGGAGTCTGAACATTGGGCTCACCTGGGCCGAGATCTGGGGCAAACCCCACCCCTGGGGACAGGAGCTGGGCCCCAACAGCCAGTTTGGAATGAGGTTGGAATTCTGGCTGTTCCAGGGGAGTCCCAAGCTCCCACAGAGGCTCTGGGGCAGAAGGAATGTTCTGGCCCCACTCCAATGTTGTTTTTAGGGGGAGGGATCAACTCCTCAGGTCCTGCCTGAGCACTGGGATGGCTGTGACACCCTGGCCAAGCTCCCACGTGGGTGGAAATCCAGAATCTGTCCCCAAAATGCTGTTTCCCCCAGCATCCCAGCCCTATCCAGGTGTGCTCCCACCTGCTCATAGATGGTTTTCTTCAGCTCCAGCAGCTCCTGGAGCCCTTTGAGCTTCACCTCCAGCTCCGTGCGGTGCAAGGTGCTTGCATCCAAATCCTGCAGGGGTGGAAAGGGATTCATCAGGGGTGGAAAGGGATTCCTCACTCCAAACCTGGATTTACAGCCAGTCATTCCCACTGCTCCCCATCCCAGGGAGTTCCAGACACGTTGGACAGGGCTTGGAGCACCCTGGACAGTGAAGGGAAGGAGTCTGCCCATGGGATGAGCTCCTTCCCACCCAACCCATTCCCAGATTTATTAACAGGGATGTCTGGAGCTCCTCTCCAGCTGGGGAGGCTCCTTTGAGAACCTTTTCCCTTTGTTTTGTAGGACTTGGTGGTGGAAGGGCCAGGCAGGGCTGGACCATCCCCTCCCAACTTTTGTTCCCCACAAAAGGCTCCACTTGAACACTTGGGAGCCACCCATGGAAGTGTCTGGGAATGCCCTTCCTGGGGAGTGTGCTAAGGAAAACATGGAATTAGCCAGGATGGGTATTTGTGGGGAACATTCCCTCTCTCCAACATCCTTATCCTGCCCCCAAATTGGGGGTTTTGATATAAAATCCCAATTCCAGCTGTTTCCCACCGGCTCCTGCTGGAGTGGGAGCTCTGCCCGGGGTTTGCCCAGGGCGTGGCCCCTCCGCAGGGAACAAAGGAAAACCTTTAAATCCTTTATCAATTCCAGCCTTTCCCAACCCTAATGGCACCCAGAGGGAACACAGGGAGGAGAGGGCAGCCAGGGAAGGGTTTGGAACCCTCAGGCCAGGGAAATCCCAGGATAGGGTATGGGGACAGAGTGCAGGGATGGGGATGCTCTGATCCCCAGCTGCTGCCAGGGGATTTTCAGGAGCCACTCCAGACTCACCCTCCTGTGGAATTGGGACTCATCCCCTCCCTGTCCTCCTCCAGACCTTGTTATCCCAAACCAGCTGAGCCTGGATCACCTCCAGGCCCTTCCCCAGCTGTGCAGGGCTGGGCAGAGCCAATCCAGTGGGAAATTCCCCTTCCCCTGCTGCTGACCTTTTTGAGCTCCATGAAGGTGAATTCCATCCCACTGCAGAGGCGAATTTCATCCTCGTACCTGCAGAGCACCCACAGCATGGGATCAACCACAGGGAAACTCAGAGACACTCAGAGTTGTCTTCAGACCCCCAAAATATCCCAACTCTCTGCTTTTCCTGCTTGTCCCCCCACCCTTGAGGCATTGAGTGAGAAGAAGCTGCCACATTCCAGCTGCCCTGGAACACCAGGAGCACTTTGGAGATGAAGAATCCCAGAGCAGAGAGGAGGGAGCTTTAACTGGGATTTCATTTGGGGGCTGGGCAGCCTCAGGTTCTTCACAAAGGGATAAGGGACAGGGGTGGGGATTGGGCTCTGCCCAAACTCCTCAATTTCACCCCAAACGTTCTGCTCACATTTCCTCAGTTTCACTTCCAGGGTCAGAGCCTTCCCAAGGGAAAAAACTTTGGCTTGTGGAAAATCTGAGATTTCTGGGCTGGTGTCATAACTCAGCCCAGGTGATTTGTGAAGGCACACAGGCAAAGGAATTCATGGGAAACTGCCCACGGAGTGGAAGGAAACCAGACTAGGATGGGGTGGAGTCCTGGGTGTCCCTGTGAAGAATGAGCCCTGCAGGTGTTTGAATCCAGGTGGGACAGGGCAGGCCCAGGAGCAAAGCCTCAGTCCAGGGGCAAATGGATGTGAGTGGGAATTGGGGAATGCTCCAGCCCTTGTTGGCTCCTGGGACAGGGGTGTGGTGGTCCCAAACCCCGGGAAAGCCACAGGGTCCATTTTGGGCCCAGCAGAGCTTGGTCAGAGCAGAACCATGGGAGGGGGTGGGTGTCTCCCCCAGCAGCTGGACACGTGTGGGAGCACTGGGAGTGATGGATCAGAGCAGGCTGAGCTCTCAGGGAGCTCCTGGCTCCCCTGCTCTTCCCTGATCCCTCAGGCTCCTCAGCCTAAGGGGCACATGGCATTCCATGGAATCATTAAGGTTGGAAAAGCCCTTGGATAGCATCGAGTCCAGCTGCTCCCCCAGCACTGCCAGGGCCAGCCCTGACCATGTCCCCAGGTGCCACATCCACACGGCTTTGGTGGCTCCACCCCTGCCCTGAGCAGCTGTGCCAGTGCCTGGACACCTTTCCAGTGAGGAATTTTTCCCAATATTCAGCTAAACCTCCCCTGGCCCAGCCTGAGGCCACTCCCCTTGCCTGATATTCCCTGGGAGCAGACCCCAACCCCCTCTGGCTGTCCCCTCCTGTCAGGAGCTGTGCAGAGCCAGAAGGTCCCCCCTGAGCCTCCTTTTCTCCAGGCTGAGTCCCCCCAGGTCCCTCAGGAGCTCTCTATCCCTTCCCCAGCTCCATTCCCAGCTCTGGTCACACTCCAGCCCCTCGGGGTCTCTCTTGGTGGAAGAGGCCCCAGAGTGACCCCAACTCCAGCTGTGAACTCAGACTTTCAGTGCTGCTGGGACACCAGCAAATGAACCTAATGGAAATCACCAAATGGGCCTAAGGGGAGCTGAGACCTTTGGGAACAAGGTAAAATGGGATCTCCCAAGAGACTGAGGACAGGAACATCAGGAATACAGCCCTGTGCTGCTGTTTGGGGTCTGGTGCATCCAGTCAAAGGCTCTCAGGAGCCCAGAAGGTTTTTGGGAGCATTCCCTGCCATGTACAAAGTGTGGGAATGGGGAGCAGATGCTGGGAAAGGGGGGAAGCCATGCTCAGGAGCTGAGCTGGGATTATCCAGAGCAGCTCCCTGGAGCTGCAGCTCCCTCACAAGGGGACAGTAAGGGCTGGGGTGTGTGACAGTCACAGCTTTGGGCACTGCTGGGGTTCCTCCTGAGTACCCCTTGGTGCTGAACTTGCCCTCTCCTTCCCTGCCTTTCCAAGGCTGGGCAGCAGGGGCTGATGGGATTTACCTGTCTGGGCTGTGCTCCTCACCTGGGATGTGAACCTGGAATGCTGAAATGGGCCAAGCTCAGTGCCTGTCTGCAGCTCCCCTTCCTCCTCCTCACACTCAGCTCAGGCCCAGTGTGCCCCACTCTATCCCAGTCTACCCCAGTGTGCCCCAGGCTGTCCCAATGTGCCCCAGTCGGTCCCAGTGTATCCCAGTCCGCACCAGTCTCTCCCAGGCTGTCTCAGTCTGTCCCAGTCTCTCCCAGTGTGCCCCAGTCTGCCACAGCCTCTCCCACTCTGTCCACTCCCTCCCAGTGTGTCCCAGTCTCTCCCAGTCTGTCCCAATGTGTCCCAGTGTGTCCCAGTCTCTCCCAGTCTGTCCCAATGTGTCCCAGTGTGCCCCACTCTGTCCCAGTCTGTCCCAATGTGTCCCAGTGTGCCCCACTCTGTCCCAGTCTGTCCCAATGTGTCCCAGTCTCTCCCAGTCTGTCCCAATGTGCCCCAGTCTCTCCCAGTCTGTCCCAATGTGCCCCAGTCTCTCCCAGTCTGTCCCAATGTGCCCCAGTCTCTCGCCACCCCGGGCTCTGTCAGAACCCCGCTCCCAGCAGAGCAGAGCTGCCCCAGAGCTGCCCCAGAGCTGCCCCAGAGCTGCCCCAGAGCCGCCCCAGAGCTGCCCCAGCCGGCCCAACGCGCTCCTGCCACGCTCCAGGCCCGTGACTCACCCCGGGCTGGGGATGGAGCATTCCACAGGCACATCCCAGCCTTTATCTGTGGGAGATGATCCCGGGGCACTGCAGGAGGGCAAACCCAGCCCTTCCTGCACTTGGCACACTTGAGACAGCATCTGCTCACCCCAGGCTCCTTCCATAGAGCAAAATCCAGGGAAGCAGCTCTCAGGCAGGCTGTGCTCCCTCCTGGATGTGCCTGTGCCCTCTCCATCCATCCATCCATCCATCATCCATCCATCCCTCTGGCATTGCTGCTCCATGGCAGACTCCTTTGAGGAGAAGGTGGGAGTGTCCCAGTGGGTCCCATCCAGGTGGGTTTGGGAAGCAGTTCCTGACTCAGGATGAATTCAGGGCCTCATGGGGGGATTCTCCCAGGCACATTTTCCATCCTGGAGGATTTGGGGTGTTCCCATGCCCATGGGGTGTTCCATCCAGAATGCCACAGCCTGGCTGAGGGCACCACTCCAGTGGGAAATCCAACTGGTTCTTTGTTTTTGCTTCCCCAGAATTCCCTGGGGAAAAGAAACCTCCTGGATTTGCCTGGTTTACCTGGAGATTTGCTCGAGAAATGTCCCTGGGCTGGGCCAGGACTGGATGGGGCCTGGGAATTCTCTCCCTGTGAATGAGTTTTGAGGGGCGAAGCACCTCAATTGTGTCCTATCCACTTGTCCAAGTCACTGGGAAAGTCACAAGAAATCCAATGGGGAGAACCCTTGGGCAGCACCTTCATCCCCAAGAAATCAGGTTGGAAAACCCTGGAGTGTCAGGAATTCTGCAATTCCTGAGTGCAGATCTGAGCACAGACTGGGGCTGCCCCATCCCTGAAGTGTCCAAGGAGTGGGGACACCCTGGGAAAGTGGAAGTGTCCCTGCCCATGCCAAGGCCCCTTCCCACCCAAAATCCCAAAAATCCCATCCCATCTGGGCTTCTGCTTCCTCAGAGAAGGGCCAGGTGCTCCCTGCAGGGATGGCAGCCCCTAACCTTTGCATTATCCAAACAAACAGCAGGTAGGCACCTCCCATGAGGAATTTAGGACTTTTTAGGCAATTTAGGGTGTCATTTGAAGGACTTCTGGGAGGATGATTTCAATGTAAGGTGAAGAATCAAACTCCTGGTTCTTATTCCTGTCAAATTCCTCACAACACTCCCTGTCCTTGGCACTGCTGAGGCTCCTGGAATCCTGGGCTTTGGGTACCTTGCAAGAAAGACCCTGAGGGGCTGGAGAGAGTCCAGGGCTGGGAATAGAGCTGGGGAAGGGCTGGAGCACCATGGAAAGGTCTGGAGAACTCCTGAGGGACCTGAGGGGGCTCAGCCTGGAGAAAAGGAGGCTCAGGGGAGACCCTGTGGCTCTGCACAGCTCCTGACAGAAGGGGACAGCCAGGGGGGATTCAGGATCCACTCCCAGGGAACAAGGGAAAAGTTCCATCAGAGGAGGTTTAAGTTGGATATTTGGAAAAAAATTCCATGGAAAGAGCTGTCCAGCCCTGGCACAGCTGCCCAGGGAGTCCCCATCCCTGGAAGTGTCCAAAACCCTGTGGATGTGACACCTGGGGACTTGGCGTCAGTAGTGACCACAGTGGTAGGGGGTTGATGGATGGACCTGATGATCTCCAAGGGCTTTTCCAAGCTGAGTGATCCCATGATTCCGACCTGCTCTGAGCTGATTAAGGCATTTCACTGCTGGGTCTTCATTAGAAGGAGCTGACAGCCCTTCCCTAATTTGCAGCCACCTGGAGCAGGGCTTAAGGAGCTGGAGAATCCTTGGACTGAACTCCTTGGAGAGTTTGTGCCTCACCTCAGGAGTGGATTTGGATCCCAGCAGGGATTTCTGCCCCCCCCCAGTCCCTGGGCACCACTTTGGGTTGGACAGTCTCTGCACAGCCCAAATCCCCACGGGAGCCTCCAGAGCTCCAGGAAGGTGCTGGGTGCCAGTGGGAGGGAAAGGAGCTCATTTGGGATTCTCCTGCGGGATGCAAATGAGCCCCATAATGAGGGAGGCATTGTCTGCTCCCCTATGACCGGGCATGGCCCTGCTGCTCTCTCTTATCTGCTCATCTCATAGCTCTCCAGAGATAAGAGGAGCTCCCCAGAGATAAGAGGCAGCTGCACCTCCCCGACCTTTGGCTGCCTCCCTATTCCTGGTCAGGACCATTTGGGGCACAATTTTGACCTTTTGGTCAAAGCAGAGTTTGGCAGAAGGGGGAAAGGAAGAGATCCCACAGTCATGGAATAGAATATTCCTTCTTTACGAAGGAATTCCTCCCTGTGAGGGTGAGAAGGCCTGGAATGGATTTCCCCGTGGCTGCCCCATCCCTGGAAGTGTCCAAGGCCAGGCTGGATGGGGCTTGGAGCAGCCTGGGACAGTGGGAGTTGTCCCTGCCCATGGCAGGGGTGGGATGGGTGTGTGTGAGCCTGGAGAGGAAAAAGCTCCAGGAAGAACTTTGAGCCCCTTGCAGTGTCTCAAGAGACACAGGGGAGCTGGAGAGGAACTTGGGACAAGGGATGGAGGCAGAGGACGAGGGGAAATGGCTTCCCAGAGGGCAGAGATAGGTGTGATATTGGGAAGAAATTCCTCCCTGTGAGGGTGGGGAGGCCATGGAACGGATTTCCCCATTGCTGCCCCTGGATCCCTGCCCAAGGCTGGACAGGGATTTGAGTGGAAGGTGTCCCTGCCCATGGCAAGGGTGGCACTGGATGATTCTAAAGGTCCCTCCTAACCCATTGAGTGAGGATGAATATCCAGAGTTGGAAGACACCACAGGGATCATCAAATCCAACTCCTGGCCCTGCCCAGAGCACCCCAAAATTCCCACCATGTTGTTGAGAGTGTTGTTTTGTGTACTGAGCAGCCTGGTCCAGAAATCACTTTGGGGACAAAGTTCTGGCTTGTGCTAATTTTGTGGAGAATAAACATTCCCTGTTTTCATGGCTGTCCCTCCAGCAATGCCATTCCCTGAGTTGTTCTCTGGCAGAGGCTCCTCTCAGACCGTGCTCTCCTTGGAATTTCATTGTTCCAGCTTTCCTTTCACCTCTCATTAACCAGCTGTGATCCTAAATTCCCAAGTCCATCCTTCTGTGCACACCAAAGCAGGAATATGTTCCTGGGCATCTCAGGCAGGCTGTTACCTCAATCCCACAGGGCTGTTCCCTGTGCTCAGCTGAATCCCCCTGGCTATGGACAGACAGAGGGACAGGGACACCTACTTGCTCCGGAAGGCGTCCATGGTGCTCAGCACCTTCACCAGCTCCAACTCCAGGTTCTCCTGCTCATAGTTGAGCGCCTTCATCTCCTGGTTCATTTTGCTCACGTACTGCTCATAGATGGCCTTGATGTCCGAGTCAGAGTGGGAATTGTCCTGGTCCTTCAGGAAGTTCCACCTGGTCGTCAGGATCTTGTTCTGCTGCTCCAAGCTCTGGACCTATGGGAGAGTTTTCAGAGTCGTCAGTGACACTGAGGACCACAATCAAAGCATGCCAGGGCAGAAGATGTTTGAGACTTTCAGAACCAGCAGTTTTCCAGGGAAGAATGAGAAATCCCTTCAAATTAGGCCTGAGGATGGAGGGTTATGGAATCGTGGAATGGTTTGGGTTGGAAGGGACATTAAGATCACCCAGGTCCATCCCTTGGCATAGGCAGGGACACCTTCCTCTTTTAGGGGACTTCTAGGGGGTTTTCACGTTACCCACTAATTAATTTCTCAGTAGAACATGGTGACATCAAAATAAACACAGTGGCATTTGAATAATCATAATAACATCAAAATAAACATGGTGACATCAAAATAAACAGTGATGTGACAGTGGTCACAGGGGTCTTAGGATGAGGGAAGAGACGAGGATCTGACTCCATGTTTCAGAAGGCTTGATCTATTATTTTATGATATATATTACATTAAAACTATACTAAAAGA
>JAWWMR010000103.1:2503945-2517853 GCA_035047985.1 Basileuterus tristriatus | reverse complement strand
CATCTTGTCCCCATAACCCCCATACCAAAAATCCTAAAATCTACATTTTCACCCTGTGATAATTTTATTATTATACTGTTCAAACTTCTGTGACTTTCAGGTCCTCATACAAAGTTGGCAACTTGCTCCAGAGGTCAAAATCAAATCCCCAGGTGTTCTGGGCTGTGTGCCAGGGGTCTCAGAGCCCCCTGGCAACTCTGGACACCCAGAGGGATGCACTGAGTTCCAACAATCTCTGGGTTCAGTCTGGCCCTGGAGCAGCTCCTGCTGCTGAGATTAAAATGCTGAGATAAAATCCCTGATTGGGGTGACAGGTGGGATGGCCCAAATCCCAGATTTGGGAGCTCGGTTCTCCCGAGCTGGGAGAACCCCCTGCGAGCTGGGTTGGCCCCTCAGAGGCAGGGATAACTCTGGGGTTAAGCAGCTGTAAAATCCTTGTAAAATCCTTGTTCTTTGTTTGCTCTGCTCCCATCCCTCCAGTGCAGCCAGTGACTCACGGGGCAGAGGCGTCGCTCCTTCCCCAGCCCCTCTGCTCTTCTTCTCCTTCTCCTGCCCCAAAGTGGGATCTGGGTTCTCAGCTTGGGGCTGCTTTGGAAAGGTCCTTCAGCCTCACATTGTGACCAGTCAAATCTCCTAAATTCCTGAGGTACTTAAGAAATACGTAGAAATACAAGAAATACATGGAAAACATCTGAGGTGAACAAACCCTTGGTCATCCCTCATTCTTATGGATATGGGGGTGCCACCTCTGGAATCCTGGCTGATCCTGTCCACTCTCTGGAGCAGGAGGACAGTTTGCCCTGAAAATGATGGAGTTTTTCCAAGATTCCAAGGAATGTTTGGAGCCACATATTGGTGACATGTCCCTTGGTGATTTGGGGAGTGAAGAAGATGACACCAGTTCTACTCCTGTCTTTCCCACAGCCTTCCTGCAGGACAGTTTATCTCTGAGTTCCTTTTCCATGGGCAACAAATTCCTTTGATTTTGCCAAAGACCCTGGAATTCCCTCCTGGTGGCAGAGGGAGAGGAGCTGCTCCATCCATGTTTCTGTACTCTGTGGGAGATGCTGAGACCCCAGGTCCTGGACTCTGTGGGAGATGTTGAGACCCCAGGTCCTTGCCCCTATTCCCTTTGCCAAGGGCTGCACAAAGGGAATTGGGATGGCTGCTGATGGGAACTGAGCATTCTGGGGGGAATGAGACCCTTCCAGGATCCTTCCTGGATTCAGGAATGGGATCCACTGCTGGAAAGTGTCTTTGTGTCAGTGAGTCTGCCCAAGGAGAGGAAAGAGGACTTTGATAAGAGCATTTTTGGGATGACTGCTGGATCATCTCCCTCCTTGCTCTGTTTCTTGGACCATTCCCTCTGACCTGGGCATGACTCAGGCCCCAGACACCTGCAATAACCCTGAGCTCTGTCATCCTGGCTTTATTCCAGCTCCCATGAGCTGTGTTCCCTCAAAGTGACCTCACAGTTTCACCTGCTCAGGAAAGACCCTCTGAGCTTGGAGCTAACGGGAGCAGGGACATGGGAGGAGCTGCTGGGGCCATGTGGGATCCAGGAGGGACAAATCCAGCCAGGGATCCCTAGTGGGGACACGGGACCATCAGGAGCATCCTCACCTTGGGAAGGTTACCTGGAGAAATATGGATGGAGAAAGGAGAATTTCCTAACGATTCTGTGGTTTGGGGCAGATCAGCCTGGATTGTGTCACTTCACAAAGATCCTGAGGGGCTGGGGTGAATTCAGAGTGGGGATCAGGGCTGGGGAAGGGCTGGAGCAGCAGGGAGGGGTCTGGAGAACTCCCAGGGGACCTGGGAGACTCAGCCTGGAGAAGGGAGGCTCAGGGGGGACCTTGTGGCTCTGCACAACTCCTGAGAGGAGGAGACAGCCAGGGCAGTGTTGGGCTCTGCTTCCAGGGACAGGAGGAGAGGGAACGGCCCCAGGCTGGGCCAGGGCAGGCTCAGGGTGGACATCAGGAGGGGTTTTCCCATGGGAAGGGTGGTTGGCCCTTGTCAGGGGCTGCCCAGGTAGGTTTGGGGTGCCCATCCCTGGAGGTGTCCAAGGAAGGCCTGGATGTGGCACACAGTGCTCTGGGCTGGGGACAAGGTGGGGATTGGCCACAGCTGGGATTTGATGGTTCTGGGAGGACTTTTCCCTCCTCAGGAGTCCTGGGATTCTGTATTTGGAGCTCAGGGTGTCTGGAATCTGCTCCGTCCATGGGAGGATTCACAGTTTCCACCAGATCAGCCCCTAGAACCTGAGCAGACCAACAGACTCCAAAGTCAAATGGAATTTTGTGAGGAGAGAACAGGAGTTTTCCCTCCTCTCCTGAGATGTTTTCCAGAAACTGAGCCCAGCATTCCCAGCACTGGCAGTTTCACCCAGCACTGAGAATTTAAGTTTTAATTTGTTTGTTTGTTTTTCCTTAAGGCTTTGGCTGTGGGAGGGACTCTCAACTTTCATGTCAAAATTATCCAGGTGATGATGATTATCCATAATTATAACTATATGCATCCGTATTCCTTCAATTTTTCTTGTAATCACAAGGTCTTGTAATTTAGGGGGAAAGGGGGAAAACCAGCTTTAGGCTCTTGTCCAATGAGCTGGAGAGGGGGAAAGTGCATAGCTGGGATACTAGTGTTGCTGGCTGGGGGTCTGTGTACAAATCACAAACAGCATGGGATTGCTGAGGAAAGCATCTCCAGCTGTTTATTTCAATTTTTTTTATCAGTCTCATTACATGGTGATGACAATGGAAAGCTGCCAGCAGCTCATGTCCCCAGCAGCAGACCAAGAACTCAATGTTACAACTGACTTAAAAGTTTTCTGACCAATCACACAAAGCAAAAGCACATAGACAGTAGTTCTATCCAACCACTCTAAGCACACGTACCTTTAAACAATGCTCGCTTATTTTGAATACAATACCTGCTTGAGTCTTTAAACACAATGCACAGAGCTCCATTATTGAGCTTTAAACTTCCTAATATCTCGCTAGATATTCTTTTCTGTGGCTTGGGGAGTTATTCTAACCAAGGGTTAATACACAGACAATTGTTCTATTTGTCCTTACTGTTCTATTTTTTATATAATTTTTCTGCTGACCTA
The DNA here is from genome assembly GCA_035047985.1 of Basileuterus tristriatus. Taxonomy (NCBI): domain Eukaryota; kingdom Metazoa; phylum Chordata; class Aves; order Passeriformes; family Parulidae; genus Basileuterus; species Basileuterus tristriatus. The sequence continues at coordinate 2,514,741 of JAWWMR010000103.1, read as the reverse complement.
TCTCATGGCTACTGCTTAGCTTTAATCACAGTTCTGCTGTCTCTGAGCCTGCCTTTTACAGCTTTCCCAAACCCTTTTGTTTTTAAGGATTCCCACACCTGGGACACCTTCCCCATGTGTCAGGCCACGCTCCAGGTCCCTGGGAAGGATCCCTGGGAGGGATCCCAGTCTGGGCTGGGTTCCCTGGTGTGTCCAGGAGCTCCTGGCAGTGGGCAGAACTGTGGGGGTGGAAAAGCTCTTCTGCAAAGAGGGCAGGAGGAATGTGGGGCTCCATCCATGGGGGAAGGGCAGCCCCATCTCTGCACTGAGCACCTGGAAGGGGCTGGGGGGAGAGATTCCAGCAGGAGGAACTCCTTGGTGCGGTCCAAGCTGTTTGTAGAATCATGGAGAAACCTGAGATAGAAGGAACCCATGAGGATCATAGATTCCAGCTCCTGACTTTGCACAGGACACCCCAAAATCCCCCCAGTCCCCAAATCCCAATCCTGAGCACGTTGTCCAAAGGCTCCTGGACCTCTGGCAGCCTTGGGGCCGTGACCATTCCTGGGGAGCCTGGGCAGTGCCCAGCACCTCTGGGTGAGGGATCTTTCCCAATACCCAACCTGGCCCTCCCTGGCACAGCTCCAGCTGCTTCCTGGTACCTGTCCCTGGTCCCAGTTCCTGGCAGTGCTGGTGACTGGTTTTGTGCTGTATCCAAACATTTAGGATTTTGGCTGATAGCTCTTTTGGGTTGCAGCAAACAGGACAAGTGTGGCCAACTCTGAGCTCCAAGAGCTGTTTCCCAGGGATGGATTTCATGGCCAGCAGCTTCCAGGAGTGGCCAAGAGCTGAGCCAAGAACTTCCCAACCACAGCAGGGTGGGCAGAGCCAGAGGAGAGGTGAGATGCAGCTCCTGGAGGGAATTAGGAGCTTATGGGAAGCCTTGGGAACACAGAGCTGGATCTGTCACCCCAAGCAAGCTGAGACATTGCCCTGGGCACCTGAGGGGCCTTGGGGCTCATGGAGAATGATGAAAGATTTAGGAAAATTTCCTCCCTGTGAGGGTGGAGAGGCCTTGGAATGGATTTCCCAGAGCAGCTGTGGCTGCCCCATCCCTGGAAGTGTCCAAGACCAGGTTGGACAGGGCTTAGAGCAGCCTGGGACAGTGGGAGGTGTCCCTGCCCATGGCAGGGGTGTCACTGGCTGAGCTTGAAGGACCCTTCCCACCCAAACCATTCTATGATTCCGCGATCCCATGATTCTGTTCCTACTGGTCCCTGTGATAATTCATATTTGGGTTTGCTGTGTTGCAGTGGGAGGAATGCCTGGATGAGGAATGCCTGGGTGAGGAATGCCTGGATGAGGAGCTCCTGGAAGCCTTGGAGCTGTTTGGGTGAGCCCAGACCTGGCCACCTCTGGAAGAGCCCTGATTCCTGTCCCAGTGCAGGGCTGGAAAAGTGGGGGGGAAAATGCACTCTCCATGTGTAAATCCATGTGAAGTTGCAGCCTGAACAATCCACTGGCCTCTGCCAAAGGCTCTGGAGCAGGGAGAGGCCATGGCAGGGAATTCGGTCCTTGGAAAAGTCACATCACAGAATGTGAGGATTTTGGCCCATTCCATTTATGTGGGATGAAGCTGGAGGCTGTGACTGGGATGATGGAAGGTGTCCCTGTCCAGGCCAGGGGATTGCACTGGATAAACCCTGGGGTCCCTTCCAACCCAAACCATTCCCTGATTCCCATCAATGGGGGAATCCCATCAGGCTCACAGGAATCCCTGCAGTGCTTGGGCAGGGGCAGAAAATGAAAGCAGGCAGCGTTTAAGGGACATCCAATGGGACACAGGCCCCCGAGTGCTGCCGGGAGGGAGGCACCAACCTTTGGAACAGACCATCCCTGTGCATCAGCAGCTGTTGCCAGGCTGGAAAGGGCACTCCCTGTCACCGGGCTCTGCACTGGAGCTGCGTCATTCCATTGACTTTATGGCCCAGTGACACAGGAAATGGGCCTGGAATCCATAAAATCCTGATAAACCCGATAAACCTCATCCCGATAATCCTCCAGTTGTGGAATATCCTGAGCTGGATCCCCAGGATCATCGAGGCCAACTCCTGCCTGGTGACATCCAACACCTGCCTTTGGGATGCAGGAGAACAAGTTCCCTCTGACCAGTCTCTGCTCACATGAATTATGATCAGCTGGAAATTTTGGTTAATGAGGCTGCTTTGATCCTGGAAGGGGATCTGGGTTCACAGTGTGGGGAGATCTTCAGGATCTTGGGAAAGGTGCTGTTGTGTTCCCGTTGATTTTGGGTGGGTTTAGCATGAATAAGAGCTTGGCAGTGCCATTGGATGTCAGGAGAATGTCTTGCGATGTCATGAGGAATTTTTCCAGGGAGAGGCTGGTGAGGCACTCCTGTGGTGGAGTCCCCATCCCTCAAGGTATCCAAAGAATGTGGCACTCAAGGCTGTGGTGGGGATTGGTCACAGCTTGAACTCCATGATCTGGGAGGGCATTTCCAGCCTCAGTGATCCTGGGATTCTGACAGTCCCATCCTGGAGGTTTCCATCCCCCAGAGCCTCCTGCTTCCTGAGCCCGGAGATTGATCCCAATATCCCAAATCCATCCCCCAGCCACGAGGCCACACAGGCATTGGGAGGCGTTGGAACAATAGATGTGGGATCCAGGGCCAGAGCCCTTTGGATCAGGAACCACCAGCAAGGCCTGTGCAAACAGAACCTATGGACGCTCCTGCTCCCGAAAGCTTTCAACCCAAACACGGAAATCCAGGCAGGCAGCAGGAGGGATCCCCTGGGATAGCACAGGAGCTGAACCCACAAGAACACACTCCCAACACATAATTTCACTCACTTGCAAAGGTTTTCCTCTTCCATTACAATATTTGAGTTTGTTAATTTTTTTTTTTTTTTTGGCACTTTCCAGCTGGAATTGCAAGCCTGGCTTGTTTTCCCAAGGGTTCGTGGAGGGATTGGTTATTTGTGGGGGTTTGGCTGCTGTGGGAGTGTCAGAGCCAGCCCTAGGTGTGCAGGGCCAGGGGGGATGTGACTCCCAGCATGGAAGGCAGGGAAATCACTTCCCCAAAAAGCCAAAAGTGAGCTCGGTGTCACCAAACCCCAGTCCCTGGGGTCACTCACTAGGGCTGCAGGAATTTACCGGTCAGAGCAGTTGTGGAACAACCCCGGGTTGCCATGGAACAACAACACAACAAACCCTGGGACACCTCTGGTGGCCACGTGCTTCAACCTGGCTCAAACAGGGAATATCGACCTGGCAGGGGGGGAAGGGAGCAAAACTGGGCACAGCAAGCAGGGGATGAGGCTCCTGCTCCCACCTGGATTGCTCGTGGTGCAGGGAAGGAGGGTTGGAGCTGGGTTGAAGATGGGCTCACCCTCACCCAAATCCAGGGTGAAGTCCAGCTCCCCAGTGCCAAACTGGGATTCCTGGAGGCTGCTGGGAACAGCTTTGCCTTTGTGGCCAAAGGTTGGGATTCACCTGCCTGGATTGCTCCTCCTGTGCCTCTCGTGTTGTGTAGAAGTCCCTGTGTGGTGATCCAGGCTGGAATCCAGCCTGCTAACAGGCAGAGCTGGGTGGGAATTCTTGCCTGACTGTCAGTCCCACACTCAGCTTCCAGCCCTGCTTTCTCAGGACATCCCAGCACTGTTCCAGCCTGGCTGTGTGAGGCTGACACTGCCCTGTTCCCAGCTGTGCATGGATGGATGGAGGGATGGATGGATCCCTGAGCTGCAGGGCATGTCTGTTACACTCCACTTCGTTCATACTCAATGGATTTTTTTATAATCCCAGGATCAATTAGGCTGGAAAAGACCTCTGAGATCATCGAGTCCAACCTGTGATGGTGGGAGCCAAGCCAGGTGCAGGGCTGGCAGGAATCCTGCAGGAAACCAGCCCCATCTCTCTCTTCCTGGATCGAATTCCCCTTTTTCTCTCTTTAAAAAGAGAATTTACCTGCAGCAGCCAGGCTTCTCCTCACCCCCCAGAGCAGGACAGGTGGATTTTGAGCAGGCTGAGTTTGCAGCCAGTCTTATCTCCCTGTCCTGGGGACAGAAAAGCTGAAGGGTGACACTTTCAGGCCAGACTTTGAAATCTCCTGGGGAATTTACAACCTGATAGTGAAGGGTTGAGGCCCTCTGGGATTATTTGGAAATGGTGAAAACCCTGAAACCCTTTTTTTTTTTTTTCTCTGCTTTTTCTTCATAGAACTCCAAAAATTCAAGCAGGGACCCAGAATATTCAGCCAGGATTTTCATCCTGTCTCCTTTTAGTGTGGACTAAATCTTGGGTGAGATGCAGGTCTACTAACCCACCTCGGTTTTAAGGATTTATTTGAGGGATTAGCAGGAGAGGAAGGGCAAACATATCCCCCTGGAAAGGCAGGCTCTGGGTACTGCTGGCAGTGCCCTGGTTTATATTAAACAGCCAGGACCTGGCGCTGGGGCCCCTTTATCAGCTTTGGGCCGTGCCCAGGGAAGAACCCGCCTGCAGGACTTCCAAATCCTTCCAAATGTGTGTTCCCTGTGCCCCCCGGCCATTGCAGCACCCGTCCGGGCCGGGGAATCCTCCCAGCAGGATCGGGGAGCAGGGCTGGGGCTCAGCGCGCGCACAGGTGGCGGAGGAGCGGAGCGGGGACAGCGCCAGGTGTGCCCTGTCCCTTCCCCGCGGCCCTTCCCTCCTGCGCTGGAGGGTGGGAATGCAGCCAGGCACACCCAGCTCCGAGCCGTAAAATGATCCCCGCGGTGCCCTTGGGCCAAGCCCAGCTTTTCTAACGGATAAAAGGGGAAGCAGCGGGAGCGCTCTCACACCGCTGGGCTCCAGCGCAGCTTCTCGAGCTTTGCAGGAGCAAAGAGGCACCCCCGGACCGTCGCTCGGAGCAGCATGTCCCGCTCGGTGACCTTCAGCTCCCGCTCGGCCGCCGGGCCCGCGCTCAGCCAGGTGCGGGTCAGCTCCGTGTCCTCCAGCCGCAGCTCCGGGCTCGGCCGCGCCGGCGGCTTCGGCAGCGCCAGCCTCTACAGCCTGGGCTCGGCCGGCAAGAGGGTCAGCCTGGGAGGGGGCAGCTCCTTCAGCGTCCGCTCGGGCTACGGCTATGGGGGAGCCGCCTTCGGGGGCAGCCTCAGCCCCGGCGGCATCCAGGAGGTCACCGTCAACCAGAGCCTCCTGACGCCCCTCAACCTGGAGATCGACCCCAGCATCCAGAGGGTCCGCAAGGAGGAGAAGGAGCAGATCAAGACCCTGAACAACAAGTTCGCCTCCTTCATTGACAAGGTGAGGGCTTGGGCTGGCTGGGAGCTCTGGGGGTGCTGAACAGTTGGTGGGACCCAAAATTGGTTTAGTCACGAACGGAGTGAGGATCAGTCCTGGAGAACGCGGTGGGATTTGCCCACTGCAATCAAATAATTCTTATTATTCGTTCTATTAAAGCCCTGCTGGCATTGCTGACAGAGCAGGTCGCCTTGCTCGGGCTGCCTTTGCAGCCCTGATTTACCTGGGATTGCCCAAATGGGGGTGCAGGCTTTGCACCCCCACCCCAGCACCAAATCTGGGGAGGAAGAGGCTCCTGGAGGGAGCTGTCTCAGGAGCAGATGGAACCAGAGACTGTCCCAGGAGAGCAGATGGAACCAGAGCCTGCCCTGGGTGTTTATGCTGCTCTGCACATCTTGGCTCTCTTGCACTAACTAACCTTGTGTAAATCCAGCTCTGGAATCCCCAAAATGTGAGGAATCCAGTCCTGGAGTTGGAGCAATTGGAGGGTTTGATGTCTGCGGCAGGTTTCTGTCAAGTGTCAGCCCAGCAGAATCTGCTTTTCTTGAATTCCTCCAAAGCCTCAAAGTCACAAACCAGGTCCCAGAGCAGCCAAGCTGCTCAGCATGGTCTCCATGACCCTCCTCCGGTGCTTCCCATGAACACCCAAATTCCTGGGTGCCACCCAAATTGCCACCAGCAGCCCAGTCCTTCCATCCCCTGCAGTGTCAGCTCCCCTCTCTCCCACCATCCCAAATGACCCCTGCGTTCTCTCCCAGGTGCGATTCCTGGAGCAGCAGAACAAGATGCTGGAGACCAAGTGGAGCCTGCTCCAGGAGCAGAAGACAACGCGGAGCAACATCGCTCCCATGTTCGAGACCTACATCAGCAACCTGCGGCGGCAGCTGGATGGGCTCCTGGCCGACAAGGGGCGCCTCGAGGGAGAGCTCAAGAACATGCAGGACCTCGTGGAGGACTTCAAGACCAAGTAAAGTATCAGTGTCCCCCTGATATCGGGGTGGTGGAGCTGCTGGCTGGGCCAATGGCTGGGCATGGATATCCCTGGCTTTTCTGCCAGGGAGGAGATGTTTTCTGGCCTGGAATGAGGTGTTTAGTCCAGGTGTTTAGCTAGGCATGGATGTCCCTGGTTCCCCTGCCAGGGAGGAGATGTTTTCTAGCCTGGAATGAGGTGTTTAGTCTAGAAAACCTTCCTGGATCCTCTTTGCTCACTGTTTCTGGCACCTTGTTCCTACATGGGCTAGTGCCTCCATCCTCTTGGCTTTGCTCAGGCTTGGAAGTGGCATTCTGGGGCCTCCTCAGGGCTGAAGGTGACATTCTGGGGCCTCCCTGGGTTGGAAGTGGTGCTTTGGGGCCTCCTCAGCGTCAGAAGTGGCTCTTTGGGGTGGCTGGAGCCCCAAGAGTTCCACAGGAGCTCCTGACTGGTTCCCTGGGCAGGGAATGGAGCAGCTGCCCTGCAATTCTTCAGTGACTTTTCAGTGTCACCTGGGAGGAGCCCCAGAAGAAAGGTGGCCTTTGTCCCAGCCCGGCCCAGCCCAGCAGGGAAATGCCTCTGAAAAGGGAAGAATAGGACGGAGCTGGCAAACTGGATCAGGCAGGAACTGCAAACAAACAGAGCAGATAATCCCCAGGGTGTGTTTAGGGAGGGTCAATACCCAGAGATTCCCAAAGAGCTGCTTGGGAATGATGTTGCCCCCAGCCCTGCCTGGTTATTCCATCCACAGTCAGCCTGAGAATCTCTGCAAGAGCTGGTTTGCAGCCAGTGGGATTAAATCCCAAAATTTAGTTACATTTCCCATGGATCCAGTTCTGTTCTCATGGATTTATTCCTTTAGGCTACAGATCCATGAAAAGCCAAACCCTCTGTGTGCAGATGGAAGGGAAGCAGGAATTAGGAGCTGAGGGAGTGAGGATGCAGTAACTAGAATGCAGCACCTGCTGCTTCCCATTTGTATGGAGAAAATCTCAGTCATAGATGGAAAACCTAAACCATTATGTGCTCTGGGGGTGCCTGTGGCCTTTTTTCCATAGGTTTGGTTTCCACAGGAATTCCCAGGTGATATTTAGGGGAGGAAAGGCTCCAGGGTTGACACCAGCCCCTAACTCAGGAATTGCAGTGGGAGAGGGTGTGGAGCCAGCTGGGGCCATGCTGCCCGTGGGGCTCAGTTCCAAGGACCATCCTGGGCTTTCAGAGGGGTGTTGGGACAGTATTGAACAATTTAGGGAGAAATTCCTCCCTGTGAGGGTGGGGAGGCCCTGGAATGGATTTCCCAGAGCAGCTGTGGCTGCCCCATCCCTGGAAGTGCCCAGGGCCAGGTTGGACAGGGCTTGGAGCAGCCTGGGATAGCAGAAGGTGTCCCTGTCGTGGCAGGGGTGGGAATGGCATGGGCTTTATGGTCTCTACAAACCCAAATAATTCCAAGATTCCATGCTTTACCAGCTCATTGACCAGCTTGGTGGTGATCCATTCTGGAGGAATTCACTGTTTTTACCTCTCTGTGCCGATCCCTGGTGCGCAGAGGTGGCGCCTCTGCGTCACTTCCCGGGATTTACTCCTCTGGAATTGCACTGGCAGCTCAGTGACCTCCAGAGGGGCAACGTCCATTGATCCTGGTGTGGATGGGCACCATTCCAGCTCGGAGCAGGAGGGGGAGGCTGGGCAGGTGAAGCAGCTCCTGCTTTGGAAGGCAAATTCCAGCTCTGGCTATGCAGGGCCCATGTAAATAAAGAGCCTTAACCTGGCAACAATTCCCAAACAGCCAAAGTGCTTCCTGCTCTGTTCCTTGGATGGCTTTCAGGATTCCCAGATGCCCAGAGCAGGTTGGGGCTGGATGTTTGGGCAGGCTGGGAGTGCACAGACAGGTCCAGGTGGGCTCCAAGGTCCAGGTTTGCAAATCAGTGGTGGTCCTCTTAAAATCTGTGGAGAGGGATTTTTATCTGCAGGAGACATGTACGAGAGCCCCTGGAGATTTCCAGGTGAGCCCCTCATCTGAGGGTGAACACCTGAAGAACAGCAGTCACCAAGACAGGAATTTGGTGAGGATTTGGAGGAGAGTGAGGGTAATTAATTACCTTTGGCACTTCCCAGAACAGTGCCACATGTTCAACACCTGCAAAATGTTGCCAACAGTCTGGAGTAGGGAAGTGCAAAGTGGAAGCAGCTCCAGCAATTGCTGTGATCAGCCCAGAGGAGTTTGTGGGATCTGTTTGTGTCTCTCCTGCTTTGAATTTGCTCCCTGAAGGGTTGGTGACAAAGTGGGGGCACAGCCTGGGCTCTCCCCAGAGGAGGAGCAGGAATCTTCTGGAGCACAGGGAATTTTAAGGATTCTGTGGGAGCAGGGAAGGGACGGTTTCAGGTGGTGGTGGTGGTGATGGAGCAGCTCATCCAGAGCAGACACCACCGGTGCACCAGCCCTGGGGAAGTGGTGGGCTGGCTCCCAAGAAATGGAGGGATAGAGAAGAAAACTGGGATGTTTTTTTTTCCTTTTATTCAGGCTCTAGCTTCACAGAAATCCCCTTTTTTTGGCAGGTACGAAGACGAGATCAACAAGCGCACCGCAGCCGAGAATGAGTTTGTGGTGCTCAAGAAGGTGAATATCACCATGGGTCAGGGAATCCTTACATGGGTTGGTGGGAAGGGACCTTACAGTCCATCCCATTCCCACCCCTGCCATGGGCAGGGACACCTTCCATGGGCCCAGGTGCTCCAAGCCCCGTCCAGCTCTGGACACTTCCCTGAGACTGATCATCAGTGTGGGCAGCCCTTCCTTGTGTTTGGCCGTACTCACAGTTTACTCTTTGCCCTACTCACAGTTTACTCCAGCTCTGATGAAGCTCTGAGGGGCAGAATTCCAGCCAAAGGCATCTCAGGGGGGGCCTTGAGGTCTCCACATGTACAAGGAAGAGCTGTTGGGTCCCAGGGGCATTGGAGATGATGCCAGATCTTTCTTTGGGATCTTTCCTGAGGTCTCTGTGTCCAACCTGACACTGAACTTGCAAACAGGGATCCAAGGGATCCCCAGGACTCTCAGGATCTGCACTCCAGCAGCGTTCAGTGCCCTGGGAGATGATTTGTAGGCCCTGGGGTGCCACTGGGACACCTGGAGCTGGTTTGGGGAACTCCTTTGGAAGGTACCAGAGTCTGGGTGGGCTCAGACATCAAAGCTCCACAATCTCCATGGTTTATTCCTTGTTTTCCCAGGATGTGGATGCTGCCTACATGAACAAAGTGGAGCTGGAGGCCAAGGTGGATGCTCTGACAGATGAGATCAACTTCCTGAGGGCTTTCCATGAGGCGGTGAGGATCCTTTTGTCCTTCAGAGGGGGAGAACAGGGCATTCTGGCTGGGAAAATGAATGTGGGGAAGGTGATGGATTCATGGAGTCTTTCCTTCCATAAGCAAAACTGTGCCTGCAAGTGAAATGATACCTCTGAATTCTGTGGATTGTCACACAGATTTCTCCCTGTGTGGGATGTGGGATGGATGGATTACAGACATTGTATTTGGGATGCTGTTTGTATGAAAACAAGGAAAATGAGTGGCTGGGGGAGGTGGTGCTGTGTGACAGGAATGAAGGAAAGCTGCTTGTTCCAGGCTCCTTCCTCTTCCCCATTGTTTGCAGGAGCAGGGATTACCTGAGCTGGACACAAATCCTTGAGAGGGGTGGTGGAATTTGGCCCCTGCAGGTTCTGCAGCTAGCTGGGTTGTTATCTAAGGAATGGGATAACAGTGAAACAAGCAGCCCTGCTGCCAAAGTAGGGATAAACAGCTCTCCAGCTCTGCTGTTGCTTGTTGCTCTGTGCTTTGCAAGGTTGCTTCCCTCCTCATTAATAATTATTTTGATGGAATTCTTACCTGCCTCCCTTTCCCTTCTCTCCTTGGATTCTCTCTTCAATTGGCTTCCAAAAGAGGGGTCCTGAAACCTCGCTGATGAATGGGCTTGGTTTTCCTGCAGGAGCTGAACGAGCTGCAGGCCCAGATCTCTGACACCTCGGTGGTGCTGTCCATGGACAACAGCCGGAACCTGGACCTGGACAGCATCATCGCCGAGGTGAAGGCGCAGTACGAGGAGATCGCCAACCGCAGCCGCGCCGAGGCCGAGTCCTGGTACCAGAGCAAGGTGAGCTCTGCCAGGGGAGGAGGACCCAGGGACACCTTGGAGCCTAAAGGGGCTCTAGGAGAGCTGGAGAGGGCCTCAAGCGATGGGACACAGGGAATGGCTTCCCTGTGCACAAAGGGCAGGGATAGGTGGGATATTGGGAAGGAATTTCCTCCCTGTGAGGGTGGGGGGGCCCTGGAGTGGATTTCCCAGAGCAACTGTGGCTGCCCCATCCCTGGAGGTGTCCAAGGCCAGGTTGGATGGGGCTTGGAGTGCCCTGGCACAGTGGAGTGTCCCTGCCCATGGTACTGAATGGGCTTTAATGTCCCTTCCAAGCCAAACCATTCCATGATTCCACAATCTCCAGCTCTGTCAGCACCTGTATCCTCTGTGCCATGGGGGGGGGGGGGGGGGGGGGGGTTC
>JAWWMR010000103.1:2488720-2503935 GCA_035047985.1 Basileuterus tristriatus | reverse complement strand
CCCCCCCCCCCCCCCCCCCCCCCCCCCCCCCCCCCCCCCCCCCCCCCCCCCCCCCCCCCCCCTCGATGCTGCTCATTCCCTGCCATCCTCACCCAATCACTCTGTGTCCCACTGCTCTGTCCCAGTATGAGGCACTGCAGGTGACAGCCGGGAAACACGGGGATGACCTGAGGAACACCAAGAATGAGATCACGGAGATCAACAGGGTCATCCAGAGGATCCAGGGGGAAATCGAGAATGCCAAGGCCCAGGTGAGGAGCTGCCCCTCTCCTGTCCTTCTCTGGCCTCAGAGCTGGGATGTGGTTCTGATCCCTCTGGGGACAGCACTGAGGGAGTGGCTGGAGCTGGGTCTGGGGAGGGTCAGTTTGGATATTGGGAGAAGCTTCTTCCCCCAGAGGATGTCTGGCACTGAACAGGGGCTCCCCAGGGAATGGTCACTGCTCCAAGGCTGACAGAGCTCCAGGAACCTTTGGACAACACTCTCAAGTGTTGAATTTCAGGGTTAGTGAGATTTTTAGGGTTGTCATGTGCTGAGCCATGATGGTCCCTGTGGGTTCCTTCCAGCTCTGGACGGGAGGGAATTTTAGCTCTCTCCTAACATTCTGTGATGTCAGATATGTTTCAGGGGTCTGGGTGTCACACAACCCCTTGAACTTAGTGATTTTGGAGATTTTTCACAATCACATGGTCTGTAAGAACCATTCTGGGGGGGCTGCACTGCTCATCCTGAAGTATTTTAGTTCTACAGGTGGAGGGAGAGCTTTGGGAGCAGGGTGATCCTGCCAGGAAGGTGGATTCAGGAGAGGACGAGTGGAAATCACCCCTGGGACACAGAGGGGCCCCCACACAACCCTCATGGCCTCCTGTTCCTGGGATCATTGTCCACTGCCTTTCACAGCAGGGAACACCATGTTTGGGCACACACAGAGATTTGGGGAGCTCTGTTTGCTTTCACTGAGGTCTTATCAAATCTATCAGGGCCGTGGCTTAGGCCTGGCTGGAGCTCCCAAGGCTCCAGATAAACCTGGTGATTCATCCCGGATTATTTGGTTTCAGGGCAGGGAGGCTCTGGCACCAGCCAAGAGCTGTCCTGGTGGGGCTCCCTTGGACAAAGGATGGGAGCACAAAGCCTCTTGTGAGCTCTTTATGCCAAGCATGGGGGTTTGGGAGGTGTGGGGGCACAGCTGGGGGCTCCCTGGGGCCCCACAGGACTGGTCTTGGGGTGGATGTGGGTGTTTGGAGCACCAGATGTGCTCCAGTCCTGCCCATATCTCAGCCAGAGCCTGCTCAGCTCTGAAAAAACTGGGAGAAATTAGCAGGGAAAACCTGAGCTTTCCTGAACCCCAAGGGATTTGTGGGATGTGGGGGACTGGGAAGCTGAGGATCACCTGAAAAAAGTGCAGCCAGTGGAGAGAAACTCTGTCTTCTTCTGGGAGACCTTGGAAGGAGATGAGTTTCCATCTCCATCCAGTGCCCAAGAAACCAGGTAGGGATGAAATCCCAGGGATCCAGTTGAGCTCCAGATCCACAAAGGGGGTCTGGGCAGCAGAGCCCGAGGTTTAGAGCCCAGGATCCTCCTCCAGGAATCAGGAGTCCCCTGATGTGGCCGCTCTGTCCCTGCAGCGAGCGAAGCTGGAGGCGGCTGTGGCCGAGGCTGAGGAGCGCGGGGAGTTGGCCCTCAAGGATGCCAGGGCCAAGCTGGAGGAGCTGGAGGCTGCTCTGCAGAAAGCCAAGGCTGACATGGCCCGGCAGCTCCGGGAGTACCAGGAGCTCATGAACGTCAAGCTGGCCCTGGACATTGAGATTGCGACCTACAGGAAGCTGCTGGAGGGCGAGGAGAGCAGGTGAGGACACCTGGGGGGATTGGTGAGCAAAGATTCCCTGGGTTCCTTCTGGGAAGGGTCCTGGGAGCCCTTTGCTCCCTTTGCCTGGGGACACTGTGAGAGCCCAGTTCTGATTTCCACAAAGAAATGCAGACAAGGAAACCTTTGAAAAGCTGAGTTCTGGTCTTGGAAATGCTTTGGCTGAAGAGCCAAACTGGCAGATTCTGGGGGAAAAAAAACTGCGGAAAATAAGTGAAGAAGGAAAAAATTGGTTTCCATCATGTTTGATGCTGTGGCAGAACATTTCCAAGTGGAAATCTCTGTGGGATTAGGACAGAACCTCTGTGCTCTGTCCTCCCCCCAATGGTGACAACAGAGCTGGGAAAGGCAGGGCTGGAACAAAGCCCTGGAGGGCCCAGGGATCCTCCGTGGATCAGGTACAGCTGGAGCAGTAACTCTCTGCCTCTGTCTTCCTCCTCCTCGAGCCCAGGACCAAGGAAAGCTGAGTTTAATCCTTCCCCTTGTCTTTGTCTTTTCAGGTTGGCTGGCGATGGAGTTGGCAACGTCAACATCTGTAAGTGGATTTTGTTGTTTGTCACGGTTCCAGCTCACTCTAAACCCATGGAAAACGGGAGCCAGAGTGTCCCAGTTCACCTAGTTCAGCCCCTCCTTAGTGGGAGCACCCTGAGGCTGGGGGTGGTGCTGGGGCTCCATCCCGAGCTCAGCTCCAACTCACCCGGATGAAATTGGACTTGGGGCAGCAGTGATCTTCCTTTCCTCCCATTTTTGTATGGATAGAAAAGCACTAATGGGAAATGCATTCCCAGGGTTGGGAATTAGTGCACAGGTTATGGCAGAGGGTGTTTTTCCAGCTTGGGAAGTGTTGGATCCTCACCTGGCCCGGACCTTGGGCAGGAGTTGCTCTCTCAGGGATGCTCCAAACTAGTGGCTCTGATTTTCAGCCACTTAATTCCTGCTGGGAATTGGGGAATCACATTCCCACAGCTTTGGGGCACCAGGAGATGAGCTGAGTGTGTTTGTGAAATGGGATTCTCCATGGATTTTCTAGGGGTTCTCCATGAGTTCTCCAAGCTCAGGGGATCCTGAGCCAGGTTGGGTGGTGGAGTGACAAGACAAGAAGGAAGTACTTTAAATTGAAAAAGGGGACATTTATATGGGATATTAGGAAGGGAAGAGATGGGGTGGGATTTAGATGGGAATATTGGGATATTCCCCACCTGTGAGGGTGGGGAAGCCCTGGAATGGATTTCCAAGAAGGTGCCCCTGGATCCCTGGCAGTGCCCAACACCAGGCTGGACAGGGCTTGGAGCAGCCTGGGACAGTGGGAGGTGTCCCTGCCATGGCAGGGGCGGCACTGGATGGCATTTCATGTTCTTCCCACCCAACCCTTTCCATGATCCTGTTGTTATCAGAGTCCCATACTGTTGTTATCATATTTCTAAAGTCCCATACCTCCTCAGTGTTTTCTTATGGCCACAGATCTTCACAGCATGGACTCCTCCTTCTACACATTGTTCCTTCTCAGCCAGGGCTCCTCTCCAGCTCTCCCTGGCTGCCCCACCCCCTTTTATCCCAACTACCTCCACGGGCTACAACTGCCACCCAATTAAGGACATCACAGCTGCAGCCCATTTACAATCGCTAGAATCGGGGCAGGGTCAAATAATACAATACATAGATCTCTACTGGGACTCATGGGCCAGCTATACAATACATATATTTACTTATGGCTCACAGGCCAGCTATACAATGCATACTATTCCACGGCCCCTGTATGATCCCATGGGAGCCTCTCCTGAGGGTGCTGGGTGGGGGTTCCAGGCGCTCACGTTGCTCCTCTCCCATGCAGCCGTGGTCAGCTCCAGCGGCGGCGGGGGATATTCCAGCTCCAGCGGGTTCCTGGGAGCAGGGATTGGAGGAGGCCTCAGCCTGGGATCAGGAATGGGCAGTGGAGCCCTTGGGTTCTCCTCTGGGGGCTCCTCCAAGTCCTACAGCATCACCACCACCTCGTCCAGCCGGAGAAGCGTCAGGAAGTAACTCCAAGAATGGAGCTCAGCATTCCCAGCACCTGAGGGAAACCATGGAAAGAAAAGTCTTGGAGCCTTTTGCAGGATGAATTGGCTGCAAAACGCCTGCAGTGCTGAGGCCCTGCCCCTGCCCTGCCAGGGCTTGATCCTGCACTCTTGGAGTTCAGCCATTCCTCTGGGAGCAGGATCAAGCCTGCATCACCCCGGGATGCAGGTGGGGTATCCCTGCTGTTACCCTTTTGCTTGGTACCCCCTGCTCCGGGCTTGGTTTCACCCTTGGAAAGGCAAATCCCACATTTCTGCTGTGCTTCTGCAAAAGACCAGAAGATTCTTTCCCTTCTAACAGGATTTTAAAGACTCCAATCCCTCAGGCTCCTCAGCCCCTGCCGAGGGCTCACCCCTGGGTTGGGTTTTTTAAATATACCAGAAAGAAAACAGGCTTGGATCTCCCCTTATTTTCTTTGGAAATGGGCTAAGGGTTGGGGTTCAACATTCTCCTGTGACTGAAGCTGTTTCTGACCAAAGGCAGCACTGACAGATTGATTTCAGGCTCCTTGTAGCAAAATAACTCCTCAAGAACCTCCTAAACCATTTCCCTCTCTTTAAATGAAGCTCAAAGCTTGAGGGATCTAAAGCTACTTCAAATTCCATGTTTCCCACTGAATTGGGAGAAAAATTCCCTATTTTTGGGTGTCTCTGTTTACCACTCCCTATTTAAGGGTATTTAGTGATATCTGGAGTCTCCTGCAGTGAGAGTTCAGTTGATGCCCCATTCCAAAAACTCCTTGTTCCTGCCAAAATGGGTCTTCAACATACCAGGGAAATTGTTGTTACTGCAGTAGGAAGAGTTTTTAGGGACCTAACTCCAAGGACCTGCTCCCAGTTTTTGTGCTGATGTTCAGCCCTGTCCTGGCATTGGGGTTTGGGTTGGATTTTTATGCTTTTTATGTCTTTCATGGGTCGTTTATTAAAGTTTCCCTTTTAGCTGCATGCCCAGTCTCAGCCAAGTTCTTTGTGCTGCCCTGGGTGCTCAGGAGCTCTGGAAAATATGCAGGAATCACCTTCCTGCCAGATCTGGAGCCTGCCCTGGCTCTAGGGGCAGGGTTTGGAGTTTGCTGCACAGCTCAGTCCTGGCTGAATTTTGCCAGCCTGGAGTCTGCGCAGAGGGATGGGGGGAGTTTGTTCAGAGTCATGGTTTGAGCTCAGGACTGAAATGGAATCTGGTTTTAATGGGAGGGACGAGTGGGATTTTAGCCCTTCTTCCTCCTGGATTACAAGTTGCTCCAGTATCAGGAAAAGTGGCTGTGGAATTCTCAGGAGCAGCAAATCTGCCCTCCCTGCAGCAATTCCCACACGTGGCTGTGCTCACCTGGCCCATTGTGTTCCCAACTTCTCACTTGGTCCTTGGTGCTCGCAATTTCTCACCCAGCCCTGGTGATCCTGATTTCTCCCTTCAGTCTCTGGACCATCTGCCCAGCTGCCCCGGGTTGCTGCCTGCAGTGACTCTCATCTCCTCCAGCTAAAATCACAGCCATGGAATGGTTTGGGTTGGAAGCTCATCCTGTCCCACCCCTGCCATGGCAGGGACACCTCCCACTGTCCCAGGCTGCTCCAAGTCCTGTCCAACCTGGCCTTGGACACTTCAAAGGATCCAGGGGCAGCCACAGCTGCTCTGGGAAATCCATTCCAGGGCCTCCCCACCCTCACAGGGAGGAATTTCATCCCAATATCCCATCTAAACCTTCCCTCCCTCTACTTAAGGCTGCTCCTTGTCCTATAGACAGCTCAAAAGATGTCGTTGCATATCCCCAAACACATCTTGAATTACACCAGAGCAGATCAGGGGGTGGGGGATGTTTCTCTGGGGTTGAAGTTGGCCTGAAGAGAGCTGGGCCCCACCCCACCCTTTCCAGGCGCTCTCACTTCGTTTTGCTGCCAGACCTGGGCTCGTGTCCAGCTCCTGCAGACAATGTCCCTGTGCCAAGCCCTGACTTCCTCGATGGCTCCATCCAGGTGTGGATTTGGCTGCTGACCCTCACAGAAGTGGCTGGGACCTGCAGCCAGTGGAGCTTCTGGTGGGGACAGGGGCTGTGCCTGCTGTGCAGCCAGTCCAGCCCCAGGCTGGTGCCACCCCCGATGTCCACCATTTCACAATGAAACACGGTGAGCCCTGGGCCACGCCCTGCTCCCCCAGGATAACCAGCCTCCAGATCCAGCTGGGAAATGGGAATTACTGCTAGAGCCCTGGGGAAGCCTCTAACCTCTCTGTAGAATGTTCTCAGGAATTGGGAAACTCTGCTGGGTGAGCCAAGGAACACGTCCATCCCACTGCCAGGCCATCAGCACTTTGCCATGGGATACCTGGGAGAGACCCACAGGGATCATCCAGTCCAACCCCCGGTGAGGGCTTTGGAAAAGCTGCAAAAGGCTGGCTCAGAGACAGCAGAACTGTGATGAAAGCTAAGCAGTAGCCATGAGATAGGTTAACAGAAAAATTATATAAAAAATAGAAAAGTAAGGGCAAATAGAACAATTGTCTGTATTAATGCTTGGCTAGAATAACTCCCCAAGCCACAGAAAAGAATATCTAGCCAGATATTAGGAAGTTTAAAGCTCAATAATGGAACTCTGTGCATTGTGTTTTAATGCTTACAAGCAGTTATTGTATTTGAAATAAGCAAGCATTGTTTTAATCACAGATACATGTGCTTAGAATGGTTGGATAGAACTACTGTCTATGCTTTTGCTTTGTGTGATTGGTCAAAAAACTTTTAAGTGAGTCATAACATTGAGTTCTTGGTCTGCTGCTGGGGACATGAGCTGCTGGCAGCTTTCCATTGTCATCACCATGTAATGAGACTGATGCTGGAAAATACAACAGCTTGAGACACCTTCCCTCACAGTCCCGTCCTGTTTGTGATTTGTGCAGAGACCCTGGCTGGCGATACCCTGGCACTGCACAGGCTCCTCAAAATCCCACCCTGTGCCCAAAAGCATTGTCCAAACATTCCCGTAGCTCTGGCAGCCTTGGGGCTGTGACCATTCCCTGGGGAGTCAGTTCAGAGCCCCAACACCTTCTGGGGAAGAACCTTTCCTGATATCCAGCTCAATACCCACCCTCTTCTTTCAGCCCTTCCACATTGGCTTTGGCCAAGAGAACTCTCTCTGTGTTCTGGAGATGCTTTGGGGATGGAAAGAAGAATTTGAGGAGGGAGAGCAAACTCAGGGCTGCCCTCAGGGTCAGTGTCACGACCGTGCTCTGGCTCCTGGGATCTGACTGGAGTTTGAACAAACCCAGCTTCTGCTTGTACTTGTTTCCTGTGCTGCCTTGGGGAAAGAAGCCACCTCAACCACCCGAAAACCCGAACCAGATGGGGAAGGTTCAGCCGGTGAGTCCCTTGCTCACCTTCCTTAGGACAAGTAGCTCCTCCTCGGCATGTGTCTGCAGGCTCTGCTCATCCCTGGACCTGTGTGGGAAAATGGGAGGTTTTGCTGGAGTTCAGCACAATTCCCTCATTCTTTGAGTTCCTTCAGGCCACAAGTGAAACAAATGAAACTCTGATTTCTTTCCCTCTCTCCAGACAGTGTTTTGGGATACCTTACTCTTGTTTTGTAGCCCATGGGAAAACAAATGTGTTTTCAGAGAGGTTTCTGCTGAAGAACTGCTTTTGTGTGACCCTAAATAGCTGCTGAACACTTGGAAATCTGAATTTCTGAGTCAGGAAGGAGGGAAAGAAAATGTGGAAGAGGGATATTCTGCTTCGTCCATGTGTCTGTAAATGTGGATGTTATTTTTTGTACTGAGATCTTTCCATCCTCTTCACCTCCACCATGGGGACATACTGGAGGAGAATCTATTTAATCTTCACCTACGAGTTTTCTGGGAACCATTTGCTACCCCAAAAAGTCCAGTGTTTCTGCCTGTTCACAAATTTCAAGCAACATTTTGAGCTCTGAAGTTGCATTTCTCTGGTTTTTACTCACATTTTCCCGTGGTTTTCCAACCCTGCTTTGCTGTTCTCAGGCATGTTTGTAACTGGGCTCTGCTGCTGTCGAAGGCTCCCAGTTTCTCCCTCAAATTCCAGATAAACGCCCTCAGCACGGCCTTGCTGCTGCTCTGTGACTCTGTAGGAAGCTCCACTTGGTCTCCAGCACCTTCTTCTGCTGCTCCAGGATCCAAACCTGAATGCCAGAAAGGAAAATGGGAAATGGGATGAGGATTCTGACGATGGGGGTGAAGGGTCTGGAGGGCCCCCATGAGGAGCAGCTGAGGTAATTTGGTTTGTCTGGCTGAGGAAAATGAAATTGAGGTGAGACTCCTCAGGGGCTGCAGCTTCATCCTGAGGGACAGCTCCGATCTCTGCTCTAGGGACCAGGGACAGGACCCAAGGAATGGCTGGAGCTGTACCAGGGGAGGGTCAAGCTGGATATCAGGAAAGGCTCTTCCCCAGAGGGTCGTGGGGCTCTGAACAGGCTCCCCAGGGAATGGTCACAGCCCCAAGGCTGCCAGAGCTCCAGGAACATTTGGACAATGCCCTTGGGCACGGGGTGGGATTTTGAAGAGCCTGTGCAGTGCCAGGGGCTGGACTGGATGATCCCTGTGGGTCTCTCCCAGGTATCCCATGCCAAAGTGCTGATACCCTGGCAGTGGGATATGTTCCTGCTCTTGGCACACCCAGCAGAATTTCCCAATCCAGCAGCTTTTGTTTGGGGGCACCCATGTGGAAATGCACAAAAAAGCAAAGACATTCTCAAAAACATCTCTGCAACAAATGTGGGCTGGGCAGAGAGGCCTGAGAGGCGACTGGAGGGCAGCTGGAACTGGTTTTAGCTTGTTCCCTGCCCCAGTCAGGCCCAGAGGTCAGAGCAGCAGTGCCTGGA
Source organism: Basileuterus tristriatus (assembly GCA_035047985.1). Lineage (NCBI taxonomy): Eukaryota > Metazoa > Chordata > Aves > Passeriformes > Parulidae > Basileuterus > Basileuterus tristriatus. The sequence continues at coordinate 2,495,183 of JAWWMR010000103.1, read as the reverse complement.
CACCGAGGCCTCATAAATCCTAAGATTGTCTCCTGACAGCTTGTGCAAGTTCCCTTGATGTCTCTTATGAGTTGTCCTGACAGGATTACGTGCCCTTTCCATGCCCTGTCCATGCCAAACACCTCCCTTGGGGTCCAGACCCTGGGAACAGGAGCTGGGGGAGGTTCTCAGCTCACCTGGTCAGTGAGTGAAGCGAATTCCTTGTTGAGGGTCTTGAGCTGCTCCTTCTCCTGGTACTTCACCATCTGCACGCTGGGATGGAGCTCTGGGCAGAGCAGCAGCTCTGGGGTGGTGATGGGGGTGATGGTGATAGGTGATGGTGATGGGGGTGGTGGTGATGGGGGTGATGGAGGTGGTGATGGTGGTTCAGGGTGTGATGGTTCAGGGTGTGATGGTGGTGGGGGTGGTGGTGATTGGGGTGGTGGTGATGGGGATGGTGGTTCAGCCTTGTGACAGCTGGTCATGGGTCTGGTTGCTCGACCCAGACACTGCAACCTTCCCAGAGAGAGGTCCCACAGGAGACAACTTTCTAGGGGTGTCAGGCAGTCCTTCAGCCACTGGGCAGCCTCAGCAAGGGGCAGCCAGCTCAGCTTTTAGCAGTGATTCAGCTCTGCCTTGCAAGGTGTCCCCAGGCCAACACAGGGACAAAGAGACAGGAGCACCCTGTGGTTATTCACAGAGTTCCTTTATTCTACCACCCTGCAAATGCAGCCAGGGACGGCAGCTCCCTCCTAACAGGGCAGAAGCAGGGGTTTTATGGGGAAAATCAGGAGTGGGGAAAAACCAATGGGTTACAAAGAATCTACATGGGGCTCCAAAGCATGCTGGGAACTCACCATGACCAAGAGGATTTCTCAGTCCAGGAGGGTTGAGATGATCTTATCACAGCTCATTCAAGAGACATCTTCCCAAAGGAGAGGTCTGGCATGCCTATCTTTCTCCACAGTTCAGGGTGTGATGGTTCAGGGGGTGATGGTGCAGGGGGTGGTGGTTCAGGGTGTGATGGCTCCAGGGTGATGGTGATGGGGGCAATGGTGCAGGGCTAGGAGGCTCTGCCCGACCTGGAACCAAAGTTGGCACCACTGTAACCAAACCCTGTTTTGGCTGCACCAAAACTGTGCCATGTCTTGCAGGACAACTTCAACCAACCATTCTGGGCCCTGACCATGAACCATCACAGTTTCTGCTGCTGGAGCAGCCCAGAGCACCCCAGGGATACAGGGCAGTGCTGAAACCACACCAGTTCCTGGGAAGAGCTATGGAGGAAGAGACAAAATTCCCTTCAGCACGGCCGCAGCCAAGGCAGTAGGAGCAGCAGGACACAGTAAGTGCTGGGGCAGGGGTTGGTGCTGGAAGCAGATTCCTGGGCACAGTTCCCTCTGCAGAGCACCTTTTCCTTTTATTTGTGTGGAACGCAGGGTGAGGCTGCAGAAACTCCCACAAAATGCTTGTGATGTGAAGAATGGGGACTAATTAACATGTCTTGTGCTTGGCAGACAGAGCGGCACCTGGTCTGTCCTATTCAGGTTTGAGGAATGATTTAAAGTCACAGGGGCCATAGTCAGGTCTTGTGTAAGGACAAAAAAGTTAGGGAATTTGGGTCTGGTGAACTATTTTCAGATGAAAATTCCCCTTTTTTACTGATTGGGTGAACTGAAATTGAGACTTCAAAGGTGTAAAATGCTTTTTACCCAAGGAGATCCTAATTTTTTGGTAGTCTGCTTTCAAGCTAGAAATTTGAAGGAAAGAGTGACTCAACCTGCTGGTTAATAAAACTCTCAGCAATAAATGGGAATTTACTGGGAATTAATAAAGTCTGGCTGGCAGGTTAAGGGTAAATGACCATTTTGTAGTTGTTTCTACCTAGAAAAAGGCAGAATGCTACATTTTAATGCCAGGAAACATCTGCAGAGCCAAATCTATTTCTCAAGGTGATTTTCGTGCAGGTTGCTGGTCTGGGTGTTTTCCAACACATTCATTAATTTGAGGAAATTGCTGATTAGTTTAAACTGAAACCAATGCCTGGAATGTGGTGGCTTTTTCTAGACACTCATTGACCAAATCCTTGGAAAAGCAGCATCTCCTCATCCCTCACTTGAAGGTTGGTCCCAACTATTTTGGGGCAGGGATTTCCCCTCTTACATTGTGCCCTTGTGGTGTTGGGATTGGGTTCTTCCTGCTGCTCCTGTGTGTGTTGGATCCCTGGGAGGACCAGATGGTGTTGGAGCCATGTCCCTGTGTTTTGTAGGGAAAAGATGGACATTTCAGATGAAGGGTTTGGTTTTGTTCCATGTGTTTCTTTCTTCTTCCCTGTCCCATGGTTGGTTGGGATTAGAGCCACAATCCCCAGCTTTGTTGGAGTTATTTGGGAGCTCTTGGAGACTCCGGCTCCAGGACTCTTGGACATGCTGAGGGGATCTGGGCAGGCGAAGAGCCTGAGTTAACCTCATGGTTGTCCTCAATCCTTGTGTTGCTCCAGACTTTGGTTGTGTTTTGGGGCTCTCTGACTGCAGCTCCTTTCTCCATGTTTTCTGTGGAAATTGGGAATTCCTTCTGCTTTGGATGAGCCAACTGATACAGCCAAGCCTGGGAGTGCTTTGGGGCAGGAACCTGAGGGAGGGGGAGTGGTAGGAGGGGTCTGCAGGGGTGTCCTGATTTACAAGACAGGTGTCTGCTAGGGCAGGCAGAAAAGCCTCCCCTGGACAGGAGAATGTAAACCCCTTCCCTCCAAATTATTATAATTTTGAAATTAGGGGGCTCTCAGGCAAAGATATGGGAATAGGAATAACAGTTCTTTACTAGGATGTATAACAAGGCGAACAAAACAACAACAACTATGGCATTAACAACAAGCAGAACCAGGGACCTGGTAACTCCTCTCGACTGCAGGAGTGGTGCAGTTACCGTCACAGCCGGCAGGAATGAGCAAAAGTCCGGGGCTGGTGGGAGAGATGTACCAGAAGGTTTGTGATAAGTGGAACTGTGGGGATGTGGTGGAAAGGCAGCAGGGTGCAGCTACAGCACGGAGGAACCCAGAGTGGTACCAAAGAAAACAGCGGGGATGGGACAGCGGCAGTGCGGCTCCCAGCAGGGAGGGAGAGGTGGAGTTCCGGATTCCCGAGGCACACGAAGTTTGGGATTCCCAGGGCACATGGACAGATCAATTCCTGGGGCACACAAGGTTCAGGATTCCCGAGGCACATGAGGTTCAGGATTCCTGGGAAGGGAGAGGTTCAGGATTCCTGGGGCACACAAAGTTTGGGATTCCTGGGGCACATGAGCAGATGGTGATTTGTCCCTCAGGGCTGACCTCCAGTGGTGCCAGTGAATTCTCCTCACAGTAAGCAACAGCCTGGCCATCCTCCTCCCATGCCAAAGAGAGCAGCTGCCCCCAACCCCATCATTTTTATCTGCTCCCTATTCTCTTGGTAGCTCTGTCCCCCCCAAGAAGCTCCCAAAAACCAGAGAAGTTCTCCCTCCTCGCCATCTCAAGCACCCAGTCATGGGTGCTTCTAAGCAGCTCAATGGGAAAAAAAAATCCACAAGTTACAAAGAAAGAAAAGGAAAGAAAAAAAACCCAACCCCCAACAAGGGGTCTGATATCAGAGGAGGACGCGGTGGTGGGTGAAGCTGCAGCTTCTCCAATGCAGCAGGGACATGTGTTGAAAATGTTGTCAAATAGATTCCAAAGAAACCCCATCCAAACCTGAAATGTTCTGACTGAGTTAAGCCAGACAGAATTGTGGAATCATGGAATGGTTTGGGTTAGGAGGGACCTTAAGGCTCATCCTGTTCCACCCTTGCCATGGGTACCTTCCACTATCCCAGGTTACTCCAAACCCCATCCAGCCTGTCCTTGCACACTTCCAGCCATGGGGAATGTTCCAGTTTATCTTGGCTGGGGTGGCAAAAGTGCCCGATACAGCCATGGCTGAGACTGTAGTTGGATGAGACCTAAGGCTGAGCAAAACCTCATCTTCATCCATGAGAGGTCTCCCACTTGGGAAAAACCATGGAGGTTTAGGATCTTTTCATTGGAGAGGCATTTGGGTCCTCAAATGCCTGGATTAATTGCTGGGAAGTGCTTTGGAAAATGCTTTGGAAAGTGTCACACTGTGGGAGGTGGGGTCTCAGTGGGATTTGCTGCAGTTCCAGAGGTGATGGTCTCTGCTGTGTCCCCACTGATGTTACAGCTGGTGGTAGCTCAGTCACTGGCTGTACCAGACCCCTCTGCTCAGGTTACTGTGAGCCTGAGAGGTGCAGCTCATCAAAATCCCATCAGAACTGCCTTTATTGTTCCCATGCTCTGTAAGAGGTTTGGAAAACCACAACTTGGGATTGCAAAGGACACCTCAGTGTCCTGAGTCACCCTTTCCTGGGCTTTGGTGGTTCCCTGTTCCAGGGATCACCTCCACAACTGCAGTCTTTGTGTCCAAGGAGCTGCTGTCACTCCAGTGGTTTCTCTCAGTTCCTCATGTCAAGGAGAGCAGGAACATGAGGAATACAGACAGAGTGAGGAGATGAGTCACTGATCAAACCTTGGTGGCATTTTGGGGCTGCAGTCCCAGATCTGGAGTTTTAAGGCCAAACCTTTGTTTCTGGGGTCATGAGTGACTCACCAGCAGCAAGAAGTGGGCAGAGGAGGGAAACCCAGCAGGGGCTGGGAATATCGACCTTGAAAAAGCCTTTTTAATACAAATTTGGAAATCTGAAGAATGGATCCCTTGGCATCTCTCTTCCGCATGAGGTTGGAACAGATTCCTTGGGATATTGCCCAAATAGAGCAGGAGTAACACCTTTGAAATGTGGAGCAATCAACTGACATACACGTGGAACACCAAAAATCTCTGGGATTTAGTGATGGGTTGTGGGAGCCCAATTTCACAGAGCCCCTGAAGGGACATGACAGGGAGGAAGACCAAAGGAAAAGCTGTTACCACTTTACAGAGGCTCTTCAGTGCCCTTGGAAGAGGCATTCCAGCTTGGCTTTCAGTTCGGCTTTGCTCACAGAGGCACAATCCGTGTGTCCTGGAGCACTTAAAGGGTTTGGGGAATGAAAAAGAAAGGTGTTTAATGCCAGCAGATAATGAGGTTGCAAATTCCCAGGGCTGCTCTCTTCAAGCCTTTTACTCCTCTCAGGAAGATGATGAATGTCACTGGAACAGAGAGGAGAAGGAAGGTTTGGACCAGTTGGGGTTTCCAAATATCCTGAATGAACACACTCAGCTAAAGTTGATCCACGTAAGGTGGGATTCTACTATTTTGAATTAAAATCTCCCCAAAAGTTGACCTATAGGTTCCTCTAGAGAGGAACCCCCAGAGAGGGAGAGGCCTCACCTTCCTACTGCCAACACTGGCTGCTGTTCTCCCTAAAAGCCTGGAATAAATGTTGTATTTGGTTGAAAGAGCTGTGAGCCCAACAAACTCCTCCTCTGCACAGGTCTATGGAGCGGTTTGCTCCTCATAACTGCAAGGGGAAGAAAAACCATCACTTTGTTCCTCATTATTCAGCTGAAACACATGGTGTGGTCCTTGGGATTGCCCTGGTCAGGGACAGGAGTTGGACATAATGATCCAGCTCAAGATATTACCTGATTAAGCAGGAACATTAATCTAATCCTCCTCTTCCACCTTCACATGCCCAACCCCAGCAGCTGCTGATGGAAGTCACCCATGAGCACCTGGAGCAGATCCTGATCCCTGTGCAGTCTTTGCCATCCCAAAGGTCCATGGAGTGGCACCTCTCATCACTTGTAGGAGTGTCTTCCATGGGGAATTGCTGCCAGGAAAAATAGACCTGGGCATTCCTTTCTGCTAGAATTGTTGGGCAAATCCCAGTTTGGACTGTACATCTATTTATTTTTCAGTGAAAGAGGTGGGTTCAGAGAGACAAAACTGCAGGAAAGGTGGGTAAATCTTTCCTGGAGACATGAAAAAGGTGATTTTCAGTCCCATCCTTGCTGGAATATCAACAGGGCTCTGTGCCATGGGTGGGAACACTTAATTTCTTTGGCGGCAATGGGATAAGGCTTAGCCCTGGAAATCCCTCTTTCAGAGGTGCTTTTATGTGATTTTCTTGGCATTCCCATGGCCTGGGAACATGTTCTGCTCCATGGAGGAGAAGTTTCTGCACGTAACCCTGAAAGCCACTTAGTGTTTCAGGGTGAAGCTGTGTGGGACCTCTGGGAGCTGAGCACTTCCTTTGGGATCCAGCCTAAAAGGAGCTCAGAGGGTTCAGCATTTTCCTGGTTGGGCCCTGGGTGAGTTGGCATCACCTGGGAAGTAGAAGGAGCAACTCATTGCTCCTGGGTGTTTAATTGTGGAGCTGGGCTGATCTAGCCTGTGATGATTGATGCTCACAATTAAAGGTCAAATGTCAGTATATATGTAAAGAGAAGTTTTACAGATTTATAGTTATGTTTCACCCCCCTTGCATTGTTATCAGGGGACAGCCTGGGTTTGG